>PVLC010000713.1:0-183908 GCA_004027655.1 Graphiurus murinus
TGTAATCCCAGCATTCGGGAGGCTGAGACCGGAGGATCCAGGTTCGCGGCCAGCCTCAGCTACCTAGTGAGGCACTCCGCAACTTAGTGAGACTCGGTTTCAAAATAAAGAATAAAAAAAATAGGGCTAGGGGTATAGCTCAGAGGTAGAATGCCCCTGAGTTCAACCCCCAGTACCGCAAAAAAAAAAAAAAAAAAAATAATGTGAGACTATAATGCTCACATAAATAAATGACTGTTCTAGGGAATAGTTTTTTACATGTATTTATTTTTGCAGTGGTTGATCAAAGGATAACCATCATGCAAAGGAGATAGTTGTATTTCACAAAAGCAAAACTTTTTTAAAGATTAAAAACATCAAAAAACAGCCGGGCGTGGTGGCGCACGCTTGTAATCCCAGCATTCTGGAGGCTGAGACCCGAGGATCCGGGTTCGCGGCCAGCCTCAGCTACCTAGTGAGGCACTCCGCAACTTAGTGAGACCCGGTTTCGAAATAAAGAATTAAAAAATAGGGCTGGGGGTGTAGCTCGAAGGTAGAATGCTCCTGAGTTCAATCCCCAGTACTGCAAAAAAAAAAAAAAAAAACATCAAAAAACATTTATATATTTATTACAGGACATATAATAAATATATGCTAAAAAATTCCATCATGACATTTTAACATTTTATTTTATCTTAAGATTACAGTGTTTGGTATTGAGCACATTGCTACATTACTAAAGTAAATATGGACAAAACAAAAATATCTAGTTTAGTTTCTATTGCTATGATTGAACTATTTTAAATGATGTAACTCAGCTTAAAAATAAGTTCTATCATACCATATATTATATATTCATACTATCATCAGATTGTAGCAGCTAATGGAGGTAAATTTGGTTCATTTAGTTAATATTTTCTCCCTCTTTGATCATAAATGAGTTAAAAAATGTAGACTCCAAGAAGATTATCCCAGTAGAAAAACTAGTCAACATTTTCTTTTCTCCAATATTCAAGTCCAACTCTTTCCAATAACCCACAAAATTACTGCAAAGTTACTAAATACACTTGGAGCATGATAGAGCATAAGACCACCCATGTTGAGATATAAGATACTTACTAGGGCAGCAAACTAGCTGTGGGCAGTTGCTTATGCATACGCCATTCTGCCTTCTAGTATATGAATGCCACACCTCAGGCTTACAGAATATCAGACATGAAATAAGGGTAGGATTCAAGGACAATTATCTATAAATTATCCAGCTGCAAAGTCTGAGAACAATGTCCGACAGCTATGCTTCAAATCAAAAGATGCTGAAGGGACATCATGAGATATTCATTGTGGAGCTTGTGTTGCACCATGTGATGGGCTCTTAGCAGGAAGTAGAGAAAGAGAGCACAATGAATACACATCTTCTGCTTAAAAGTAGAAACGTTGTCCCTATACCTGAAAGATGTGTGAACTCCTCATGAGACCTATTGAGATTGTTTTTTTTTTTGCTTTTTTTATTTGACATTGGGCAATATTTTCTTACCATGCTATTTCATAACCTTAGATAAACAGAATGAATTGACTATTTTCATCTTCATGAACAAAATAACACAGAAGGGGAAAAATTATTTTTCTCTGAGACCAAGAAACATATCTAAATTTTCAAAAGTTTTAATAATCAAAATGAACCTACTCTTGTAATAGTCTATTACCTTATTACAATAGTTTCAGCAAGGATTGTCTGGCTTTTACCAACTTTGAAAACAATACAATAATTACATAGAACAGTTCTCTCAACAGAAAATTGGATATTCTATGTTAGGTTTAAAATATTTGCTCACTTGTCTTCTAGAGTTTGATCATTTAGGATCAAAATACAAGAGTAAGTCTGAAACTCTGAAAGGAATGCAAACTTTTTACAGGTATTTGCTTTTTCACTCCTGAAAGAGAAATAATGACTCAGTATTTTTAAAGCAGAGTTC
Source organism: Graphiurus murinus (assembly GCA_004027655.1). Classification (NCBI taxonomy): domain Eukaryota; kingdom Metazoa; phylum Chordata; class Mammalia; order Rodentia; family Gliridae; genus Graphiurus; species Graphiurus murinus. The sequence continues at coordinate 1,953 of PVLC010000713.1, forward strand.
AAATTGTAATTGTTGATAAGGGTAAGTTACTTATGTTAGCCAGAAAAACTAATTCTTGGATCATGGAAGTTTTCTGCTTATTATTAGGAATTTTCATATTATGATTTTTGTTTTCTGCCTTAATCAAGATTTTTTGTTTGTTTGTTTGTTATTGTTGTTGTTGTTGCTGCTGTTTTTGCGGTACTGGGGATTGAACTCAGGGGCATTCTACTTCCGAGCTATATCCCTAGACCTATTTTTATTTTTTATTTTGAAATGGTCTCACTAAGTTGCAGAGGGCCTCACTAAGTAGCTGAGGCTGGCCACAAACCCAGATCCTCCAGTCTCAGCCTCCCAAGTACTGGGATTACAAGTGTGCACCACCACACCCAGCAAGATTGTTACATAAAGAGAATAATTCTTGGGGAAGAATTACATATAATACTTTGGCTAAATGAGTTAATTTTAACAAATGACTAAGACATGCGTTTGTATAGCCAGCTACATAATGGAGCACTACTGTCTCCTTAATTTTCTTAGTAAAGATTACTATTTCTCTCTTCCAGACAGAACTAGCATGAAATGAGGCCAAGCCAGGAAGGCCAAGTTCTGAATTTTAATGTGTATTTGGTATCATTCATTTCAATTGCAAAATGGAAACTATTTGCAAAGTAAGTTATTGTAGGATCACTTACTCTTAAGAATGAGGGAAAAATCATATGCCAGAATTTCATTCAGGAGCAGGTAAAGATTAAATAAATAAATTTTAAGGCGTTGGAATGAGAGTGATGGGGACGCAAAATCACATTTGTGTTTTATTTACTGTGCAAGTTGGACCTGTCTTGGACATTTTCTACTTTGTTTTATTGCAAGAATATTTTAACCTCTTCTTAGTATTAGAGTTAAGAAAATCTGTTGATTGGACAAATATTTTATGAAGCATCCACAAATGCTATTTTGCTTCTTAAAATGTGCTCTTAAATTGTTATTTTAGGTACCTTAGAAGTTCTGTAATTTTACACTCACTCTCTAGTATTCTTATCACTTTATTGGTGCATTGTAGTTAAATAGCATAGTAAAATTCAAAGTGATACATGCACCTATGCATACCTCACTTGCTATGTTTCCCTCCAGATTTCACCTCTCCTTTAGTTTTCTAATTTCTCACTTTCTATCATATAGAACTTTAGAGTTTTCATATGCTGCCGCAATCCTTAACTTATTCGAGCTTCAGAATTACCAGGTAGAACCTGCTTTTATCTGCTTTAGAGAAAAGGAAATCAACATTCCTTGGAAGTAAAATAAGTGCTTGAGTTCGAATAGTCAGTAAGTGGGGAGGGCAAGTATCCAGCTCAGTCCTCTCAGTACAGTGTCTCAAATCCACTTATGTTTCAGTGCTTCACCAATTCTCTACTTTTTTGGTTTGCATTTTAATTTTTTTAAATTTTAAAAATTATTGTTTTTTTAATTTTATTGTTGCATTGTCATCAAACATCATGATGAAGTTCAGAGTGATTTAGGTAAACCTGCACATAGCACTGGAGCCTTTCTGAGCTCCCAACTCATCCCCTCACCTTCTGGAGTATGGTATTGAGATTAGCATTGATAAGTTTGTGTATGTACCTCATGGCCATTGAAATATTTTCCTCATGGAGTCTCGGAGTCTCTCTTCTGCTTCCTGCCTCCCTCCCTGAAGTCCCTTACTCCACTAGGATTTCTCCTCCTTTGTCTAAACTTTCTCCTGTGTCCCTATTTCTCCCTAGTTTCCATATATATATATATATATATATATAAGGGAAAACATCCGACCTTTCACTTTTTATTTTGGTGACTGGCTAACCAGTCCTCTACTTTAACAGATAATAATCTGCAGCAGAGACCTGCTTCTGAGTATTTTCTATATGCGATGCACATTATTGATGGCTACTTATTATTGTTCTTGCTTTTTAACAGCAATCCTATGAGTTGGGGGTAAATATTTCCATTTTACTGATGAGAAAATTGAGACTGAGATAGTTGCAGGGATTTAACTGAGATGGTAGGCTAGACAGAAATTGGCAGTGAGGGGATTTAAATTCAGGCATTCTAAAATCACAGCTTGAGCAATTACCTCTGAATTTTATGTTTTAAAAGAGTGCTTCTTAGTACTTCTTAGTAAGTGTGTGAGTTTTCACATATCACTGACTTTTCTATTCTAGAAATAATAATCGTGAATAAATCTAAGCAGTCTGCTACTGCTAAACTATTGCTTTTTTTTTTTTTTAAGAGAGAGAGAGATGGGTTGACCTGAATTCAATGGATATTCTTTATATGCCTGCCTTGTTTGTGGCCAGTTGTGATATCAACTAAGTCACAGGATTCTCCAGTATTATTTTCCTCTATGTCTATCATAATAAAACTGTATTTTAATTAATTAAGCAGTTAGCAAAGTATTATGCATAAGCTTGTGCAGTAATAGTGAACTAATTACTGAAAAATTAACAATTAGGTAGATATTTATTTCTCATCTTTTACCACACCTGATATTTAGCTGGCATGCATGGTAAATTGACTTTATTTGGTTTTTGCACAGTATGCTTTGTTAAATATTTTCCATGTATACTTGCTTTTAATAGTCTCAAACCAAACAGTCCCATGTCTATAAAAAACAATAATATATTAGCTCATGGCACTTGATAAAAGGAGCTTGTTGGAAAGCAAATATTCCAATCAAAATTCCAGAAATTTTCCACTTTAGAAATGTATATTCACCACTTAACGGAGAAAAACTTCAAACCAGTGGGCTATAATAATATTAAGTTAGAATAACACCTCATGCATTGACATTCAATATACTAAACTTTATACAACCAGTACTTTGATAGATTAAACACTGACACTCTTAATCTGTTATTTTTGCACTGATTTTTGCCTGCTGCATTCCAGCTGGTGAACGATCATTTTCAGTTATCAAATGGCTCTGCAGCTTGCTGTCTATGTACTGCAACATTTCTGCAATTATTCAAGTATTTTATTGCATTTTATGTTTTTACTTATGAGAGAAAAATGGAAAAGTGATAAGAAGCTTATATCTCCTAAACTTAATTCCTTTGAGGCATAGTAGAAATTATTATTGTGCTTCAAACAATAAAACATTGTTCTTTAGATAGTTGGTGTTCCATTGTGAAAGAAAAAGTTAAGAAATACACTCACTGAATAACAGAAGGATTTAAAGAATTATATAGATAATTAATAATATTATATATTTTACAATTTAAGACACCACTAACTACAAGATTTATCAATTTAAAAGTACATCATACAGTTCTATTACAAACTAAAAAAATCATTTCAAAACATATGCTGATTTCAGAAATGCTGAAATGTTAGAATTAGAAACAAATAAATACATTGTCATTTCTAATCCTGAAAAATGTTTTGCCTAGTTTTCTTATATTTGACTCTGATATGCTTTTAGGAATGTGTGTCTATAAAATTTATGATAGATATTAGACTTATTTTCTCGACCTAGGAAAGCTCACTTAAGAGTAATACTTAATAATAAAAAAGATTGGTGTAATATTTATCTGTATATTTAATTTGCTTGTCGGTATACAGATCATATAGCAAAGGTATGATTTTTCTGTAATACACTTTGACTATCAGACCACATTTCTGGGACTAGCCTGAGTAATGATAACAAGTAAGAGACACAAGTTATTTTCTGTAGGGATTCTTAGGAGTTTAGAGAGGAGACCTTTCCAAATGAAACTTGGGTTATTGGTAATAATAATTTAACATCTTTGGTAAGTCAAATCAAAGTATGCTCTCTTACTGAAACAAGATCCTAAAGTTGTAAATATTCTGTGAGCAAAAGGAAGAGCTTTGAGTTTCATTTGTTATTATCATTTTCATACTAATTATTTCTTTTCTTACTGATTTTCAAATTGCTTTCTCTTGCTCATCAAGATTGATTAATTGTCTGTTAAAGGGTAGGAGTGCTAGAAGCATATTTCTCAAAAAAAAAAAACTGTTTATATTACAACAGATTTAACATATTTTGGTCCAGACTATTGAGTAGGAATTATAATTGCTTTTCTTGTTTACGTTTGGTTAAAAGCTTACTTGGAGGTGATTCCTTTTTTTTTTTTTTTTTATAGATCATCCCAAGATATTAACAATTACCGTTTTTAAAGGTGTGGTAATGAGTAGTTGTTTATGATACTTAGGTTTCTGATTAAGTAGACTATAAAAAGAAAAGTGAATTTTATTTCATTACAAATAATAGAAATGCAGGTAGTAGAGAAGAAATAAGATTTGGTAGTAAACAACTATTAAATTTTGGTTATGCAGATTGTATTTTTAAGTAGAACTACCTAGCAGAAATTTGGATCAGAAAGTGAAAGGGGAGGTTTGAAACAGATCTGTAGTTAGAAATGTCATCAGCAATCATGTGGGAACAAACATCAGCACAATAATTGAATTGCATAAACAGAAGAAAAAGAATAGAATAAACTAGACTGAGGAGAAGCTCCAATTGCTTTCCTATTTTTTCCCTTCAGTTCTACCCTCACTCTCTTCTGAATTAACTCCCTACTTTATACCTGTCTTTCAACATCGTGTCTTTCTCTTCATTTTCCACACTCTTTACATTTACATGTGTAGAGCAGAAAATCTTTCATAACACAAACATGAATAAATATCTACTTTTTCCTCTCTGTTCACAGAAGAAGGCCTAGTCATCTTAGCGTAGGTGGTATTCAAGATCTTTCACCATTTGCCTAAAACCTGGATTGTCTGTGACTACAGATGAAACTTCTCCAGCACTCTAGTAATGGATTCCTCAGCCAGCCATTGTGGCCCACGTCTGTAATCCCAGTTTTGAGAGGCTGAGACAGGAAGATCACTGATTAAAGAGTAGCCTCAGTACCCTAGCAAGATCCTGATTAAAATAAATAAATAAATAAATAAATAAATAAATAAATAAATAAATAAATAAATAAATAAAAGGGCTGAGAGTGTAGCTCAAAGATAGAACACCTCTGTTAAGTTCCCGGTACTATATACAGAATCTATACAGAATCACACACACACACACACACACACACACACACACACAAATAAGTAAATAAATAAATAAGAATTTTTCCCATATCCATTTATAAGAATCTGTCTGCTATACTCTTGTAGTTCTTTCTTAATCTGGATTGCATGACTATGCAAATGTCTGATCAATGGGGTACAGATCATCAAGGCAAAAATTGATTCTAGGTCATGAGCTAACACAGGTTTTGCGTACAATATATGCATATTAATTAGTCTCTTGGTTTGATTTAATTATACACTACTACTTAATGATTCTTACTCAATTAAATTTCCAATTCATAAGGGAAGTCTGAGTATCCTGAAATATTTTATCTACCTACAGTATCTGTTTTGTAGTTTTAGAGCTTCCTGTTGTTCATTATTCTAAATTACTTAAAAGGTTGATATTTAGTTTTATCCTTTGTATACTTCGTTAGCTTCCTTAATCAATTTGGAATATCTAAGTAATACTATAGCAATATGCAAAATTATCGCTATCCCTCCCATTAGTGTATATGAAAAGGGAAGAGGGGGCGTGGGAAGGGCCGGGGGAGGAAATAAACCAAATGTTGGTGTGCATGGATGTCTGTATCACTTTGAAGCTCACTATGATGTAAAATTACAATGCATGAATAATAAAAGTTAAAAAAAATAAATGTGGAGCATAGAAAGAAAACCAGAATGTTTATTTTTCTGCTTTTGATTATGCACTAATGCATTGAATTTAACATTATTTTCACATAATAGATTATAGCCCTGACTTGATGAGGAAACATTGCATATGATAAGGTCAGATCTGCAACAGCAAAGCCATCTCTAAATTCTGAGTCCATGAGTAGTGCTGCCTTTGTAAAGAAAATTCACACAGTATAGTTAGTGTATCCATATTAAACAAATAATTGGATTGGGTGTGTGAGACATACAGTTACTTATAGTTCACTTTCATTTTTACTTGGTTTTTTTTTAAGTGATAGGATTTGTCTGGTCATCATTATTGTCTCCAGAATAAATTTTATACCACATATTTGCTCAAATAAAACATACCCAAATCTTAATTTATTTACTTGTGAGACAAGCGAGTCAGGGAATGGACTGAGAAAATATTCATTATTATTATATTTTTATTCTAACAAACACTCCAGAGTAGCAAGTTATTCCTTTTCTTATTTTGATATCAATTTCCTACACCTTGCAATGTCGGAAAAAGTGCATTTTGTTGACTCAAATTATGAAGACATAGCAAAGATAAAGAACAGGAGGAAGAAAGAAAAGTTGGCAAAGGCAACATCATTAGCAATCAGAGAGATGCAAATCAAACCTACCTTGAGATTTCACTTAACTCTAATCAGAATGGCAATCATAAAAAACACGAACAACAACAAATGCCGGCAAGGGTGTCGAGAAGTGGGAACCCTAATACATTGCTGGTGGGATTGCAAATTAGTGCAACCACTTTGGAAAACAGTATGGAGGATCCTATGGAAATGAACCTACCATATGATCCAGCAATACCACTTCTGGGTATCTACCCAAAAGAATGGAAACCAAGCTATCAGACCAATGCATGTGTATCTATGTTTATAGCTGCACAATTCACAATTGCCAAACTATGGAACCAGCCAAGATGTGCATCGACAGATGAATGGATTACAAAACTATGGGATATGTACACAATGGAATTTTACTCAGCCATAAAGAAGAAGAAAATCATGATATTTGCAGGGAAATAGATGGAACTGGAAAACATTATGTTAAGTGAGATTAGTCAGTCACAAAAAGTAAAAAATCATATGCTCTCTCTAATATGTGGAAGCTAGGGAGAAAATGGGACATAAGAGGGACTCCAGATGAAGGAGAATTCTTAGGTGAACAAAGAATTTGACTTAACAGAAGGTGATGGAGGGAGGGGGGACACCCTAATGCACATGATGTATTTTCATGAACACATCAAAGTCAATCACTAAACTGAACTTGAGATAGAGGGAGGGTGAGGGAGTGGGGTGGGAATTGGGGAAGGGTTAAATGAGAAATGTGTGCATGCATGCCTTTTTCAGCTTGTACCTAACAAAGATGTATGATTACAATGCACCAAATTATATATATATATATATATATATATATATATATATAAATATAATTTATATAATATATATATATAAATAAAAATAAGACATCAAAAAAAAGATTAAAATATCTATTGCCATTGCACATATGTATTTACTAATAGAAGACCAAGACACATCTCTACTTGAATGAGTAATATGCCAGGAGAGAGGGTAAAATATTTGCCATCTCATTGCTCTTTCCATTCCTAAAACATCTAGAGATTTTATAAATTTCGTATGTAGCTGCATTTCCAAGCTTATATAATTTTTCAAAAAGTGTTTATTTCAACACAGAAGTTTTATTAAGGTTAATTAAGAGTTTTATGTGCAAAACACCATGTTATTTAACCACAAACAAGTATTTACTGCTCATTCTGAGCACCCCAACTACCGCCTCCAATGAGCAACATAGAAATAGTAAATCAGAAATAACTATGCACTGTTTTCTTCTGAAATTCTACCCATGAATCAGCTAATTTCTATGGAGATCTACTAAGCTCACTATGCCATTTATGCTTCTTAATCCTTCTTTTATTAGCTATACTTAGGAGAAAATTATACCATTATTTTCCTGCAAGCTTCAAGGCTCAACGAATTTGTGTAGTCAAAAATATTTTCAAGTGGCCTTTCTCTCTGAGTAAAATATTATTCATACTTTTTGTCTCGGTTTGACTGAATGCATCTAATTATTTCTACATGTGTGCTTTATGCTATTGTAAGAACAAGCACACAGAGAAGCAAGAATCTTAACAGGATTTGAGATTTGTTTTACTCCAGTGGGTCTTGGCTTTTATCCATCCATCAGTGCTAATGGCTTCCCCCTAGTGGCAGGAGTGGATTTTTTTTTTTATTACCAGACATTTATTTACATGACAAGGCTGATTTAGAATAGAAGGAAGAAAGAATTCCTAAAATTCTAGCAATTGATGTGACAGTCGTGGAAGTTTTGCAGCATTATATAGTGATAGAAACAAATCTGGAAAACAAAATTATGCACATCACATACTAATTTATATGTATCCCCTTCATACACTCTGAGCCTCTAACAGAACAATTTCATTTCCATCAGTACTTCACATTTAAAGAGTTTAGTGATTCAATTCTTCTGTTGAGTTCTAATTTTATAAAAGTGCCAAATTTCTATATATAAAAGCTTAAAATATCATTTTGTGCTTTACTGAATACTTTATGATATGGATTTGAAAACAAAATAAATTCTGAGTAAAGCAAGGGAGACATGCATGAGAATATTGGAGTATACAATGTGGATCTTCAGTAAGAGCATATGTCAAGTGGGTCCTGCACATCTCCAGGGAAACATCCCAGGCAGGGGCAGGTCTAGTGAGCTCTAGAAGGGAGTCACCGATTGGAAAAACAATGCCAAATAGAGAGTAGCAGAAGATGAGGTCAAAGGGCATATGGGGTACAATTTTGGGACACTAATTTATGTACTACCATGATCATTATAAATTATCAACACTGTGATGAGGCTAGGCAATGGTCCAATTAGGAACTTGCTTTGAAATATGGCAATGATGTTGGTAAGAGATGATGGTGGCTCTTGGTAAGAGAAATGAGTTGTTTCCAGTTATTGTTCAAAGATTAGTTACTAGAGTAGATACAGAGTGTGAAAGAGTGAGAAGTATCAAAAATAAATTCAAGCTGGGCCTTGTGGTGCATGCCTGCAATCCCAGTGCTTGGCATGTGGAGACAGGAGGATTACAGGTTCAAGAACAGCCTCAGCGACTTAGCGAGTCTCTCAGCAACTTAGTGAGACCCTGTTTCTAAACAAAAATAGAATTAAAAAAGGGATGTGTGTATACCTTGAAGTTAGAACACCCTTGGGTTCAATCCACAATACTGTAAAAAAAAAAATCATGATTTTTGGCTTAATCAACTAAAATAATGAATTGCCATTTCTGCAGTGGGAAGTTTGAGATCAGGTTGCATTTGTTCAATTGCAAAGTTTAGTTTTTGAACATGTTAAGTTTAGTGGAAGTCCTGGGAATAATCCTAATATGTACTGGTAGGAAAAATCAGAAAAGCAAAGAAGAACAAGTAGGAATGGCTGCTGATGTCAGAGGAAGCCAAAGACAGCCAAGGACATATTTAAAAAAAAAAAAAAATGGAGTAATCCACTGGGTACAAGTAATGGTTATATATCAAGTACGTTGCTGGCAGAAAATAGATTACTAGAAATTGCAGTATTGATAGTTCCTAATTATATGTAAAAGAGTTATATATGCACACTTACAAAAGGATTGTGTTGGAAGTACACCTAATTGAAACAATTAGAATAGTCTCATAAGAAAACGGGAGAACAATCCATTTGGACAGTAAGTGGAACATTTGATAGATAGTGGCCATAAAGGGGGAAGAAGAAAAAGAGGTCAGGATAAAGTTGTATTTTCTCTAAGAGAAATCACGACATATTTGAATTCATGGGATGACTAGCAGAAGGAAGGAGTACTGAAATAGGACAAAGAAACGTACATTGCTAGAGCAGTGTTCCTAAGGAGATAATGTAGGATGGCGTCTAGAGAACAGGAGATGAAAGCATTGAGACCTCAGAGTTCATCTATAATAATGGGAAGATGATCAGAATTATCTGGGTACCACTTCTAGAAGATGGTTTATAAAATGATGGGTTTTCAAAAAAATGTTTATTTTTCATCTGCTTTAATTTTCTTAGTATATGAAAAAAAGGTGCATTTTGTGTTCCTATATATTAAAAGTTCCTACCTGCTCAATTTAATAAGATTGCTAATGTGGTGAATATCTAAAAAGAGATAAAGCTCATTTTAAAATAAAACCAATTACATAATAAAAATATCATTTGATTATAATAGAACAATTTTTGGAGATTATCAAGTGGCTAAATTTACTCATAGTGTTAATAGAAATATTTAATTATTACTATACTGTGTTAGTTATCTTTTCCTTCTTGTCAACAAAATACCTGACAAGAAGGAGGTAAGGTTCATTATGACGCATGGTTCCAGGGGTCAGTCCATGGTGGCTGGCTCCAAGCAGAAACATCATGTTTGTGGAGTGTGGATGGGATGAGAGAGAAAGCTACTCAGTTCATAGCAGCCAGAAAGCAGGGAAATCAAACAGGACCAAGGATAAGAAAAACCCAGAGCACCCACAGTAGACTACTTCCTCTAACTAGGTTCTACCTACAAGTAGTCCATTCAGTTACCAATTCATCAAACTGATTAATCCACTACTGAGAGCAGAGGACTCATACTACAGTCATTGCCTGAAAGCCTCACCTCTGTGGCTGCATTGTGAATAATGCTTTCAACCCATGAGCTTTTGAAGAGAATGTTCTAGAACCAAACCATAACATAAACAATAAAAATGACTTAAAACTTACAAAAACAAAACAAAATAAGGTTGTGCATTATTTGCTCTAGTTCTCCAATGTATTGAAACAATTTAGGACAGGAAAAAGTTGAGGGAAAAGTTGAGGAAAAAGAAGTATATATTGTGAATGCTAACATTATCAGCATATATAGGCCACCACTAAAAAGAAAGTTAAAACATGTTTTAGAAAAATGTTTGGTACTTCAAACACAGAAGCCAATGGGGTGAATACAGAAGAAGTTAAATGCAATTGTAATTTATTATTATTTGTTATGTATCTAACTGCCCATCTAAATATCTATCACTTATCATCTTAACGGAGCCCTTTCTGGGAAAGGGCTCATTCTTGCTCTCTTTCCTTAAGGGAATCCAAAACCCTTGAGAAAACTCAACCAGGATCACAGGGCATGCCTAAGAATGAGGTGGAGTTGTTGATATCTGATCTTTGCAAAGCATATCATTTTTGTAGTAAACTTCTGAAATTCTGTTTACCTTTCTTTCTGCAAGGTTATAGTTAATTGCTTCTCACACTTGCTTTGCATTGTCCGTGATTTATAGCAGAAACTCTATCTGTTTTACTCTGTCAAGGACATAGAGAAATGCAAGTGTTTATAAATTAGAGGAAGAACTCAGAGCCAGAAGACTGGGAAATTGTAGAAAGATTAATAATATCATTGAAAATCCAATTTGCCTGCACAGAAAATCATATTTTCTGGGAGAAATATTAATATCGGAGATGTCTAAATGGGTTATTTAAAGATTAAATTTCAAAGGATGGAAGAGTAAGAACAAAAACAAAGTCAAATAAATAAGGACTAATATTGCAGAAAGTTGGGGTCTTACTGATGAGTTATTTCCACCTGCTTAGATATGAGAAAATATAGAAAAGTTGTTCAGAGCTCTGCATTTTGAGAGCACTTGTGGAGATTATTAATGTATTCTGCTGAAATTAGGTCAAATATATTTAAGGTACTAGGTGGTGCCAGATGATGGGCACATATCAGAAAATAAAAAGACATAAACTTCATTCACACAGAATCTTAAAGCTTAGCTCTACAGAAAGAACAATGGGGAAATTTAATCCCACAGATGAGACTAATGAGTATGATCTATCTTTAAGTATCATTTTATTCATTTTAAAATGCTAGCATATTTTTATGAAAATTTAAGCAGATATTGAAAGAAATCTGTCTCAATATTTCCATATATTGGGACTACACAAATATAGTAACCATATTCTTGTTATGACAACTCTATAGCAGTTATAGACACTAGACAGCTTATGTTTTTCTTTTTGTAATTTCTAACTTGTAAATGAGACTCCAATACTCCCCCACATATATTTTTAGGGACCTTATTCATTAGAGTCATTTTTAAATGTATGGTGGGAACTGTATTTCATGTTAGACTGCATGATCTGTTATTTTTCTAATTAATTTATTCAGACAATATATAAACAAATTCCTAAGACGATATTTGCACATATAAAAGTTGCCCGGGACTTTCTCAGCATTCAAATCCCCACCACAATAGAATAATAAAGATGTATTTTCCATAGCTAAAGAGCATATAGTCACACTTTTTCTACAAGGTCTGGAATTTTATGGCATTCCTATCCAGGAAGAACCCTGATTTTCAGTTACAACTGTCTTATTTCTATGTACATAAGACCAAAAATCAAAGCTATTGCTTAAGTGCCCGTGATTTAGAGTGAGGCTTCCACTTAGTCGATATTGTAAAGCTCTTTCTACCTTAGTTATACTTTTTTTAGAAGTTCTATAATATTTATAATTTAGCATATTTTATAGTTTGTCTTAGTAACATCTTAAAACCAAAAAAACATTATTACATATATATATATATCACTTTATATATATGTATATATGTATATGTATGTATATATGTGTATGTATATATATCATATATATCACTGTATATATCACTACATATATATATATATATATATATATATATATATATATCACTTTAGAGGTCCTATAACACTATTGGGACCAATAGAAGATTTTCTTGTTAACCTACTAAAACATTATTTCAATTCCTATATTGGAGGTAATAATGAATAGATTCTATGAGTATGGAGAAAATTAAGAAATAAAATATTTAACAATAACACAGTCTTATGCTTAATAAGATATACCAATTGAGAAGAAACATGCTATGTCCATATATAAAGCTATCATTACCAACATCATTAACGTGTACAGGGAGGAGGGAGCAGGATGGGATGGGAAATACACTGATTTCTTTGTGCATGCATGCTTGTGTCGCTTTGAAACTCACTAGGATGTGTAATTACAGCGCACTAACAAACATATACAAAGGAAAGGAATCAATGGCGAAGTGATCTTCAAGGTTGTCTTACAGCCTGGGAAAATCATAAAGTTGCTACTTAAAGTCATTTGTGTTATAGTTATATTTTAATTGTCCAGTTCTTCACTGAGTTGTGTTTTTAGTGTTAAGTATTTTAAGTTTATTTGTAGATTCTAGATATTAGTCCTCTATCAGAGGAATAGCTGGCAAAGCTCTCATTCTATAGGCTTTCTTTTTAGACTTTGGATGGTTTCCTTTGATGAGCAGAAGCTTTTTAGTTTAATTAATAATGGAGGAGAAACTCCAGTGGAGCCAGGGAGGTGGTCTAGGGGAAGGGGGAGGGTGGGGAGGGAGGATCAATGAAGGAATCACTTCCATTGATTTTACATACATATGTGAGAATACCAATGCCAATCTGGATACCCTGTATGGGGAAGGGGAGGGATGGAGAGGGAGCTGGGGAAAGCTCACCGAGTGCTGTGTGCATGCATGCCACTGTCACTGTGAACTGCATTATGATGTCAGACTATAATGTACCAATAGAAATATTAAAAATAAATTTTCACCAACACAAAAATAAGGGAAGGGAGAGACTTAGAAAAAAAAAGTCACTTTGTAGCTGAAGATTATTTTCTGTATTTTTGCTGTTGAGTTTTGGGAATATCAGAGAGACAATAATTAATTTTAAGGTTAGTAATCATCAGCAAGAAGGGTAAGTGATAGTTCACATGAAATCAAGCCAAAATGTAGGAAGAAATGAAGGGCATGTGCTCTGCCAGAGCCTGGTGCAGGGCCGCATGCCAAGGTCCTAGCTTCAGATTTCAGTCTTTTCATTAAAATAAGTCAAATAGTCATCTACTGAGAACAGTCTACAAGATCATCTTGAGAAAGAGAAAGACCGTGGCACCTGTTCATGTTTGGTTAAAAATCTAGAAACAAGAGACCACCATCTAGCACAGTATCAAGAGACCATCATCTAGCACAGCTGCTCATGGTGGTGCATGCCTGTAATCCCAGTACTTGGGAGGTTGAGACAGGAGGATCACAGGTTCAAAGTCAGCCTCAGCAACTTAGTAAGACCCTATTTCAAAGTAAAAAATTGAAATAGGGCTGGAAGTGTACATCAGAGGTGGGTAGAACAACCCTGTGTGCAATATATAATATATATTAAAATAGCATATATTTATATTAAATATATTTTTTAGTAATTTCTAAATTGAAAATGAGACTCCAAAACTCCCCTAAGTGTATGTTTAGGGGCTGTATTCATCAGAATCACTTTTAAAATGCATGCTGGGAATTGTATTTCATGTTAAACTGTATGATCTGTTATTTTTCTAATCAATTTTTTCAGATGATATATGTATAATATATATAATCTATATCATATGTATTATAATTCTGCTAAAACATTATTTAGTTTCATCTTTATTTAATCGAAGTTATATTAGGTAGGTACTGTTATTTTCCTCATTTTATGAAAGAGAAGATTAGGAATTAGATTCATTAGAGAAGTTGCCAAAAGCCACACAAAACACACAGGTGAAACGTTTAACTGGAACTTTGGCTAATCCCATGACTTGGCTTTTAACTTACATAAAATATTCATATAATGTTGTTTATAAACATGATCAGTTTTATCAGTTTCATCTTCATTTTTCTGCTTTCTCCTCTCTAAATCATGAATGCTGGATATTTTCTGCTACTAAGAAACAGATTGGCAGCATCAGCTGCTATACCCATCTCCCTCAATATCTCTTTCATTTTCCATAGGAGGAAAGAAAATTAGATGAACAGGGTATAACTCCAAAATCTCAGTGCAAACATTTCTTTGGGGACATCTAAAAACATAAAGGTATTATGTGATTGTTTACCTGAGACATTCCTTTGGATAAAGAATATGCCATAGATTCCATGTTTCTAAGACATCTCTTCTGGACTAACAGGTAAAAATGAAGAAGGGCTACAACTTTAATATTTATCTGTAAGTAAAGAGAAGTATATACCTAACAGTACGATATAATGTAGTCATATTGTCAGAGATGTATGTAAGAAAGAAAGCCTCCGGCATTTTTATTTGCTTGTTTTTGTTTGAGTTTTGTGCTCTGGTCTTAACACATGAACTTGGAAGGATGCTTCCCCCAGGTGATATATTTGTCTGACTCCATGTCTTCTCTCTTGTATTTGAAGAAGGGTTTATATACTTGAGCAGTAGTAGAATATGTATTAAGAGTCCAGGTTCCAAAAGCAAACTGTGTGTGCTTGAATCTCAGCTCCTTCACTTACTTATTCGTCCTCAAGTAACTTTCTTAATCTGCCTCTGCCTCAGTGTTCTCATCTTTAAAATGGAGCCATTAATAATGCTATCCATCGTCTGGGATGTTAGGAGTACGACCTGAGTTGATAAGTGTACTCTTCTCAGTGTCGGGTGTATATTAAGCTTTTGTCTCCTGTAATAGAAGGGAAACCTGCTCATAAAATACTGTTACTAATTATTGGAAAATAACTCTATATTAAAGATTCAACAATAACAGTAACTTAAAATCTTGGCCCAAACTCTTCCCTATCCTACTGAGACCTTCCATGGGTCAAGGTTTCCTTGGCGACTGTGTCAAAATGTACTGCTTACCTCGAGTGACCCACATCCCAGATGACAGTCACACGTGTGGTCAACTTTCCTCAGGAAGCAGACTCATCCATCTTGACATGTGTTAAAGACCTTAAAAAAAAAAAAAAAGATACTTAAAGACAGGTCCTAATCTAGTTACCGTCCTCAGGGTTTGAGTGAGCCATGGTGGCAAACGCTTATTAATACACAAGTCACATCCTCTTGTGGCATGCCGATTTTAAGTTAGCAAAACATGACATTGTTGATGAAAGAGAAAGTCATTCGGATCAGCCTTCATGTTAAGTTCTAGGTAATTTTTATGCAAAAAAAACTGCTATTTATTTGCATTTCTCACTCTAAAGCACTTAATAAAATCAAAATAATATCTGTTGAATGGAATTAAACCATCACACACACACACACACACACACACACACACACACTCACACACACATTGCATCTATGCAGAATCATAGATGCCGTGTCCACCAATGCAGCCGAATCAGGTGCAGGTTGGGGGCTCCTGAGAAAATCACAAGCTCCTTTTTATATAGATGAAAAATGTGCATATGTGTGTGTTTCTCCTTCGATCTTTTTGGTTTTACCTAAAGCCTTATGGTTTATTATATAATATAGTCTTTGAGGATGGGGCAGAACACCAGAGGAAAGGGTAGTCCTAGCTCACTGTGGGGTGGCAGTTCAGTGTCTCAGTGCCTGTTTTGGGAAGGTTTTGCTGCAAGCCGAGCAGTGAGTGAAAAGGTGATGTGCAGAGCCCTCTAGAGACCGGAACGCTCAACTACAGCTGATTCTATGCAGAGAGGCTTCAACGTGGTACTGTAATTGAATTGCTCAGAGAGCTGTAACACAGCTATAAAGAGAACAAGGTGCTATTCCATTCCTAGTGATGTGGTTAAAATCAGTGTTCTCAAAAGCCTTATGCTTTTGGCTATTTTCCCCTTAATGAGTTAATTAAGGTAAAATATGCATTACATTTACTCTACTGCAAAAACAATGATTAAACAACAGATGCTCATACGAAAAAATATAAATTAAAAATGTGTGCAGAAGATTTACTTTTAGAAAAACATAGAAAGCAGTTACCTGCTGCAATTACATAAGGAAATCCTATTTACTGTATGTTTGTTTTAAAAAATGCTGTGTTACATTGATTTTCCTTTTTTTTTTTTTTTTTTTTTTTTTGATACATTTGCGTCCTCCATTTGAATTCTTTGACTATGGCTGGCAGAATTTTTAAAATGCCCATTAAGAATCCTATAAGAACTTATGAGAAGGAAAATACCACAGTTTAAAATACTCTAAACAGATTTTTACCATCAATGGTGCGTTCATTTTAACCTGTTTTATGCTCTGTACACTAAGTTGTAGATGTTGGAATATTTTCTGAAATGGAGAAATAGATCAGGTAAACAAGGATGGCCCCCCTCTCTTATTCCTCCTAGAGGATGTGTGTGTATAGTGTACTTGACACTGGTATATCAGTCAGGGTTCTTCCCAAACAAAGAACCATTAAGGGGTGTGTGTGTGTGTGTGTGTGTGTGTGTGTGTGTGTGTGTGTGTGTGTGTAGAGAGAGAGAGAGAGACAGAAAGAGAGAGAGATGTAGCTAGAGGTAGACAGAGAGACTAGATTTATTTACTTTATCATGGGGGCAAGCAATTTCACAATCTTCAAAGCAGATTGAAAAGCTAGAGACCCAGGTAGCCCAACAGCAGTCTGGAGACAGGATTTCTTTCTCAAGGCCTTCTAGAGACTGGATGAAGCCCATCCGGAGACTGGATGAAGCCCATCCCACTAAGGAGGGAAATCCATTTTACTCCATGCCTGCTGACTTAAATAGCACCTTCACAGGCACATGTGGACTGGTGTTTGACCATCAGCTGTGTACCATGTCATAGCCAAGTTGACGCACAAGACTGATCATTGCAAGGAGTGATTCTGTAATAGCGTTACGCAACTCAAGTGCTTTATATGAACTGAAGTAAAGCAAACAAAACGTGAACCCAAGCATCCACACAATGCTACCTAATCACAGGAAACTGTTTCTCATAAAGAAAAGCATTGTCAAATGACTACCTTACAGATTATTACCACTTGATGTGCTGTCTACCATTGTAAAGATATTGTTTTGCCATTGATTTCATATTAAAAAAAAATCAAGCCAGGCGTGGTGGCACATACAGGTAACCCCAGTACTTGGGAGGCTGAGATGAGACAGTAGGATCTGGGTTTGCAGTCAGCCTCAGCTACTTAGTGAGGCCCTCTGCAACTTAGTGACACACTGTTTCAAAAGTAAAATAATAAAAAATGGGACTGGGGGTGTAACTCTAGCTTGGAGGTAGAATGCCCCCTGAGTTCAATCCCCAGTACTGAAAAAAAAAAAAAAAAAAAAAAAAAAAAAACTAATAATACTAATTTAATGCCCAGCCTGATTGAGCATGCCTATAATCTCAATACTTAGGAGGCTGAAAGAGAAGGATCATAGGTTCCAGGCCAGCCTCTGCAACTTAGTGAGGCTCTGATTCAAAATAAAAGAGAAAAAGGGCTGGGAGTGTAGCTCAGAGGTAGAATACCCTTGAGTTCAATCTTCAATACACGCAAAAATAAAAATTAGAATTTAGGTTTTTATTACTCCTACAATTCACTTCCCAGTGTTAGTTATAGAAACAAGACAATTATTTTTTGTTGTTGAGTCAAAGATTTTTTAATGGAAATGTTAATTGAAATATATTTCTTGTGTATTTCAAGTAAATATGGAAGGATACCTAATGCCAAATGAGTAAGCAAAATCAAGATAATATTTTTAATTCTAGTAATATAATTAATATTTGGTTCTATATTGATACTAAATGTGTTGCCTTCTTAGTTTGAAATTATTTTGAGTTAACAAGTATCATCTCTGTAAAAATTATTGAAATATACCAATGGTGTTCTCTCTGGCTACCAAAATATATTTAAATATGAGTTTAGAATACAATATTACTAACTGCCTTTTAAAATCTACCAACAGTATTTATAATTAACAGTATAGGATATTGCTGAGAATATATTCACTGGATTTCTCTTCTGAAGAAGCATTTATAATTCCTTAATATGAAATTAATAGAATATGACTGTGGGTTCATTTGACTAATTAGAAAAAATTGCCCCCACACATGAAATAGCTTGTACAAGGTCATATGGAAACCTATTTTTACTAGCTTCTAATACAATATTGTGTAATCACATGAGATTTACTAAATGAGATGAAGTTACTAGAAAAATGTTCATCTATTTTAAAAGTCAGTTTAGATCGCTTTATTTGTCAACCATTATTGGAACACAATTAATAAAAACTGTATACATTCAAGGTATGCAATGTGATCATTACATATATATGTGTACATTATAAAATGATTCCAACAATCAAATTAACTATCTAACCACACACAGTTGCCATGTTCAGTGTTTGTGTGTGTGTGTGTGTGTGTGTGTGTGTGTGTGTGTGTATGCACACGCATGGTGAGGACACTCAGATCTCATCTAAAAATTTTGAGATTTAAAAACCATAATTACCATGCTGTAAAGAGATCCTCAAAACATATAATCAAAAGCTTTCATTTGAGTTCCTCTAAGTGAGATCTGGCAATAGTTGTTATTTTGTGCCTGGCTTATTTCACTTAACGTAATGTCTTCCAGGTTCACTCATGTTGCTGCAAAGTACAACATTTTCTTCTCTTTATGGCTGAATACTATTCTATAGTATGTATACAAATATAGATGTAGATATAGATAAATCTGCACACATGGGGGGGGAGAAGTCTTGAAGAGGGTCACACTTCAATGGACAGGATGTACATACACAAATGTATCCATGCCAATCAGAATGTCGTGCCTGGAGCTGGGGAGGAGGAAGGAATGGGGCGGGACTTGGAGAAGGGTTTACCAAGTGCTGTGTGCATGCATACCTCTATCATTCTGGTCTTCATCAGGATGTATGATTACAATGCACCAATAAAATTTTTAAAAAAAGATTTTAATAAAGACCAAAGGAGGTGGCAATATAAAACCTCTACATAGTATAGATAGTAATGCTTTAGTATCATAAGAGTATTTTATATGGCCAACTTAATACATCTAGGAAAGCCTGTAGTAAGATAAATGTATGCAAAATAGTTCTGTGTTTTATTTAAAATTATGTAGGTTATTAGTTTAGTTTATTGTGTATTGTATTCACGATATGCAGTTAATGCATTGTTTATTTTCTTTTCGTCCAAAGGTAATTAAATAGAAAGAAGTGTATTTAAGTACAAAATATTGGGTGAGAAACTAGACAACAGTAAAATAAAACATAAATTAGCACAATGATGATAAAAAAGTAGAGATATGTAGTACTAGGATACAGAAACTTGCCAAAGAGAAAAGATTAAAAAATCGATCCATTGTGAAGGCTTAGGATAAAAAAAATAATGACAATTACAAAGACAGCTTTCTCTCTTAGACGTCTTTCATATGAAAGTGGGAACTATGTATTTGATCAACCCTAGAAGTGATCCGCCTGGAGTAAATGCTAATTAGAATAAATAGTCATCAATGATGAGAGAAATGTGCTTAGCAGTGTCCATGCAAGGCATACTGATTTTGGGAAACTATCTTGATAGAAATTCAGATAAAGTGTAACTGACTAATAAAGAGATTCATTCCTGAAATCAGATTTGTGAGAGAATACAAGAAGCACAGAGGGAATAACCTTCTGGAGAGCAAGGGCAGAAACATGTATTTGCTGAGTTTTAAGTTGGAACAAATAAGATATAAGATTTCCTCACTTCACTATCCCTTTTCAGGGAAGATTTTTAAATATTGTATTTGCACTAATAAGATGTATTTGGTTTTGATTTTTGTATCTCTGATTCAGACAATAAAAGCAAAAATATAAATTTATTTTAATATATAATCCGAATGATTTTATGCACCTATCTCTATGTGGAAAGAAATCTGTAACAGGATTCCCATCTAGCTACATTTCCAGGAAACCACCATGCCATTCATCACAGCA
Source organism: Graphiurus murinus (assembly GCA_004027655.1). NCBI lineage: Eukaryota > Metazoa > Chordata > Mammalia > Rodentia > Gliridae > Graphiurus > Graphiurus murinus. The sequence goes on from PVLC010000713.1 coordinate 22,460, forward strand.
AAATAGAGAACAATTCTGCCCCCAAAGGGATATTCTCACAGGTATCACCATTGGTTGGGTTTTGCCTGTTCTCGAATTTCGTTTTAATGGAATCACTATATATATTGCATACAGTCTTCCATTTAACCTATTTTTGAGCTTCTTCAATGTCTTATTTATTAGAACTGTGTTCTTTGTATTGTAACACAGAAATAATTATTTTTTAAACAGTCTTTTATCCATTCAGTGGATAGAAATGTGGGTAGTTTCCCAGTTGGAGTTAGGAAACAGCTATTGTGGATATACATTACATTTAATTTTTGTAGGTATACATCACAGAGTGGAATCCTTGAATGCTAAGATAGGCATGTATTTAACCATATTAAAAACTGAAAAAAGAAATTTCTCAAGGGTTGTAGAAATATATGCTTCTATGAGCAATGAATGGCAGTTCAGTTTGATTCTCAACTTTTATAACCCTGGGTATTGTCAGTCCAAAAAGCTTGTGACCCATGGGTATGTAATGGTATCTCACTGTGGTTTCAATTAACATTTTGCTGGTGACTAATGATGTTGAGCACTTTTTTCATGTCTGATTGGAAAATTTGGGTGAGATATTAATTCATGTATTTGATCAAATCTTTTGCTTGTGTGACTGTTGCTTAATATATTGGAGTCCTTTATATATTCTGAATCTGAGTCACTACTTTCAGTCTGACTTAGCTTGTATTTTTATTTATTTAACTATGCCTTTTGATGAGGCAATATTGGACTATTGCCAAGAACAAAATTAATAAACTTTATATATGTGTGTGTGTGTGTGTGTGTGTGTGAATCTTGTCTAAGAATTACTCATGAAGGAGATTTCCAGTGTTTCCTTCAAGAAACTCTTTGATTTTAGTTTTCGCATTTAATCCTAAGATTCATCTTGAGTTAATCTCTGTGTATGGTATGTGAAAGAGCTAAATGTCGCTTTTTCTAACTACATACCCAGTTTCTCCAAAATTCACATTTTACATTGAATTGCTTAAGTGTCAATCATCAATTGGTGACTTTATATGCAAGGATCTATTTCTGGATGACATGCCATTGCATTATTCTTTTTGTCTATCCTCATATATTTCTTTGCATTTCTGTATGATTTTTAGACTCTACTGGTTGAGAGTCCACAAAAATACCAGTTGGGACTTTGACTTGCATTATTTTAAGCATCTACGCCAAATTAGGATAACTGATATTTTTAAATATTATGTTTTGTAATCCTTGAACACAGAACTTGCTCCTCGTGCATTTATATTTCATCTGATTGTTTTGCAGTTTTTAGTGTACTAGAACTGCCACACATTTTAAAGAACTAATTTAATTATTTAATGATTTACTATGATTTTAATAGGCAGAAATAATTTTAATATACCAAGAAATTATTATTTTTCCTTTTGTATTCCTCCCCTTCCTTCTTGTTTAACCCCTTTATTATTAAATCAGCCTACCTCCTTTTACTTTAATTCTTCAAAGAATGACCTATAGAACTAGCCTGCTGTTGCTTTTCACCTGCTCTTCTTGTCACCCAAACTGAGAACAAAAATTGGTCATCTTTTAATGGAAGATGATAAAGTAATTGTAATTACTGTTCAGAAGACAACAAAGCTACTGCAAAACATGTGAGGACTTCAGAGACAGGCGCCAGTGGCTTCTTCCATGGAGTCAGACCAGCCCTTCTCAGTCCTTCTGGGTAATATCTGCTGACAAAGACTTAAAAGTAGCAGGTTCCCCTTTCCTAGCTGTCAGCCGCCAGGGATACTTCTTACAGGGAATGGTGATAATTGGTCTCGTCCCAAGGCTGAAGGGTGTGTCCACGGGGACTGGGTAGGTATTCCTACTGCCAGTGCACCTCACGGGTCAGATTAGCTTCCCAGAATCAAAGTGTCATGTGAACTCTTGGTAAGGGAAGCCAAATCTGTGATTCTATAATAAGTATACACTTACAAATACTTAGAGAAGTCTCCCATCATCGAATATAAATGTAAACTTTCCAATAATTTTCTTCTTTGAGAGATTTAGCAAAGATATTCCATGCTCATGTTTATTTTTTTTTTCCCCAAAACACATATCTCTGTGTTGGCTGGGAAAAAATTGCACAACACTTTAAAGTATCCTTTTTCCATAATTCAAAACAATTTTAACTGTGAATTTTAAAATAAATACTGTTTCATTTGCTTTGCTCTCCACAACTCAGGAAATGTTAGCTAACTGATAAAGGACAGCTTTAATAAACACATATCTTGTGTGTCCATTTGAGGAATTATCCAGGTATATTTGAGATGGACATTGATTCGCTTCATTGCATTTAGAAATCTTTGCACTAGAACTTTAGGGAATCTGAAATTCAATCTTCTCTTAGGTATATAAAAACATTTATCTGAAGAAATAATGTCATAACTGAATGTGTTACCAGCATTATCCAAATTTGGGTAGGTAGTTGAAGAAAACATGAAACTATCAGATAAACTACAACAAAGCCGAGCTTTGCAGCACACGCCTGTAATCTCAGTATTTGGGAGGCTGAGACAGGAGGATCACAATTTCGAAACCAATCTCAGCAAATTAGCAAGACCCTGTTTCAAAACAATAACAAAAAAATAAAGTAGGGCTGGAGGTGTGGCTCAGAGGTAGAATGCCCCTTGGGTTCAACCCCCTGTACCAAAAATAAAATAAATAAAATGCAAAACGGATTACTGAAAAATCATGGTATGAGTGTTAGTAGTCCGTGATGTGTACTTTGATTTCTATCCAGTGTCTTATTGCCTCAGGTACCAGAATTGCTGTCAGCACAGAGCCCTTGGCTGTAGCCCCTTCCAGAATTGTCTCTGTGCAGAGCCACCTTGCCCAGTCCTGACCTTCAATGGCATCTCACATCCAGGGAGTACAAAGTCCACCTTATGAGCAACGCGGAGATGCCATTTCAGCTCGAGAGAGGCTGAATCTAAATTGACCTCTTTTCCAAGCCTGCGTTTTATCTCTGTCTTGTAAGAACCCTCCTTAATGCATTTCCTGAACACTGAATCTTTCAGACTCTTCCCACTGGAAAAAAATAAAAAACCTGTAACAAACTGTGTTACTTGACTTACAGACTTTTCCCTTCATATATTTTGAGGTTATATATGTTATTAGACATTGACAATTTTATGAATAGCATATACCCATTGCATATCTTATGAATATTTTATGAGTAGAATACACTCTTTGGGAGCTATAAATTTTACCATTGGTAAATAACCATCTTTGCGCTATGGTGTGATTTTATCTTAAGTTTAAGTTTGCTATCTTTCAGCAGGACTCTTTGAATAGGAGGATCCTATATGATTTCAGCGGTCACTTGTAGGCTTATCATTATCAATTCATGGTTGCATTTCTCTCATTTATGTTTTCTTTTTCTTCTGTTTATTGCTATATGGTTGATATTTAGTTTTTATTCGTATACCACTTTTACACTAGGCAATGGTTAATGTAAACTTTAAAAGAATTTTGCTTCTCAAAGCCTGGTAGACGGTGTACGGGGAGACTAGCTTCATAACCAAAGAGCATAAGCAATATATCTCTTTTGCATCTTAATTTACACATGATCCTAAGAAATTCATTATAGGAAATGAGTCTTTCAACAGTTCTTCCTCAGTAACATAAGGCAATGAACAGTTTTACACACACAAAGACATTTTCTATTTTTGGATATAAATTTAGTAATTTTGGAATTGTTTCATTCACATTTTTTATATGACTAACATTAAACTAACTCAAATGCAGTTGATGATGAAAGGAAGTAAGCCCAATTGTGTCTATGCAGAATCCCACTTGTAAACCAAAACACTGTCACTGAAATCAACCATGGTTTACTCAACAACACATTTAGAAGACACTGTATGTTTTCCCAGCAAATAAACCACTCAGAATCCACAAATTTGATGTTTCTGCTAACCTTTTCATCAAAAGCTGTTTCAAAGAAGATGTGAGAAGATTAGTAAATGATTAGTTTAAACTTTCTATTTCAGCGTAATCAAATAGTTCACATTTCTAGATTGCATTTTTTAAATTGACTAGTACTATTTTCTTACTCAGCCCAGCTGTTTTTGACAGACAGAATAGTGCAATATCGGAAATGGCAAGGGAAGCTTATAATCTGACTACAAACATGGAATACTACCTCCAGTGCCAAATTCCAAGGGAATCTACAGATTAGAGTAAAATGAAACACCACAATTCACACCAATGGCATAAAGCAGCTGGGCATGGGGAGCACCTGCATATTTTCTTTGGCTGCATTAAATAGTAGATTACCTCAATTTTTTAATTAAGAAATTTGAAGTTTTCCACTGTATTATAGAATCAACACCTTTTTATCTCATTATCAGCTGATAATTTGTGCTTACCTGTTCATAATTCCAATTAGTATTATTTTAGTTTTTATTCTTTACTCTGAACATTATGAATCTTATTTGATGTGTTGCAAAGTCATTAATTACAGAAAAGATTAAGCATACATATAAGCGACGAAAATCTACTATCAGTTATTATTTATCTCTCATAGTGTTTTGTTAACGTGTAGTTATATAGTTCTTCACTTCAGTTTGATTTTTTTAAATGTAGAAGTCATGAACAAATGTTTGATTTTTTCCATAGCACCACATTAACTATCAATCTAAGCTTTATTATCATATATTTCATGTACATATGTGTTAGTCAAGGTACATTAGAGTAACTGAACTAACAGGATAGATGATTGATAGATAGATAGATAGATAGATAGATAGATAGATAGATAGATAGATATAGTAAAAGGGGATTTATCAAATCAGATTACAGTCCAAATTAATGTGTCTGCACACAGCTGGGGGAAGCAGAAGCTGGAGTCTCAGAATTGAAGAGACCAATAATGTGGTCCTAGTTCCAGATGGAAAGACCAGAAAACTTTCCAGAGAAATGATGGCTGGTGAAATTTCAGTTGGAAGAGCTGAAGGCAGATATCCCAAGAGAAAGCTGTCACTCGTTTTTCAGGAAGAACCATGCACGTCATCACACAGTTTTCTCCTTATTTTTATCCAGGTCTCTCCTAACAGAACAGTGTTGCTCACATTCAGGGCAGAGCTTCCCCTCAATCTGCCATTACACAAGCCAAGGATCTCACCAACACACCCAAGGTCACATAATCTTAGGTGTTTCTTAATGCAGTCAAGTTGACAACCCAGACTAACCATCACAGTATAAAACACACCATTAATTATAGCTCTACAAGACAGCAAAATAATAAATATCACTCATGAATGCAGAGATTTATGATATCATATATCAAAATAGAATATTATTAAGTTTAGATAAAATTGAAGGGGAGAAAGTTTAAATCATCTTTAAGATTATTCAAATGTTAATTGGCCTATGAAATTACCCAAATTGATCAATGGTATTTTGTCATGTTTTTGAGGGTTATAGATTGGTGAAGGAAGCTATATCCAGCTATAAGACTGAGATTTATTTAACTAAAGAGACAATGCATTTGTGGGAAGCTGGGTACACAGAGCAGGGATAGAAAGAGAAGTGCATGCATCTACCAACACACTTGAGCTACCTATTTACTCGACACTTGAATGAAGCCTGTCTCAAAAGTTGTCTAAGTGACCACTATCTTACCAAAACAACCTTCTTAATATCTGGATAGCACCAAAATTCCAATAGTTGATTCCATCATGGTCTTCTGATTTTGTTTGTGTGGAAGCCTCATTCCCATGCCCGCCATTTATGGTCACATTTGGTACCTCTGACCTGTTGGACACATCATTTCCTCATTCCTCTGCCCCCCACTCCTCTCACCAGACCATGTTTATGGTTCTTAGAACACTTCCTGTCCAGCTGAAATGTGGTTCCTTGTGGAGAATTGCTTCACTCTCTTGGGCCTAGCCATGGTTTTGCTTCTCATATGAGAGTATTAGTAACTTCTTTTGACAGTTTATGTAAAGGCATTCTTTTTCTTTTTCTTTTTATTTGTAGTGTTGAGGATGGAACCCAGGAGCACAGGGACATTCTACTTCAGAGCTACATCCCCAACAAGGTCTCACCAAGTTGCTGAGAGCTTCATGAAATTGATGAAGCTGCCTTTAAACCTGTGATCCTCCTATCTCAGTCTCTCAAATACTGGGATTACAAATATGTACCACCAGGCCACCAGGCCGGGATAAAGGTCAAAATTTTTACAGTGATTGTGGGGTCAGGTATTATTCCTTACAATCTCTCTGCCCCCGTTGACACACCCTTGTCCTTATGTTTTTGTGTCCAAACTTGTTCTTAGTTATGTGTGTGTGTGTGTGTGTGTGTGTGTGTGTGTATGTGTGTATGTGTGTGTGTGTGTGTGTGTGAGAGACAGAGAGAGAGAGAGAGAGAGAGAGAGAGAGAGAGAGAGAGAGAGAGAGAGAGAGAGACAGGTAGGTGCTCTGGGTATTTAATTCAGGGGTATTCTACCTCTGAGCTACAGCCCCCCAGTCCTATTTTGTTTTTATTTTGAAACAGGGTCTTGCTAAGTTGCTGAGGGCTTCGCTAAGTTGCAGGTCATGCTGAGGCAGGCCTTGAACCTATGACCCTTTTCTCTCTGCTTCCCCAATACTGGGATTATAGGCATCTTCTTCTGCCTTCAGTGAGTTTCACACAGATCTCCATGGAGTTATCATCCACAAGACTTCACAGACTTTGCTTAAATATAGTCCCACTGAGTCCTCTTTTACCATATTAAAATCTTATTCCAATTTTTGAAAGATACAGTATATTCTACCAAAATGGTTTATATTGTACATTTTTCATAGCGTTTATTATCTATAGAATACTATAATTTAGTCACCTGATTAATTTTTAATAATAAATTCATTCATTAAATGGAAGTTCTGTGAGACCAAAGATATTTTTGTTTTTTTTATTATTAATATATAGAAATAAAAAGTACACAGAATGGTGCCTGTTTTGTAAACCTTTATCAACTAAATCAACTAAACTAAAGAATAAATTTGGAGGAATTTACTTTGCCTTCTTTCTTTTCTTTTCTCTTCTCTCTTTCTTTTCTCTCTTTCTTTCTCTCTTTCTTTTTTCAATGTTGAGCATTGAACCTAGGGACATTCTACCTCTGAGCTACACTCCCAGCCTTTTTTATTTTTAAACAGGTTGCTGAGAGTCTCATAAGTTGCTTTCTCTCCTTTGATTCAGAACAGAGGTCACAAGAATTCCTGAGTGAGATGGCTACTGTGATTAATAAATTAGATAATGCATGTAAAGCAGTTAGCATGGGGCTTCACTCATCATATTGTTAGTAAGCTCCCATTATTAATTTTTTTTAATTTTTCAGCTTCCTAAGGATAAAAGCCTAAGAAAATATTTGTAAATGCACTTTGTTAAATAGTTATACATTTATTCACTTTGTGAAAATGAAAGTGGCATATTTAGTATAGAAATATTGTCATAAATATTGAAATATGAACAAGAATATCTCCTAGAAATTTTAACTGCTAGTAATATAAAAAATGCAATTTATCATTTTTAACATATCAGAACTATTAGTTTAGTGCAATTTTGTCAAAATTCACCTTATAATAAACTACCATAAAAGCTTAGACCATATATTTTTATTTATAAACACTATATGAAAGTGATACATATTTTTAAGGAATAAAACATGGTACTTATGGAGTTAAAAATAAACTCAGCAGTTCCTTGCCCCTTCTTGTGTGCCAGGCTGTGCTTACTGAGGCTGTAATTATCTCTGCGCAGAGCTGCTCCATAGCTTACCTTTACATATTTAACATAGGTGCTTATTCTGCTGATTTTTGATTCAACTGTAGATTTTTTTTTCACTGTTTTTGGGCTATGATAGAGGAGCTTTTAACTTATTTCTTCTCCCTCAACCTCCTTCCTTCTTACAATTCTTGATAATTATAGCAGTGTAATAATTTTCACATTGTTAATCTTGTTAAAATTACTAATATTTCTAATTTTGAAAAAAATCAACTGCAAGTATTATCTTCCCAATTTTCATTTTATGAAATGATGCTGAGGGAGGGACATGGAGAGATGTGTGCCTGTGTGTTTGTGTCACATTAAACCTCACTATCATATGTAATTTCAATGCACTAATAAAGGCATATAAAAAAGAAATGAACATGTTTGTGTCTGCATTCTCTTTATCTTAGCTTTCACTTAATTACTGATAATATTTATATTCTATTGTGTCAAAATAGTTGTGTTTTGCTTTCTATGCAGTTGAATCCAGCACAAGAAATTTTTTAAAACATTGGTTTATTATTATAATTGTGTAATTGTTGCTCAATCCAAAACCAAGTGTTGCATTTCCTCTTCCAGTTTTTTAATGTCACAGCAGCTGTGCCATTCAATACTGAATATTCCTTCTGTCAATGGAAGACAACTTTTTTACTTTTTATGCCTTGCTAACTCTTAAAATCATGCTGACTTTGGGTTTACTTGGTTTTGCAACACTACAATATTTTGTAACACTACAATCAACAAGCAACATTTTCTCATTGCACATGTTTTTACTTCTTGATAAAACTGCATGTTCTAATATCTTTTCGTATGACAAGCCAATATTTTCTAAAACTCAATTTACTGGAAAGTCTTAATTTGCCAGTTTTCTATTTGTCCTAGTAATAGCGTTTAAAACAAAACACTAACTCACCTTAGCCTCATCTCTCTGCAGCTGTTTTAGGAGGATAAGGGAGGAGGAGAGGTTGAAGACTAAGACCATGAGAAAATACATTCATGATTTTTTACTGTTAATTTTAACATTTTAAGCAATCAACTTGCAAATAATTTACTTCTATGGAAGTAAATATCCAATAATTTTGCATTAATGAATATTTTTTCTACTGAAAATTGATTAATAATTTGCTATGATATACGGTTTTTTTAGATTTATCTCACTTTCCTCTGTGGTTTTAGACTTGTTTCTCTGTCTCCTAAAATGGCGTTTCCTAACATGGCATCTCACTGACAAAAAATGTGATGCTTTCTGATCATTGTTTCTTGAAGATACACACATATTTCTTATATCTTTTTAAGGAACGCGCTATTTCCTTAAATTCATATATTCCTTATATATATACATATATACATACACATATCTGTATGAGTATATATGTCTTTAAAGGTATAGAGAATTCATTTTGCCGTCAATAAGTAACATTACACATGATTTGAATATGTGTGATTTTTAATTTCATCTTGTTTTTTGGTACTTAGGGTGAATCCAGTACCTTTCTATCTTTAAATACATTATGCCCATCATTATTATTGTTGTTGTTGTTATTATTATTTATTTATTTATTTTGAAACAGTCTTGCTAGTTGCTAAGGTTGGCCAAGGACTTGCAATCCTCCTGTCTCAGCACACCCACCCCCTCACACATACAGGGGTTACAAGTACACCACAGCACCTAGCTGTATGTGTAAAGTTTTTTTTCTCCTGGTACTAGGGATTGAACCCAAGGGCATTTTACTTCCAAGCTACATCCCCAGTCCTATTTTTTAGTCTTTATTTTTTGAAACAGGGTCTCACTAAGTTGCAGAGGGCCTCACTAAATAGCTGAGGCTAGCTGCAAACCCAGATCCTCTGGTCTCAGCCTCCCAAGTACGGGGATTACCAGCGTGCGCCACCACGCCTGTCTCTGTAAAGCTTTTAAAGAGCCATATTGCCGGGCACTGAGTGCCCAGTGAATCTGCTTTCCTTTGTAGAATTGTTTTCCTTCTGTGCAGTAATATTTGATATGCTTGTAATCCCAGTACTTGGAAGGCTAAGATAGGAGGATCACAAATTCATGGTTAGACTCTGCAATGTAGTGAGACCCTGTTTCAAAATAAAAAAGAACAAAATAAGGCTGTGGATGTAGCTTGGAGATAGAATGCCCCTGGGTTCCATACACACACACACACACACACACACACACACACACACACACACACTTCCATTTTCCTAAAGCACTTTCTTATATCTTGCCCTGCAGTGTAATTCTCTGCCATTGTGTCAGAAAGCTAGAACTTCTGTAAATTTTTGAACTTCTCGAAACTCTCAGAAGAGATGGTCATGCATTGGTGGGAACATGTTCCAGAAAATGTGTCATTAGGAGATTTCATTATTGTGTGAACACCTTGAATGTTAGGATAGCTAGTATATACCTGGACTATGTGGTGTATGTGCGTGCGTATGTGTGTGTGCATATGTATGTGTGCGTGTGCGTGTGCGTGTGTGTGTGTGTGTGTGTGTGTGTGTGTGTGTGTACGGAATATATGGTACATATATCTCCTAGGACCATGATGAACAAAACAGCAAGAGTTTGAATTAAGCACAATGAGGCAATCAAGAGAGGTATTCAACAGAAAATGTGTGAGGTTGCTTCAGTAAAACATGGCATTCTGGTTTATGATAAACTATTTTTAAAAATAAGATAGAATAGGATAAAATAAATCATAGCATAGTAAATACTTGCACCAATAGTATAGTTGTTTATTGTTACCAAGTATTATGTGCCGTACATATTGTATTGCTGTACTTTTACGGGGCTGGCAGTGCAGTGATGTATATTCACCAGCATCACCACCACCATGTGACCATAGAGTCACACTATCAGGATACAGTGGCTACGATATTTTTCTGCTCCATTATAATTGTGTCGGGTCGCTATTATACAAGAAGTTCATCGAGTATTGCAATGCCATTATGCATTGCATGACTGTACTTAATGACAAATTCATATTAGGATAGGGGCCTTTGCTTGCAGTCTTAAAGTGAGGCATTAGTATATACACATACTAATGTATGGGTATATGGGTTTGTGAGAGAGAAATAAATCCTGAATTTCAAGTCTGCGTTTTAGGTTGCAGTATAGGTTCATAGTGAATATTCTAAATTGGAGTTCTCTGCTATCAAATCTTGGCCTACAAACCCTAAAAGAAAGAGAAATGCACTGATGTTTGCATGAGCATGAAAACCTATAGAGGAGGTGGGTATCTCCCTACAAGAAAATCATTATGCTTCTGTTTATGAAACTGTTAAACTGAACTGTAGATATGTTTAATAAATTAAATGTATTGGCTTCCATTAGATGGTACAGAAAAACTACAGAAGTGACATGAGGAAGATTTTTGAAAATTTGTTTTTCAAACAGCTCACATAATTATACTTAATGCAAAGAAGAAATTATCTGTCATTTCCCCCCCTTACAATTTTACTGAATTGCCAAGTGTCTAATTAAACAAAGATCATGGAAACAGCAACACCTCAATCCATTATTTATGCAAACATTTGTAGAGCAGAAAATTGTAAATTAACATTATATCAAGTTTTACAAATATTGTCTAACTCATGTTTACAGATCAGCATTAGATTTCATGAGAGTATTGTTAGCACATATAATTAAAGATCACAAGATTTACTTTTTGGCATAGAAAATCAAAAATAAAAAGACAAGAGTAAATTATTCTTATAATTTTTATATTTCTTTCAAGTTTTCATTAGAAGAGAGTTCAGGTAAGTACAATTGAAATTTTAAGCTGGGATAAAAAATGTGATTTAATATTTGAAAGTCAATGTAATTAGCTTTATTTATAGATTAAAAAGGAAAAATTGCATAATATATCAAATGATGGAGAAAAATAATTTGACAAAATTCAACACTCACTCATTTATGACTAAAGATAAACCTCTTATAAATTTATAAATTATAAATTCTTAGAATTTGAGTTTAGAAGAGAAGTTCTTCAACCTCATAAAAAATATGAGCTAATGTCATACTTGGTACTGAAAGATTGAATATCTCTTTGCTGAGATTGGGACAAGACAATGATATCTGCTCTCAACACTTTTATTCAAAATGTCACTGATTTCTAGTGACTGCAATAAGAAAAGGACAAGAAATAAAAGACATACAGATGAAAGGAAAAATATAAAGCTTTGCAAATTACATGATTGTATATATAGAAAACCTGGATGCTTGTAATCCCAGTACTTGGGAGGCTGAGACAGGAAGATCACATTTCAAGAACAGCCTCAGCAAGTGGTGAGGCTCTCCACAACTTAGTGAGACCCTGTTTCAAAATAAAGAATAAAAAAATAGGACTAGGGGTGTAGCTGTGAGATAGAACGCCCCTGGGTCCAATCCTCAGTACCACAAAAACAAACAAACAAACAAAAAACAATGAATCTTTAGAAAAAAACATAATTGAACTAAGATTCACAAAATTTAAGATCGACACACAATAATCCATTCTATATAATAATGATAAATCACTGGAAAAAGAACTAAAACTGCAGTGGCAGTCTCAGTTGCCCCAAAGAAAATGAAATAGAAGGGATAAGTTTAGCAAAATATCTGGAGGAGTTGTATGCTAAAGACTATAAAATGCTGATGAAAGAAATACAATAAGATTATACATTTGGAGGGACATAATTGTTCAGGCTACAATAATAAATACTATGTAGTATTGCCAGAGAAAGAGACACCTAGATGGTGGAACCAAATAGAGAACGTCAGACTACACTTATATAAACATGTCTAATATTTGGCAAACAAAAGCAAACACGTGGAGAAGAGGAATCTTTTCAAAGAATGGTATTCAGACAACTGGACATCCGCAGACAAAATATGATGCTCAATGTAAGATTTTCACCTTAGGAAAGGTTAAATCATGGGCACAACTTCAGGAAAAGCTATATATATATATATATATATATATATATATATATATATATCTCACACACACACACACACACACACCAACTTGGAAAAATCAATAAAATTAGAAAATGGGTGAGTTTCATCAAAGAAGATGAAAGTTGTACAAATTCATTATGCATTGGGGAAATACAAATTAAAAACCACAATACAACATATAACTCTACAGCTATTAGAATGGGTAAAACTTTTTTTTTTTTTTAAGGAAAATGCAATAAATGCTGGTGAGAATGTGGGAAACCAGATCACTCAAACAGGGATGTAAAATGGTCCCACTACACTAAACAATAGTTTCACAGTCCCTTTTAAAATGGGAATGGACTTAACATATAACCCAGCAATTTCACTCCTGGGCATTTATACCAGAGAAAGGAAAGTTTATTTCCACACAGAAACTTGTACATAAATATTTATTGCACGTTTGTTTTTAATGGTATACGAACTTTTAACTTCCCAAATGTCCTTCAATAGAAGCATGGTTAAGCAAACTGAACATGTGCATAGATATAAACTGCACCAAAGCATGCAGTGCTAGTCAGCAACAAAAAGGAATAAACTCATGATGCAGGCAGCAAAGGTAATGAACCTCAAACACACACACACACACACACACACACACACACACACGACACACACACAGCTTTTTTAACTTCATATATATGAAGTGAAAAAAATATGAAAAGCATTCATATTGCATGGTTTAAGTTTCTATGAAATAACATAATTATGAAGCTGGAAATTGGTTTTCTGGTGGTCAGGGTTAATGTAACGATGCTACCTATTTGATAACATTGTACCTGAGTGCATGTGCATTCACACACACACACACACACACACACACACACACACACACACTGCATGTATAATTAGAGAACTATAATAAGCTGTGTGAACTGTAGCAACATCAATTTCCTGGGTTTGATCCTGCTTTCTATTCACGCCAGATATTAGAAGAGGGAATCGTTAGGTAAAGCATGGGTGTCTAGGACTTCCCCATGCGTTTCTTTGCACCTTCCTGTGAATCCATATTCATTTCTAAGTTAAAGTGTTAAATCAAATATGTAGTATTAATTTTTTAAGAGGGAGATAGACATCTGTTTTAGTTTTACATCTTGGAGACAGCTGTAACACCCTATCATAAATTAGATGATTTGAAAGAACAGGCACTTGTCCACTCAGTCCTAAAGGCCAGGAGAGCGAATCAAAGAGTTGGCCAGGCTGAATCCTCTGGCGGCTCTGAGCTGAGCTCCCCCACGCCTTGCTGTTGGCTTCCAACGTTTACTGGCAACACTTGTAGTTCCCGATAATCGCATCACTCAATTTCTGCTTCCCTTGTCACCTAACGTCAGCCTTACATCCAGGCATCTTTTTGTCCAAATTTCTTTCTTCTCATAGGAACATAGTCATTGGGTTAGGGTGTGCCTTAATCTAGTATGATCTCATCTTAACTCTATTACCTGCAAGGAGGATTTTCAGATATAGTTACACTCACAGGTACGGAGGTGAGCTATGTTCCAAGAATTCACAATCCAGCGGAAATAGTATCAAGGTAGTTTCACCACTTTTCAAGTTTCTTATCACCTGTCCCAATTATCAATTTCTGTTTCCTATTAAATAACTGTTAGATTCTAATTCTATATTTTTAGTATGCAACAATATGCTATTTTAGCTTCCATCTTAATTTGTATTCTTACTCAGAGTGATATCCCTATTCAATTTTTTGTTGTGGTGGTAGTGGTGTTGGGGGTTGAACCCAAGGGTATTCTTCCATCAAACTACCCAGCCCTAGTTCACTTTTTTAAAATTTGAAAACAGGATCTCTCTAATTTACTGAAAGTGATGCTACATTGCTGACTCTGGCTTTGAACCTGTGACCCTCCTGTTTCAGCCTCTCAAGAACTGGGACTACAAGCATGGGCCATCACACCCTGATTAGACTTTTTATAATTTCGTAGATTCTTTAGCATCCTGATCATGAACCATCCTCCAAAATTTGTAGCCAAACTTTGCTAAGATCTCTACAAAGCTCTTTGGTAATTGTAATTAGTATTGTGGTTTTTTTTTGTGATTCCCAAAAGTACCTCACCAGGTTTAGGTTCGATGACTAAATCTAGGCCCAATGAAGTCTATTCATCCTCCAAGGGGGGAAAAATGAACATACAAATATTAATTGAATATATACATATATATATATCTTTAAAGTAGAAAAGTGAGATAACCTACATGATGTCTTTATTATGCCATTGTGCCTCAACTATATGCTTTAGTTATCTATTCATAAAGTGGGAGATAATAACAACAATTTGAGTTATAATTATGCAATATTACAGCTTTTACATTTGAATTATAATTATACAATATGACAATTTTTAATAAAGTTCAAAATCACAAAAATATAAGAATACTATTACATAAGGGGAATGTTTCATTTCTCATATGGCGATTTCAATGTTGCAGCTGTTTGCAGAGATATAGGACTAAAAATAGATTTCATATAACAAAATGGAACTAGTCAACAAAAATGAAAGAGATTTTCATGCTTCTGTCTCTATCCTCTCTATCGTTTTTCTCCGGAGTCTTTGAAGTCATTTCCCTAGGCTAATAAAATGCAATAGTTTCCCCTCAGTTTCCTTATTCCTTTGTTTCTCCTTTGGGATCTTGAATAACCTCAGTTTTTGGAAAGTTTACCCAATGGAGCATGCAGAAATGTTCTGTAAGATATTTTTAGGATGTTGATTATATAGACTTTAATATATTTCGAGTTTAGTTTACCATTTTTGATTATTATGACTTAGATATTTCCCTTAATGCCATTTTAATTTCATTATGTTTGTTATATTTGGACTACCTTTATTGCATGTTTTATATCCTATGTTAATTACTTTGTTTCTCTTCTAAACTAATTTTCTCCTTCACTACTCAAGGGAATTTTCTCTCTCATACTATAAAAGAAAAATGAACAGATTCTCTAAAATATAAGCTCTAGCTTCAAGGAATAATAATTCTTTACAAACATATCTGATGGTAATCATTATATATTTACAAAGCAACGCTCATGCAACTACAAAAACAGGTAAAGAAAGGCTCATTGATTCCAGAGTGCACTATCAAGTCAAATGCATCAAAATAAGTAAACATTTAATTTTACTACAAACTAAAAAAAAAAAAATGAAGGGAATAAGTAAGTTACAAAGATATGATGTTCAGAAGACTTCAGAGGAAGTGGAAAGGGAAGAGAGAGAAAGAAAAGAGCTGCAGGAAGGGTAAGCTATTTATAAGGCCTTATTAGATAATCTGCCACCTAAAAAGGCAGTAAACAGACAAAGATTCCAGTAGAATCTAACAGGCTGCATAACTGAATTTTTCAGAATTCTGCTTCTGCCATAGAAGAATTTTAGTCTTTGAGGAAGTTATTCTGCTCCCTTAAGTTCAGCCTTTGGTGAAAACTTCATACAATAGAGTCACTTATGAAGTGACTCATATGTAAGTGAGATACATTCGACACACTTTGGGAATTTTAGATATTACATGTTCCATAGTTTTTTTTTTATTTCTTTTCCCACTTTTTGGAGCAGATATTCTGGGATTTCTATAGGGGAAATGCCAATATGAATAAAAAAAAAAGTTTCTATATATGTTAGCACAATAAACCCAGCCATAAGTATATTATGACCAAGTAGGTTTAGTCCCAGACATGTAAAGATGGATTAGACTCCTTAGAAAATGTACTTGGATAATTTTTCTTATTTAAAGTTAAAGGAGAAAAATATATGTTTAGGTACATAGCTGTGGAAAAATCTTTTACCAAAAGTCAATACCCATTTATCATAACAACTTTAAGCAAACTAAGGACATTTTATTTAAAAACAAAAACAAAAACATAGTTTTTAATGGTGAAATGTTGGAAGAATTTTATTTAAAAGTAAAGAATGAGTAAAATGTATCTTCTGAACATTACTAGCCAGCATTATATCTGAGGCCTAAATCAATTCAGGGCAAAAAATGTTAGAAAAAATTGAAGAGAAGGAACAAAATAATTAAGTGAATAATGAGATGTTAAGAAGGTTTCTCAGCATGTGGTTATTTAAGTATTTATATATATGGTAAAATGAATAAGAAAATATAATTTTGAAAAAATGAAATTGACAATATGATGTAGTGGACACGCTGAGTTACCAACTTATACATGCATATACTGACTACTTTTACCTGCAAAGAGGACAGAGACCTAGAACACTTCAGCTAGACTGAAAATAACACTGTATTTCTGCTATTCTAATATTTGTTAAAGGTTTAACCCCTAATTGTTGCCATTTATCTTTTTTACTTTCGTTGAGGCATTAGAGCTATATATCATAGTAAGGCTCAAAGTGATACAGACACACATGCCCAGAACATTTAGTATGTTTCCCTGAAGATCCCATTTGTTCGAACTTCCTGGAAAAAAAAAAAAAAATTCATTCTCCAAGTTATTTTCTGTGTTTGAGGAACAGCTCAAGTGTCATCGTTGTGGCTGAAAATCCAGATGTTCACGTTTATCCTTTTGATGACCCTGAGGCTTTCAATGCCCTCTTGACAGGGACACCCCCCCCCCATGCCCCTGGACAATGAGCATCCCACAGATGTTTGCTTTGGTGTCCTGTACTCTGCTGCTTTGGTGCTATCAAAATTCTGAGATTTGCTTTTAAGTGACTCAGCACCAAGTTTGTTATTTCTGAATCTTGGCTGCTTCCTCGTTCATTTCGCAGCCAATCTGCTCCAACTGCCTCCATGTGCAGGGCCAGAGGCAGGCCCTGGGGCTCCCAGCGGGAGCGGGCAGGCTTGTTCGCACCCTTTGAAAGTGAATGAAAGCTGAGCAATAGGAGCTCCACGCTTTCCTTACCTAAAATGTGCTGCTCTATCTTTTTAATGTATTCTAGCTACGCAGACCATTGTCTCTTGGCTGAGGAATATTCTGTATGGAAGGCCAAAATGAAGGCTGTACTGCATGATCTCTTCTGGTCCAACTGCAGGGGCAAAACGATTTGTTGGATCTTTTTTTTTTTCTTTCCCACTCTCCTCTCTTTTTCCTTCATAACTCCTGGACTCAGAAAATGTGTCTACCTCTTACTATCAGTTGGGAGCTTGTTGGCAATTTACTCTAATTCTTTCGTGCCATTTTTGGGATAGCCTTCATTTTTACTGTATATAAGTAACATGAATTAAACTTTGTAAAAAGGAAGAGAACAAAGGAAAGTACTCTATGGAAGAAAAATATATCTGTCTAATATTATATGCAGAGTTTTCATATTGGCATTGCTAGACCTTTATAAATTAACTCAAACTCACTCTTTCCTCACGTAACAGAAGAAGAAATAATGAAAGTCCAGTTTGCTTATATCTTCACTGTGTTTTCTAAATCTTACTCAGGAATCCACAAAATGTCTTACAACCTCTCAGGCTTGCTCCTTTACTGGGAAGAGGATGGGAGTGGACTTTGGTCTCCATGACTATGGCTTTCTCAAGGAACTATAGATTTTTGGCAACCGACCAAAAGAAGGAATAGTCACCTGATATCTTTCTGAGTTGAGATTTTGTCTCTCCTTCAGCTTCTGAAAATAAACATCTCTTGCTATTACAAATAATATGGACCTTTCAATTTATTTTCTATCTACTAATACAATTTTTCTTTTATAGGGTCATTATAATTATACATCATACCGAATTACTGAATGATAGGAACAGAAATGCACACAACTTACGGAGTTTTTCATTCTGGGTCCTACTCTCTCCCTCCCCTTCCCCAAACACGTCTTTGAGGTTGGCACTAGTAGTTTAATATATGTCCATAGCATTATTTCAACTCTTATTTTCTTTACGTCTCTAGCCCCCTCCTCTAAACCCTCTTTATCACTCCAACAGAGTCTCAGTTTCAATAGCTGAGGGTACCCTTGTTCCTCAATTTCTAACTTCCACTTATAAGAGAAAACATACAACTCTTTGCTTTTTGATTGGGAATGGAACCACCATATGATCCAGTGATATTTCTCCTGGGTATCTTTCCAAAGGAATAGAAGTGAGAATATTATAGTGAAATGTGTATCCATGTTTATAGCAGCACGATTAACAACAGCCAGTATATGGCAGCCTAGCCATTGATAGACAGATGATTGGATCACAAAACTATTGTATAAACACATAATGGAATTTTACTCAGTCATAAAGAAGGACAATTTGTTTTTATTCAAAGCAAAAGTTATTTCACCAGATCCTGGGTGTCACAACTGTCACTGCAAGCATTCCTTATATTTTTCAGGTAGTGAATGGTGAATTGCCAAAACTGCTTCCCTAGTTATTTCTAGCCTTGGTATTAGGCAGATGGCCTTGATGTCTCAGGATTCAGTGGTATATCACAGCTCCAAATATCACTCTTTCATTAGCTTTTAGGCTCAAAACCTTATCATTAAATAGTAGCTAATATTTACAAAGTATTTACAGTGGGAAGGCACTATTCTTTGTGCTTTATTCATACTCATATAATTCTTGTAAAAGCCCTACTAATATATTAGAGATCCTTATAATCCTTGGAAAACACCTATTTATCAAAAGGCCAAGGAAAATAGAGATTAAATAACTTTTTTTCAGATCATATGGTTAGAAGATGATCAAACCAGTATTCAACCCAAGTGCTGTGGCCCAGAATGTGTGCTCTACATAGTAAATGATAATGCCATTCTCAAATTCCTAAATACAATAAATTATATTGACTAACTAAAATAAGTTTCTGCGTCTGAATATTGATCTCCTATACCTTGAAAGGGGATGAACTTGCCCAATAAATTCCATTCTGGGATCAGCATAACTACTGTAGAGGTCTGCCACTTTATCCCAGCAAATGGACTTCAGTGTTTACATTCACTGTTAGGTTTACCCCGAGAAAACTATAACAGGAATAAGTAAAGATACATTAAATGTTTTAAAGAAGAAAGGATAAAATTCTAACATGTTGCAGTGATTATTAGACTGAGAGCATGTCTTTTAAAAGATTGCATGGGATTTGAGTTGCAAATGGTAGTAGAGTATGTACAAACAGGTTGATAAGAGTGGAAATAATAGGAAGATACAGCTTTTTAAGGAACTAGGCAAGGATATTGAGAAGCACATAATAGGGACTTTATATTGAGTGAGGAAAATAGATGCTACTAAGGAAGAAAAGATTAGAAATAAGACAGAAGGGATTTAATTAATGGAAGCAAGTCTGCAAAGAGAGGGTGATGGTTTCCTGAGATATAGCCAAATATTAGTGTCTACCAATCAGCAATTCTTTCATGATAATTAAAAGTAGGAAAATTAAAGAGTTTTCTTGAGGGTATGATGGAAGGCTATTCAAAGAAAAAAACAGTATTAGTACGTGTAGTGGAAGGCCAATAGTAGTCAAAGCACTGAAATAAGAGAATATTGGGTTAATTCAGTTGTCTGAGAGGTATGATAGGAGATAATTCAAAGGAGAAACAATCTGTGAGTACAGAGTGGGAAACTAGAAGTTACAAAGCTTCTGGGATCAGAATTTAGTCATCTCGGAGAAGGGAGAAAGGCGGATATGGAAAGTGGCAGAGCTACAAAGATGAATTTCACTTGATATGAATTTTTTATTATTTTCAATCCAGTTAGGAGAATTTATTGCAATTTTAGTGTGCAAGAGATAATTGGAGACAAATAGATGTCAGATTGAGAGTAATGTGAAAGGATGTGATTTTTCAATGCTATACAAAGCTACTCAGTAACTGGTGAACTACAGTTCTCTTCTCTCCACCCGTAATGGAAGAATTGCCATGAGGATTTATCTTCTTGGTCATTCAATATCATAAATTTAGCTTCCGTTCCTGCACTTACTTTCTTGTAATGATAATTTTTCCTCCATCATATATCTTGATCTGTCAACCACAATTACACTCCTTTTGAATTCCTAAATAAGCAAATGCCTTTCATAAAGTTAGAAAATTCTTTAAAATAGCATTCTAAGAAAAAACTGCCTTCTCAGGATGAATTTGCTTGGACTTTCTGTCATTTATGCCTAAACATATTTTTAAAATGGGATGAAGGACCTGAACTGGCATTTTTTTTTCAAGGAAGACATAAAAATGCTCAAACAATGGCCAACAGGAGTATAAAAAGGTCTTCAAAATTAACCAGCAGAGAAATGGAAGTCAAAACCACAATGAGAAATCATTTCACACCTGTTGGGATAATTATTGTAAAAAAAGCCAAGAATTAAGTGTTGGCAACAAGTATACGGTGCAAAAGAGAACACTTGCGCACTGTGGGTGGGGCTTTAAATGGGCACAGCTATTATAGAGGTTTTGAAAAATTAAAAATAGAACCACCACGTGACTCAGGACTGGTGCCATAATAGTTAACGATGACCATAATAAATTGCCTCAGTCAGTGTTGATGTAACCAAGTGCCATAGAATGGGTTCCTTATAAGCAGCCGAGATTTATTTCTCACCATCTAGAGGCCAGTCTTCCCAAGAACAGGGTGCCAATGCGGTCTGGTTATGGTTAAACACCTCTGGACATCTCACTGTGTCTTTCCATGGGAAGAAAAGGTTGCAGGAAGCTCTTTGGGGTGCCTTTCATGAAGAAACTAGCCCCATTCATATGAGCTCTACCCTCATGTCTTTATTATCCCAAAGATCCTAATACCATCACATAGGGGCTAGGATTTTAATAAACGAATTTGGAGGAGACTCAAACATTTGGCACATTGTTAAAGTCTAATATTTAAACAAATGTACAGAGAGTGTTGCTAAAATCTTACCCTGTAAACTAAGAAGGATTTAGCATTTTCTTATGATGCCATTAGGCACCAAGGTCTTTCAAACAAGCTCCCCTAAGAGGAAGTGAACTGCAAGAGTCTCACTGTTTTTGTTTCCTTGAGAAGTGCTTGGGCAACTGGAAGTCCCCCAAAGTCATTGTTCTCAACAAGGGAGAAAATTGAGATCAGTGACGAAAACGGTTATCTTTTTATTTAGCAGTTTTATGATATTTCAGATACCATTAAGAGTTGAATTTTTATTCTTTCTAATCAGAGGTCTGATGAATCACCATTAATATCATACCAATCTTATCCTATTTTGCAAACACATAGAGATCACCTAAACTATATGAACTGGGTCAAATCCTCTAATTCTAGCCCTACTGTTGACACTTCTCAAAGAAACCCATTAAACTTCAATTCCTTGTTGCCCTCACCCAGTGTAGTGGTATAATCTACATTGGCTATGTATTCAGACGTTCAGCAGCTTCTCGCTCCGTTACCGTGTCCATCACTCCAACTTATTTTTCTCCTCAGTTCATTGATGAAGACCCAAAGTCTGATGAAGATAATGTGGGGGCTTCTGTTTCATTTCCTAAGTAAAAAGCCTTATTTTGTATGTTCATCTTTGCGTATGGTATTTGCCATTTAATCGTGTGAAGTGTTTAACAGATTTTAAAAATCCCAGTAGAATAGAGGAGGAATTAGGTTAAGGAATTAGAGAGGGGAAAAATGAAGCTTTAGGAAGGGAATGGTTCAAATAAGGTTATGAACAGGTGAAGAATATTACTAATTGGACTAACATGTGTGGAAACAGTGGAGGAGGAAACAGGGATGGGGTAAAGAAAAAACAAACCAAGTGACACATGTATTTATGTTTCTCTTTGAATCTCACTATGATGCATAGTTACAAAGCACCAACAAAAGTACAAAAATCAAATATAAATACAAACCCCCTTCTATTTTTACTTTGTAAAATAAGGTTTAAAGAGTCATGAATAGGAACTGAATTCTCCCAACAGTTTTTTTTTTCTGTATCTATAAAGAGAATATGTGTTTTTATCTTTTCTCAACTAGAAAGCATATAGTCTAAATTTTTAATGATAGACTACACTTGAACTTCTGAAACAATCCAGTTTCTTCTTCATTTTCTGAAGTTTATTTAAATTCTTCATAAAGAGTCTTTGTCTCAGTGTGTGTAATATTTGTATTGTTCTCATTTTAGTTTGTGAGGAAAATAATTAGCTCTCTGTCTCTGTCTTCCTCTTGCATTTCTAAAGGTTCATTATATTAATTTTTTTCAAAATCAGCTTTTAATTTTGTTGAACATTTCATGTGCTTATCTATATTTTTTGAGTGTAATACAGGTATCGATGTTTTAAATGTTTTCTATTCTTTTTAATTTCAGTGCTTTAATTTGGATATTTTTATTCACGTGTTACCCATTTTTCTTTTACTTGGAAAAAATATATCTACTATGTCAATCACCCACCTATTAAATTCTTAATTTAAGCCAGGTGTGGTGGTGCACGCTTGTAATCCCAGCCATTTGGAGGCTGAGACTGGAGGATCTGGGTTCACGGCCAGCCTCAGCTACCTAGTGAGGCATTCTGAAACTTAGTGAGACCCTGTTTCAAAATAAAGAATAAAAAATAGGGCTTCGGGTGTAGCTCGGAAGTAGAATGCTCCCCGAGTTCAATCCCCAGAACCTACCCCCCAAAAAACAAAACAAAACAAAACAAAAAAATTCTTAATTTAAACTATTACTCTTTTCAGTTCTAGAATGTTTTATTCTTTCCTAGTCTATCTCTTTGATTAGATTTGCTTAATTTTAATCTATATTTCCATTTTTCCCTTTATTATACTAAACATAGTTATTTTAAAGTCTTTGCCTAAGTAACAATACATCCTAGATCATTTTGATCATCTGAGGGTTTACTTCTATGATGTAATTTCATCTTGAACAGTAACTCAAGTATTGGTCACATTTCGTTGCCTCTTAGTATACCTATCATTTTTATGTATTTTGGGCATTTTGTATAAAATGATGCTCTTATTTCTAAGGAGGTGTTTTTCATTTCTTATTTGAGAAAAATTGAGAGGTGACTGGTCATCTCAGCAATGAATGTGGTCCTTAGCTGGATGCAGATTTTATCAAGAAGAAGCCTGCCTCTGCCTGAATTCAGTCACTAGGATGTGGCCCTCTAGGAATTCAATGGAAAACCTCCTAAATCTTTCTTTATAAAGTCCTTTAACTTTCTTTCCCCTGTAGATTCATAATGTAGTACACTTTTTCAGGAGGGATTAGTTGTGTTTTGAGGCTGTTTAATTTTCTAATTCTTTTACTTACACTCTGGGAGAGCTGATCAATCAGCATCTTCCTAGGACCAGGCTGGGTCTTTGGGCTGCACCCCATCTGTACAGCTTCATTATTTCTACCTAATTCTTTATCTCCTTTGCATATTTGACTTTCAGGCCCATTATTCTGAGTGTTTTTATTTTCTTTTTCCCAAAAGTTGAAAATCTGACAAAAATAGATCTTTTTTTTTTTTTCATTCATAAGCTTTTGATGTAGCTCATTTTAACCTCCTTGAAGACTTAAATCTCCAGAAATATCTTCTGGGGAAAATCAACCATCTGTTTCAGGCTTTGCAAATCTTAAGTTTTATTACTTCAGCCCTATTTGAACATTCTACTGATTCTTCTTCTTTTTTAACAATATTTCTCAGATTGATTATCTGTTTCAAAGCCCACACTGTGAATTAGCAAATGTCATCCTGGCTTATATGTGTGTGGCGGGGGTGGGGAGAGGTGTCTTAATATTTAGATCACCATTAAATTATTCATTGGTGTCTTAGTCAATTTCATTCTCCTTCTTTCTACACCTCTCTGATGCTTTAAAAATTACTGTAAAATTCCTGAATTTTTCTGTATGTTATTAGAAGGAAAATTATAGAATGAATCTCATCATTTTGTTAAATATTGCTTAGATAGTTCTGTCCAATGTGATATAATTAACCACAGAAATGGTGGTGTTTTATTGCAAAAGAAGAAGCTAGATTATGATTCTTTTCAAGTGATAGTGATTTTATTAATGCAATAAAGAAAAACAGGTTTAGATCTCTTATGGTCATTTAGAAGACTCAGTAAAATGAATCGCAAAACATTAGAGATGTTCTATATTACAGACTCCCCGAGATGCACAGTCCCTAGGCTTGATAATGAATGTTAGCAAAGTACAGCTAAGGAAAGAAACATGTCCTATTAAGAGGAAAACATTTCCACTAAGTTCCAAGTACAAAAAAACACATGTTTACCTTGGTAATCTTTCATTTTCTTTAAGATGTTGATTATAAATGTCAATATTCTTTATTTTAAAGGTAACCTTTGTTAAAAGATTTTATAGGTAAAATAAACTGTGTTTTGCAACCAAATTTTCCAGTGGACATCAAGTATGCATCTTTTGATTTGTAGCTTTGTTGTCCAATCAGAATAGCTTGCACTGTAATCCATTTATGTTAATATTTAAGATAAATTCATTCATATGCACTACATGTGATCTATGAAAAATTTTAAAACTATTAAATTTCATTGACAGCTAATAGATGTCTAGAGTTAATATATAATTCACTTTTTGAGAAAACTAAGCATTAAAACGATGTCAATTATATTAAAATATATACTTCACTTCTGGTTTGCATCTAGTTTACATATTGTTGGAATGGTCCTTATATTTCTTATTCCTAACATATACTCATTTTAATTGAAATGATTATTATGCTATTGCACTTTATAGGATGTGTAAAATTGAAGACTAAGACAAGTCATGATGTCACAGAATGAAGTCATGTCTTAAGAAGTCTGGATGATTGGTCCATTCTGGATATCTGGGGCACGGCACTGACATTCTATCAGCTTCTTTGGAATAAATGCTGAAAAGCTACACTTTATTACTGAATAGGAAAATGCCGATAGAATTTAGTGAGCAAATCGAGTCATTATGCTAAGAATAAATAAAGTTTGACAAATGCTTCGAAAGAAGGAAATCAAGAATAGGTTAAATTAGGTGGATGGGTGAGGACTGAGAACTTACGGACATCTCCTTTGATTTGATTTTTGTGGGAAAATAGCAAGTGAAATCATCACCTAACGGTGAAAGGTAAATGTGTTGGTAGAGAAAAGAAAATATTAATTGCTGGAATATAGACATAGTTACCAGCACTCATTTCAGTAGCACGTGCAGGGAGGCAGAAGGAGCAGGGTGGGATCAGGAGGAGAACGCAGCGAGTGTTGTGTACATGGATGTCCCCATCACTCTGAGCCTCATCATGACGTATCACCACGACGCACCGATAAAATATACTTTTAAAAAATGAGAGGGAATGAAGTATATAAGGTTGCATTTTACTTACACAAGTAAAAGGAAGCAACGCATGGCAAAATGTATTTGAGAATCTTGGTTGGTAATTCTAATTTGGTTCCTGAACTTTAACTTTGCTAAGGAATAAAGTGAGTCATGTGATTGGCTAATGATGGATAAAGGAGATGAGATCACTGAACGCTTAAGTTCAAATTTGATCACAAAAGCTTGTGTGGTTATTCAGAGTATTAGATGGCTTACATCAAGGCCATAGAGGAAATTTAGTTCGTTTTTTGATCAAGTGTCTCCATGATTTTTAGTCACTAGACATATCGGTGCATATTGGTCTAATGTCAGTAAGTATTGGCATAAGTTTGGGAAATGGCTGAATTGGGTAGTGGGAATGATCATTTGAGGACAGGAGGGAAAGTTTTGTAATTATGGTTTGGGGACAATTAGGGATGGTGTGAGCCACTGATAATTAAGACATAATTATGCTGGAGATGGAGACAATGAGGCTAAAAAATGCCCAAAGACACAATGGGAGAGACAATGGATTATCAGTTGAAGGTCACAGGGGCGAAGAATGAATTGTATAAAATTAAGATCTCAAAGAAATAGGGATCTGTGTTTTGTTTTGCTTTTTATAAAATATACATCAAATACTTATCTTTGTGACAATATTTCAATTGAATGAAGAAAAACACAACTTAATCTTCTTTGTTGTGTATTTGTAGACTAAATTAATCAATTAAATTAAACATTATTTATGGATGTGTACTTTTCATGTGATGCCAAAAATATGTTTGGATTAAAATTTCTTAATGATTTTGTGAGAGTATTTCTAAGAAGCAAATGTTATTAGCACATGATGTTGCTTCTGTTATAAAATCAACTGCTATAAAATCTGTTATAAATATCTACTTATTTTGATCTCATAGCTGTTACAAAAATCATAAATTGAAATTATTATTGAAGCAAATCAACATCAGTCATTACATTTGTCTTAAAGAGAACTGACTTTATCTCAATAGCATTTAGGGAAAGCATGCATAAGATGCAGCCTATGAAGAAGCCGTTGCTATTTATTGATATTTTGAATATCAACAACTAATAATTGCGCCTTATGCCCTTGATTCACACAGGATAAACTTGAGTTATAATTGTTTTGTAATAAAATTTCATATACTAATACCCAAATATTATCTAGTTTAATGTTCTTTAGTTGCTCTTGTTTTCATTTCTTATTTTCTTTGCTCTTAGTATTTATATTTACTGATAATTATGACTATCAAACTTTTGGATTTATCATAAGTGGAAAACATGTCTTGGCTCTTTATTTATTTTAATGTAGCCAGATCATTGCCTCTGAATTCCAAGAATATGTTATGTTTGCTCTGAAATAGGTGTAGATTGCGAAATAAACTTCCTTCAAAAGTGTGAAGGATTGTGATGTTGAACCCAAAGGAGTTCAACACAGACCCTTTCAAGAGATTAGAATTACAATTAGCAGTAAAAATTCAGCAGCCTGGTTTTTGCTCTATAGGAGAAGTGTGTGTGTATCTGTGTGTGTGTGTGTGTGTGTGTGATACATACTCCACAATAATGCAATGGTGAACTTTCTTTGAGAGTGTGATTACTTTTATACTTTTATCGGTGCGGTGTACATCAGCATCAGATTCAAAGTGGTACAAACATACATCACACATCCCTTGGTCTGTTTCCCTCTGTCTCTGCATCACTTGGCGTATCTCCCCGCTCCTTCCTCCCTCTCTGTACATGCTAGTGAGATCGGTAGGAAAACCTCTTAGATGGCCCTAACCCTATTTGAATTGTTTTCTTCCTCAATCCTTGTTTTTTTCCTTCCCCAGGTCGCTTCCCAAATCCTTTTCCACTATTTTACTAGTTTTCCTCCTTATCTATCTGAACTTACTTTTGCTATTTTTGTTCTGTATTCCACATATACCAGAAAACAGATGACCCTTGACTTTCTAAGACTTACAGATCACAGAATAATAGTCTCTGGTTTTACCCATTTTCCTGCAAATGACATAATTTTGTTCTTTATGGCTGAGTAAAATTCCATTGTGTGTATGTTGTCATTACTATTTAATTGATTGATGATTAAAGTAGGAAATGCTAATGATTGACTTCAAGTCTAATACTTTATAAATTATATTTATATAAAAGCACACACATTGATTTGGTTGACACATTTACATTGATATTACAGATTACAAATACTTGCACTAAGTCCATCTGCTTTTAGGATAAAACTTACAACCTCTTATGATTGTTACTAAGATTGTTAATTTCATTACACAGGCTTTAATTTGTCTACATATACTTTATTTCTAAAATGGGAGAAAATTTTGGAAAAATTAATACTTTTCAGTATACATTAAGATTATTAAGATTTGCTCATACTTCAAAAAACAAAGCTAGCTGGGCATGGTGGCGCACACTTTTAATCCCAGTATTTGGGAGGCTGAGACCGGAGGACCCGGGTTCCTGACCAGCTTCAGCTACCTAGTGAGGCACTCTGCAATTTAGTGAGACCCTGTTTCAAAATAAAGACTAAAAAATAGGGCTGGGGGTATAGTTCAGAGGTAGAATGCCCCTGAGTTCAATCCCCAGTACCAAAAACAAACAAACAAACAAACAAAAACAACAAACAAAAAAAACTATCTTGTATGCAAATGAAATAGTATCAAAAGTTTGTATATTGCTCCAATGTCCAATTTTAAATAAAGAATATCTTTAAAACATGGCTTAATAACCCAAATAGTCAAAAGAAATAGTAAAATTACATCCAGAGTGAGGGAAACTCGTTTACTCCTACTGTGCTTCTTCCTTGAGGTTGAAATAAATTTCTTGTAAGGGAGTTTGACTTCTAGTATGCCCACTGGGATATTGTGATGCTTTAAGCTAAAATACTATTAGTGCTTCCAAGATGGCAATATGTAGAAGTAATCATCTCGTTTAAATTGGCATGCCTCACAATAGTCAAGCATTCTGCAAATCAGTGTGTTTCCAAATCCATATGCTTTAAATCACTGTGTTTAAGTAAGAGACATGTTCTTTCCTACGAGCCCAGGCTAGGCAGAAACCAGGGGAGTGGATCATTTGCCTCCAGGAAATTGCTGAAGTAAACAATCAAGGGAGGCTCTGACATGGACACAGTCCATTAAAAGTCGGTGAAATGAGGAGAACTGGACATCTCCCCAGCTCTCTTTCTCAGCAGTATTCTGGTATGTCATTACGATCGGGGTCTCTTCCAGAAGATAGAAGTACTAACGTATCAATTGGGATGAAAACCACTCCTTTTAGTTACAACCGGGATTATTTCCTGTTTAAAGCATTTCATTTGAATTTTTAGCTCTCAGTAAATTGAAGTATAGCATAGCTGCCAAAACATTCAAAAAGATTTTAAGGTACCAGAAAGAGATGCAATTTGAAGATTTCATCACACTCAACATACAGACAGTCTGAGAAAAAATGCAGTTTTCAATTACTTAAATATTTCGCAGAGGCAAAAAATAGTAAATTGATCTGAGAAGTTACATTTTTTAAATATAGCAACACAATTTATTCTGCCAGCAAATGTTAAATGACATCTTCTCCAAGTGAGTAAATTTTGTTTCTGATTATTTTTCATATAGACATTATATAGTTTTTATTTTAAAGTGTATTTTAATTTATTTTTGGCTAGACATTATTATAGTGGAATGGTTAAAATATTGTAATCCTAATACACATTAGTTAGTTGGTTTAATATTATATGAGTGTCTCTAATGGAAATGTTCTTATTAATTTATATATAAGTCATAGTTTATTCTTTGTATCTTAATTTAAAATGTACGGTTTAATTTGCTTACATTTATTCAATATGTTTATTTTCATAATCCACTGTGTGTCAGGCAAAGCTTAGACCACAAGAGAAATGTAGTTGGAATTTTGACCAAAGGAAAAATCATTAGCCTACAAACCGGAAATAATTATAGAATAATTTTAACTTTCTCCACTTAGATCTTCCTTCCTTCCTTCCTTCCTTCCTTCCTTCCTTCCTTCCTTCCTTCCTTCCTTCCTTCCTTCCTTCCTTCCTTTCTTTCTTTCTTTCTTTCTTTCTTTCTTTCTTTCTTTCTTTCTTTCTTTCTTTCTTCTTTTAGTTTCTTCCTACTTAGGATTGATCCTAGGGACATTTTACCTCTCAGGCTTTTTAAATTTTTATTTTGAAATAGGATCTTGCTGAGCAAGGTGTGGTGGTGCACACTTGTAACCTCAGTACTTGAGAGGCTGAGACCAAGGATCCGGGTTCATGGCCAGCCTCACTTACTTAGTGAGGCCCTCTGCAACTTAGTGAGACCCTGTTTCAAAACAAAGAATAAAAAATAGGACTGGGATATAGCTCCGAGGTTGGAATGCCCCTGGGTTTTATCCCCAGTACTGAAAAGAAAAAAAAAAGAAACAGGATCTTGCTAAGTTGCTGAGGGTCTCATTAAATTTCCGAGTCTGGCCTTCAACCTGTGATCCTCCTATCTCTGCCTCCCAAATACTGGGATTACAAGCTTGTATCAACATACTCAGCTTCAATAATTTTATTTTGATTATAAAATAAATACTATTCAAGGAAATATATTGCAACTGACTTACTTTGTCTGAATTTCCAAGCTTGTAAGAACTCAAGAACAAGGCCAGTAATTTGACATTTTTTGGACATTTTTTCAGATTTGTTTACTTTATCATGAATATATCAAACATATGAAAGAAACCTAAATTGATTACATAATTGCAAAATATGAAACTTCTGAATAAAGTAACTTTATTTCTTCATATCTCAGACATTTAGACTCATCTTTTTATTAATTTTATCACTGGTATCTTTGGTGCCAAAAGCCATTTAATGATCTAAGTCAACCATGCCAGATAGATAGATGAATGGCTGACTGGTTGGATGGATGGATGGATGGATGGATGGATGGATGGATGGATGGATGGGTGGACAGGTAAACACACAGAGACAGGCAAATCGATACCGCTCATTGTGATCGAAACTAAAAATACTACATATTTAAGTGGAAAACAGTATGGAGTAAAGAGAAGAACCAAGAGTTCAGAACTGTAACCTCACTTACCAAATGCCTATTACATCCTGTTGAAGATTATGTCACCTTTCAAGGTGAAGTATTTCTAGGACAAAGCTAATATAGACTTATTGAGTCTGAATTCCTCTTTGTAGCACAATAAGAGTTTTCTCAAAATCTCCTTTAGAATTATTTTGAGCAGGATTCCTCCTAACCAGCTTCACAGCTTGTTGGAAATGTTCTAGTGTTCTAGGTGTGCAAGGCAAGGAAAGAAGTCGGCGGTGCCTCTAAGTAGAAGTACTGAGTTCAGCCTTGAGCAGGACACCCTGGCACTGCTCTTCTAGAGTCCAGGAAAGCAGACTACGTCTTCCTCTAGATTATATTTTCATAAGTATCCCTCAATGGTAAAGTATTTACTTTTTTAAGTGGGTAGTAAAAATATATAAGCCCCTTTGCCTTCAGTGTAACAATTAACCAATACAAGACCCCTGTGATGTATATTGTTATTATTACATTTTCTAGATAATTGACAAAGAGGAATAGTTGTGATAAAATCACGAGTCTAAGGTCAAAATTCTACCGAGTAGAGTGACTGACAAAAAAGTCTGGATTCCAAATTACATTTAAAACTATAGTAAAACTTTAAGTCTTCTAGCAAAAATGGAACAAGACATACTAAAACCATTTGTTACTCCTTAGAAATAAAAGTATTAATAAAATAAAATTAATAGTACAGAAAAAGGAATATGCATATGTATAGTTTACTAATATATATACTAATATCCACATGTATACATGCATATATGGGAGAGAGAAGGAGATAGGATAGGAAGAATTTGCCATCACGGTCTTTGAGACAGAAAAAAAAAAGTACATTCCTCAACCAATTATTTGAGAATTGACTAGACACTGAAGGAAGCAGAAAGATACCTAAATGGATAGGTAGATAAAATGAGAAATAGACACAGATAGATGAAACTAGAACCCTACTGCTCTCCTTAAACTAAAATATACTTCAGGATGATCAATATAGAGACATACAAAGAAATCATATAACAAAAAAATAAATGATTTTAAATATACTTCAAACATGACAAAACCCCAAAACCATAGTGGTAAAGATTATTAAATCTACCCACATAAGTATCTACTTTTCCACCTAGCTAAATATATAGCTTATTAGGAAATGGAATGATATGATTTAATTCAAATATTGATTAAAATCAATAAGAAAAATCAATAAGCCAACAGATAGGTAATCAAAATATATGAACATTTCATAACCAAAAATGGATTGTAAATAAAAAGTATGCTAAATATCCCTCATAAAATTAAAATATCATAGCTATATATGTCTTGTATATATCAGAATTGAAGTAAGAATGGAGAAATAGAGATCAAGAGAGTGGAGAAATAGAGATTATTCTATTGATAAACGAGAAAACTTCTTTAATGAAGTAGAAATGTATTTCACATATCTCCTGTCAATTGCATCTCAAGATGGTCATAAGTTGAAGGTTTTCTATTAAAATGAATTCACGTGTAAGAACACATGAAAACATGTAGTAAAAACTGACAAATATCCTTAATTAAAAACTAAATAAATTGCTAATGGCCAATCTATACTTTATAGGACTCTATGCTACTTTTTGTAGGATGAGAATTTGAAGTTACATGTTGACTTAATTAAAAGCCAAGATACTGAAAATGTGGTGCTGGAAAGTAGTATAGACCTACTTGCATCAAAATGAAGCATACATTTATATACAAAACAATTCTGTTCTGACACAAATAACCGTTGGTCACTGAAAATCTATTGAGAATTAGATTACAGGTCAAATTTTGGAAAATGTCTAACATTTTTACATTTTAAAGTGTATAATAGTTGTTTCATACGAAAGAAAAAATAGCAATAATGTTAGTAAAGTCTATTTTAACATTACTATATACTAAAAACTTACTAAACACTTTATGTTCACGTGTAATTGGATACTTAAAATAATACTGATTACTATATCATTATTATTTTGTCTCACCTTTTACAGGGGAGAAGAATAGAAGAGCAGAGAAGTTAAATAAGTATATATATATATATATATATATATATATATATATATATATATATATATATATATATATTTTTTTTTTTCCTGTAGTACTGGGGATTCAACATAGGGGAATTCTATCTCTGAGATATGACCCCTAGAGCTGTTTTATTATTATTATTATTAATTTATTTTGAAACAGGATCTCATTAAGTTACTGTGTCTTGACCTTGAACCTGTGATCCTTGTGTTTCAGCCCCTTAAGTACTGGGATTACAGGTGTGCACCACCACACAAAGCATAACTACCATTTATTTTTAAACCAGAAAATGACTCTGTTGAGGCATCCAGGTGCATCTCATTACCAAGACTGAGTTCTTCATTGCTTCCCTCAGACTTCAGGAATCGGTTTCTAAGGTGGAAAGATAAGGCTTTTAGGA
Organism: Graphiurus murinus; assembly: GCA_004027655.1. Lineage (NCBI taxonomy): Eukaryota > Metazoa > Chordata > Mammalia > Rodentia > Gliridae > Graphiurus > Graphiurus murinus. The sequence continues at coordinate 55,933 of PVLC010000713.1, forward strand.
CAGGCTTCTGACCTACTTTTCATTTGATCTCACTTGCATTCCACCTTGATATGGAAGGAACAAATAAGTTTGTATGACTCAGAGACCAACTACCATCAGGGGAAATTAAAATTGTTATCAGTAGTATAATCTGTGTATTTATCTCTTTTCAAGAGAAAAAGAGACCTAAACGTATGAAGCTGTCTTGCCTCATGACCTTCTGAGAAATGTCCTGATTTCTATGCTTGTAGCTTGTCTAATCTTTCTGCAAAGAGCTCTATACATGACCATCTGAAAAGAGTAATCCTTTTAAAATAAATTATTTTTATTTTCTCTGTAAAAGGCAAACATTTGGACATGTTCATCTATTCTTAAGAGCTCATCTTAGTAGTTGAAGCATCTGAAAAAAAAAAAAAAAACAGCTGGGAGTCTAAATATAGAATCACATTTAGTGTTTACAACATAAAGTTTAGAAATATGCTGCTGTTCAACATGTGAAACTAAAAATGACAGTGCTATATGTATTTGTTACAGGAATTAAAATTTTGGAAGTTGAATTTAATGCTAATTTATCTCACAGAGGTGCGTATCATGCAGTCACAGATACTGTGTACTGTGTTTTGCTATTGTCAACAGGCCATCCGTGTGACTTAACACGCAAAAGAAAAGTTGACAGAGGACATACTTTATTTTTCTCCTTGTCATTTGCATAATATCTCGTGAAGCAAAAATACTGCTATTTAACAGATATAAGAAGAGCAAAGTTTAAAGAATTTCACTTAAAATAGTCCAGTTAATGAGAACCAATATTTCAAATTTTTTAAAGAAATAAAAGGTCGTAAAATAATTTTCCTAAAAAAAATTCAGTTTTTTTTCTGACTATGGTCATATCCATTCTCAAATTAATTTATATTTAACATTATTCCATATAAATAAAATTCAGGATTGTGACTTTTTGAAATAATTATTTACTCCCCAAAGCCAAAATGCATCTATATTTGCTAAGGTAGAAAAATGTCCTAACATATTTTCAGCAATGAAATTGAAATTACTTAAAACTCTTTTAGTCAACTAAAAAAAGGGGTCATTAATCAAACACTGTATTTCTAATCACTCAGCTTTCTTGTCATTTCTCTGCAGAAGTGATAATGACATCTGGTTTCATATGGTTAATGAGTGTGAAATGATATCGAATTTCTTTTTCCCTAGGGCTTCTGTGTCCTTTTTCTATTCCCACGATAGAAATAAATGCATAAAATCAGTAGCTATTTGTGATACATACATTAATTTTTATATTCTCAGTACAGCCTCTTAGTGTTTCCTTTACTAGTTTTTTTCAGAATCTGCAATAATTTTTATGAACTTAATCCATATGACTAACAAAAAAAAATGTTCGGATAATATCCAGGGGCATAAAATAGTGAAAGACTAATATATTTGTCCATGACTGTGCAGAGATGGTGTTATAGGAGATAATTATATAATAAAACTATTAGATTTTGGACGATTCAAAGATATTTAAGTCTAACTTTTCATAAAATAGGAGACTACTACAAACTTATGTATTGAGAAAATAAGGTAGCAACGAGGGTGAAAAAAGAACGTAGAAAAACTTTTTGAGCACTGTGCACTTTATATGGCTGAAAACATTGCATTCTCATGTATTTGCATTATATTTTATAATTTAAAAAGAAGGACATTTAGGCATTAAAGAGATAAGTATCTTACACACAAATATGTAAGTAATAAGAAAAGAAAGATTTGACTCAATTCTAATTTCAGTCTCTTTTCCCTCTCATTTTTATTGATAGATCACATTAGAAGAGCAAGACTTTTAGGAAGAGAGTAAAACAGTAGGGAAGGAAAGAGACTTGTAAAGAATGCCAAGTATTTGTGGCTTTTCAAAATACAATGAAAGTATTGTTTCACTTTGGATAATAATTATATAAATGTTTTCATAGATTGGCACAATATTTCTTTTTTTTTTTTTTTTTTTTTGCGGTACTAGGGATTGAACTCAGGGGCATTCTACCTCCGAGCTATACCCCCAGCCCTATTTTTTTTATTCTTTATTTTGAAACCGAGTCTCACTAAGTTGCAGAGTGCCTCACTAGGTAGCTGAGGCTAGCCGCGAACCCGGATCCTCCGGTCTCAGCCTCCTGAATGCTGGGATTACAAGCGTGCGCCACCACGCCCGGCTGGCACAATATTTCTTTAAACTGTGGCTGAGGAACAAGTACAAGAGGACCTCCAGAGAAACTTTATTAAAGGCATATTTTAGATTGCATACCAGATCGATTAACCAAAATCTTTGTTTATTACCTGAGGTCACCTAGAAATAAAAAAAGTTCTATAATTAAAAGAAGCCCACAAAAAATAAGCAAAACAGGTCATCCATCAATAATAAGTCATTAAACATTACTATCAATTCCAAATTTTTGGAAATTAGATGAGGTCTATGAAAAATTGTTGAGTGAAAAAGAGATGCAGATCAATTTTTATAGCAGCACCACTCACAATAGCCCAATTATGGAACAAACCCAGGTGTCCATCAACAGATGAATATATTAGAAAATTATGGGATATACTCACAAATGGAATTCTACTCAGCAATAAAGAAGAGCAAACTCATGTCATTTGCAGGAAAGTGAATGTACCTGGAGAACACTATGTTAAGTGAGTTAGCCAGTCCCAGAAAGTGAAGGGTCATATGTTTTCTCTCCCATATGAGAAAATTAGGGAGTGATCAGGGTACCAGAGGGACTTGGGATAATGGAGGAGAAACTCCAGTGGAGCCAGGGAGGTGGTCCAGGGGAAGGGGATGGGGGAGAGGGAGGATCAGTGAAGGAACACTTCCATTGGCATCATGTACATATGTGAGCATGCCAGTGTCAATATCAGTACCCTGCGTGGGGAAGGGGAGTCAGTGGGGAGCTGGGGGAAAGCCCACCGAGTGCTGTGTGCATGTGTGCCGCTATAAATCTGAATTACATTATGATGAGAGACTATAATGCACCAATAAAAGTATAAAAATAAAGAGATTATGGCACTGAACTCATAGTAAATGCTTACTTAAATAAAAACATACATATATGTTTGACTGTGAATATGTTAAACTGGTATGTTAAACAAGCGTGGTAGTGTGGTTCATGAACATCTTGAAGCATCTTCTAACATTCTATCTATCTATCTATCTATCTATCTATCTATCTATCTATCTATCATCTATCTTTCTATCTCTCTGGTACTGGAGATGGAAGACTTAACCCACAGTCATTCTACCTCTAAGCTTTACCCCCAGCTCTATTTTATTTTATTTTCTAATTTTAAAACAGGTCTTGCTATACAACTGAGGCTGGCCATGAACCTGTGATCTGCCTGTCTCGCCCTCCCAAGTACTGGAATTACAGCTGTGCACAACCACATCTGTATTTGTTTGTTTGTTTGACACATTGTAATCACACATCTTGATGAAGTTCGAGGTGACAAAGGCACCCATGCCCACAGAACTCGCTGAGCCCTCCCCAAGACCTAACCCACTCCTTCTCCCTCCCCACCTCCCTGTACTCAGCACAGTGGTTGCCTTTGATGAGTTTGTGCATGTACATCATGTCCGTTGAGGTGTTTCCCTCTTCAAGGCTTTCTCCCCCATCTCCTCTTCCTCAGAAGGTCCCCTCCTTCACTCCACTAAGGTTTCTCCTCCTTTGTCTGCAGTCTCTCCCGTGTCCCAATTTCTCTCTACTTCTGCATAGGAGGGAAAATATCTGACCTTTCACTTTTTGTGACTGACTAATCACACTTAGCATTATATTTTTCAGTTCCCTGAAAAATAACATAATTTTGTTCTTTATGGCTCAGTCAGTAGAATAATTTCTTTGTATACATATCCCATAGCTGTGGAATCCATTCATCTGTTGATGGACATCTCAGCTAGTTCTTTAGTTTGGCAATTATGAATTGTGCAGCTATAAACATAGATATGTGTGCTTTACTATGGTAGTATGATTTAAATTCTTTTAGGTAGATACCCAGGAGTGATATAGCTGGGTCACATTGTAGGTTCATTTCCATTCTTCTGAGAATCCTCCACACTGTTTTCCAAAGTCATCTAAACTACTACTTGTGTTCACATATTGTACATTTTATTATACTTGACAACTTCATGAAGATTCTATTTTCTCCTGACTTCAAATAAAATCAAACGTGACCTCTATTTTACTTACCTTTGTAGATAAACATTGGTATAGGTAGACAAAAAGAAAGATACCAGAGTAGGCTTGGGTACTTTCACTCAATTTCCCCAGTGGTGGTAGGTTGTAAAACTGTAGTACAAAATCAAATTCAAATAAATGGACATTAATATAAGACTCAGACTTTATTTAAAATAATGTCACTAATTTTATACACAGTCATACTGATGTGTGTTCAGTTAATTGTATAATTATCATTAAATCAAGATACAAAACTGCTCCATCAACCCAAAGATTCCTTATGCTACTTTTTATGCTGGTGCACAATATTTTCCTTTTTAGTAAGCATAAAATTACAGCACTACCAGAATTAAATAAGTAGAGTACATATAATGTAACATCTAGAGCAAGTAGTAAAATAACTATAAGATAAACTCAGAAACAGTATGGATAAATAAGTGTGAAATTCTAAAATAAAAATATTGTTCATATAAATCCTAGAGAGGTAGAAAAAAAGGATTACATATAAGAGAAATGATAAAGAGAACAAATAGAAAGCAACTAAGAAAACTGCATAGTTAATAATGCAACAAATAAAATGACTATTAACCAATGATATACTATCTATAGGAAGTTCACTTCAAATGTAGTCGAAATAACAGCATAGGACTTTTAAAATTAAATATATGCAAAATGAGGCAATACGAGAACATTAGTCAAAAGAACATTAATAAAAGATAAAGAAGAATGTGAAGCAAGGAAATTGCTAAAGTATAAAAGAATGTAAATATGCTAACGATGATAAAATGTATAAATATGTCCATCTAAGAGAAACAACAATCTTACATATGGGTGCATCAGGAACAAGGTTTTGATGCAAAGCTTTGGAGCATAACCTCATAAAAACCGAAAGAGAAAAAAATCAAATCCACAACTATAGTTGAAAAATACCTTCATTCAGACATTTACAGAATCACTGGAAAGAAATCATCAAGTGTATTGAAAAATTGAACACAATCAACTAACAATCTTTAATTGACATCCATAAAGCACTTTATATTTGCCACTCTTTGCAAAATAAACATCGTTACAAGTGTCCATGAATTATTCAACAAGATAGATCACATCACATGTCAAAAACAAACCCAAACAAACATCAAGGAATGGAAAATATAGAGTATTTTCTGAACCTCAAACTGAAAAAAAAAAAAAAAAAACAGAGCGATAATAGAAAAATCTACATATAGAAGTGAAATAACACACCTCATAGATAAAAGGGAAGGCATCAAGGCAAATTAAATATAAGTACATTGAACGGAATGAAAGTGAAATACAACATAAAATTTATGGAATGTGGCTAATGTAGTAATGAAAAGCAAATTTATAGCACTCAGAGACTTTTAATATATATATTAAAAAGCAAATGTAAGCTAGGCATGGTGGCACATGCTTGTAATCCCAGCATTCGGAGGCTGAGACCAGAGGATCCGGGTTCGCGGCCAGCCTCAGCTACCTAGTGAGGCACTCCACAACTTAGTGAGACTCGGTTTCAAAATAAAGAATAAAAAATAGGGCCGGGGGTATATCTCGGAGGTAGAACGCCCCTGAGTTCAATTCCTAGTACTGCAAAAACAAACAAACAAACAAACAAAAAAACCCAAAAAGCAAATGTAATATCAAACTAAATATTTAGGCTCTAAATTTAAAAAGTTTTACATAGGAAAAAAATAAATAAATAAAATAAAAGCAAACCAAAGAAAGAAAAGAAAGAAACACATCCATAAAATTAAAACAAAACAATTTAATAATCAAGGAAACATAACTAGTTTCTTGAAATTATCAATAAAATGGATGAAAGGCTAGCAAAAGTCAGAGAAAAAAAATGACCAATGAATGAAAGAGGGAACATTACTAACAACCCTATGAGTATCCCAAGAATAAAAGGGGTGCACTATACGTAGGTCTATGTAAATATGATAATAGGTTAAACAAATAGATTTGATGAAAACCACAAACTACTGAATTATACCCACATTGATTCTGATTGCCAGATTAATCATATAACTGTTTGATATTTTAATTTAAAGCATATAAGAACTACCTAAGTTCATTTATTTTCACTGCAGAATTTAACCTGATATGTAAGGATGAACTAGCATTATTTATCTTCAATCTCTTCCCAATCATAGTAAGGAAAGGAACACTCGACTCATTTTTGTGAGAAAACTATTTGCTTGGTATGAAAAACCAAGGTGGAATCAAAGAAAGAGGGTAAAAGAAAATTCAGACCAATATTCAATATAGACAAAAAAGTTGTCTACAAAGTATTAAGAAGTGAAATCCAGCATCACATATAAAAAGGATAATAGGCCAAGACTCTGTTGAGGATGCAAGACTGGTTGAGTATTCACGAGTCAACCAAAGCAGTTCACTCAATTAACTTACGAAAGTAAGAAATGCCTCATGATATTATTGAAGGACACAGAAAAAATATATTTGCCAAATATTAATGTTTTTTCTTTTTTATTGGTGCATTGTATCATGCATTGCTGGAGGTACAAGCTGGTAGAGACACACGTGCACACAGGTCTCATTTAACCCTTCCCTGATTCCCATCCCATTTCCTCCCATCCCCCTTTCTCATGTTTAGTTTAGTGATTGACTTTGATATGCTTGTGGATACACATCCTGTGCATTAGAGCCCCCTGCCCCCCATCAATTTCGGATATATCACCTTCTTTGCTTATCTAGGGTTTTCCTGCTTTTCTAGAGTCCCTCCTATGACCCACTTTGTCCCTATATTCCACAAATTAGGGAGAGCATTAAAAAAAAAAAAGCTCTAGAAATTTTAGAGACACAGAGGAACCTACTTAGCTTAATAGAGATATGTATGCAAAAATATACAGATAATACAACGTACATATATGAAATTATCATTACTAATCTCAGTAACATGTACAGGGAGAAGAAGGGGCAAGGTGGTGGTTTCCAGAGGGAACATACAAAGTACTTTTTACATGTGTGTGTCTATTACTCTGAACCTCCTTATTATATAAAATTACAATGCACCAACAAAAGTATATTAAAATGCTAACATTAAAAAATAATCTCAAATAATACCCTACAAGCTAATATAATTAAAGGTGAAAGACGAAATGTTTTTAACCTAAACCAAAAACAAACTGGGCATGGTGGCACACACCTGTGATCTCAGTTCTTGGGAGGCTGAGATGGGAGGATCACAGGTTGGAGGACAGTCTCAGCAAGAGAAGGAGACTTTCAGCAGCCTACTGAGACCCTGTTTCCAAATAAAAAAATAAAAAGGGCTGAGGGTGTAGACCAGAGGCCTGCTTCACCTGAGTTCAGTCCCCAGTACCACAAAATAAATAAATAAAATAAAAATAAATCAAGAACAATTATTCCTTCTTTTCTCATCAATATTTTCCTCACAGAACTAAAATCTTAGCCAGCACAATATGTGAAGTAAAAGAAGTTGCATTTCTATATATAAGTAATAAAAATGTGAAACCGAAATTAAAAACAGTGCACTATCAACATATCTGCTCATGGCTACTCAGTGCACTAAGAGTGTTTATAGAGATAAAAATTGAAAGGCATGCTTTGAAATTTAGTGTTGAACCAGGCATGGTGGTGCATGTTTGTAATCCCAGTATTTGGGAGGCTGAAACAGGAGGATTGCAGGTTCAAGACCAGCCTCAGCAATTGAGACTGTCAGCAACTTAGCAAGACCCTGATTCAAAACAAAAATACAAAAATAAAAAGAGCTACTGTGACCAGGAGCAGTGGTGCATAACTGTAATCCCAATACTTGGGAGGCTGAGATGGGAGGTTCGCAGGTTCAAGGCCAGCTTCAGCAACATAACAAGGTCCTCACCAACTTAGCTGTACCTGTTTAAAAAATTAAAATAATAAATAAACAAATGGGCTGGGGGTATATCTCAGTGGTAGAATGCATCTGGGTTCAATCCGTAGTACCAATAACAATGAATAAATAACAATATATATATATATATATATATATATATATATATATATATATATTAATTTGGAAAATTTGGTTGCTCACAAATTCAGTGCGAGCAGAATGCATGAAAACAAATGGTTACATGGGGGGTTGCTGTTCCATATATGCTGGTCAGATCACACTGGAAATGCAAGTCCAGCTCTGAGAGTCATATTTTTCGAGAAGCAGGGAATAACACAAGAGAAAGCGTGACATATGAAACACTGGAGGGGAATTTGGAATGTTTAGCTTTTGAAAGCCTCAGGGACAAATATAATTGATATCTTCAAATGTTAAGCAGCTGTCACACATAAAAAGATTTTTCTTCTGTTTTCCTCAAGAACTCTGATTAATAACATGTCAAAGATGAATTTTGCAATTAAAATGATACTTAGACAACCCAGAGTGATTACTATAAGGAAAAAAAAAATGAAGTACTTCTGCCAGTATTTCTTTAGGTTGGTATACTGCTTCTTTCTAATGTCTTTGGGATTAGATTTGGAGATTTCTTCTCACCTTCAGTGTGTCAATTATATTTACGTTTGATCATAAAAAGTAGGTCAACTAAACACTCTTCCTTTTGTGATATTAATTACTTGCTAAGTTAACTACGTTTGAAGCGCCCATTGTGTAAAATCTCAGAGATGCATGAGTGAGGAAAATCATAGTAGACCCTGTCCCAGCGACTTCTCGTCAGAGAACACATGCAAGTGAGTGGTAATAGAATTCAGCAAATTAACTAAAAATCAATAAAATAAATATCATTTTTTCTAACCAGCTTATTTCTTGTATTTACTGTATTTACTTGTTGACCAAAAACTTACATCTATAAACTCTTTTTCAAATTTGTTACAATGCATATTGGTGTTGGAAAGTGTTGAGAGATTTTACAAAATTTTTCTAGGAAATTTATTATTTTAAGCATATGATATTTATAGCAGCATCCATACATTTTAAAGTATTTTAATCTGTTTTCTGTAAGTAGTATTTCTAGTTTGCCATCTTTTCAGTATTTTATAAATTATGTCAACAAATTATCAGGAAGAAAATTAATATCACAAACCAACTATAATGTTTCAGGTGGCTGTAAATTTACTTATTTATTTATATTCTTCATGGGATTGAACCTAGGGTCATTTACCTCCAAGCTACACCCCCAACACATTTTATTTTTTGTGTTTGAAACAACATCTTTCTAGGTTTGCTAAGAGTCTCCTTCTGTTGCTGAGTCTGACTTCAAACCAATGCATCCTTCTGTTTCAACCTCCCAGGTACTGGAATTATAGGTGTGTACCACCACACTTGAATTTATGTACTTTTTAAAGTTTTTCTGGTGATGGGAATGGAAACCAGGGGAGTTCTACCTCAGAGCTTCACCCCCAGTCCTATTTTATTTTTTATTTTGAAACAGGCTGCTGAGGTTGATATCAAACCTGCAACCATCGTTTCAGTCTGCCAAGTACCGGGATTACTGGTGTGCACCACCACACCCAGTTTGTTGTACCTATTTTTGATATTTGTTACTAACGCAAAATTTTTCATATTTCCCATTTTCTTGTGCAGAATAATGGAACTTTTTCCAAAGCTGATATCTACACTTAGTATCAAGAGCCCCTTTTTCAATTTGAAATTACCTCTTTGAGGGTCTTACTGAATGTGATTATCAAAAGAAAGAGAAAAGAGAGTGAAGAATTTGTTCTTTTAGACACTACCATATTTCTAAATGTGGAAATAGGATTGAATTGAATTTTAAGAATGAAGACTCCTTCAATTTTAACCTCTAACAGTATTAGATTTTATTCAAAATTAAACCCCAAGCCTTACAAGATTTTTCTTAAGAAGGTTTTTAAGTACGCTCTTTTTGAAAGAACCTGAGAACTACAAGATTAAAGTAGAGCAAATCTTCTGAGTAGCACTGGCCCACAAAATGTCAAGTGTCACTACCGTGTCTCTACACTGGGAGCCATCCAGCCTCTCCTGTTTCCACTTTCTCGCCCGACAAAGCCAAGAGCTCGTTCACTCAGATGCAGCTTTATGTTCACTGCTGTGGTGTTCTTTTCAGAAATGTGTATGAAGATAACAACAAGATTATTTGCAGAGGAATGACAGAACACATTTGGTAATGAACAGAATGAGTTCATTTGTAAGGCATGTTGACTCATTTATAATAAAAAGTATATGAAACATAAATAACACATAGAATGGAACGCATAATGAATTACCCATCCATGTTTTCCTCACCAAAAGGGATTTTTATCTACTATAATAAAAGAAGTTTTCTCTTTTGTGATCCAGTTTTGTTTTATTTGAGTCAATGAATTTTCCACATCATCTCATCCGGAGTTAAGTGGGTTCTATATTTTTTGTCTTGCTTCTTGATGTTAGTGCTAATTTTAACTTTTACTTGTGTACTTCCTGAAAGTGATCTTTTAAATGAGGAGGCAACCATCAACAGATATCTAGAAATAGTTGTTTCTCTCCAATGAGCATAATTTATTGAATATCAGAAACAAAATTAAGTAAACTAAAAATAAACATTTTAAACCTTCCTTAATGCTGAATGGTTTTGGTCTTCCCAACTTGAAGATTTCTACAAGTTTATCGAAGTGCCTGAGTTTTCTGGTTCATTTCTGCCCATTCAGTGGGGTATAGAGATGACTGCTGCTGGTATCAGTACTCAACTCATCCTTATCCACCAAGTGGGCAAGATAAAAATAAATAGCCTTGGCCGGGCATGGTGATGCATGCTTGTAATCCCAGCACTTGGGAGGCTGAGACAGGAGGATTGCAGGTTCAAGATCAGTCTCAATAATTTAGTGAGACTCTCAGCAAACTAGCAAGACTTTGTTTCAAAGCTAAAGTATTAAAATAAAAAGGGCTGAGGGTATAGCTTGGAAGTAGAATATCCCTGGGTTTAATCTACAGTACAAAAAAAAAGTAGTCAGTGTCTAGACATTGGCAAATTCACTTGATTTTTTTCCATACTTTATTTGAAAGCAATTAACAAAAAGACAGAAATACTACCAATTTGTTTCCTTCTTACTCTCCTGTGCTTAACGTAGTACTGATAATATAAAAGATGTTCCATTGACGTTCATTGAATTAATATTTCTCATAAACAAATACAAATTGCTAATTTAGTAAACTTTTTTGTCTAATACAGAGTAATGAGCGCATATTTCAAAAGCTACTGTAGCCAGGAGCAGAGGTGCCTACCTGTAATCCCAGTACTTGGGAGACTGAGACAGGAGGATCACAGGTTTGTGGCCAGCTTCAGCTATTTAGGCCCTCCATAACTTAGTGAGACCCTATTTTCAAGATAAAAAATAAAATAGGGCTGGAGGTGTAGCTCAGAGGTAGAATACCCCTGGGTTCAATTCCCAGTACTGCAAATAAATAAGTAAATAGCCTTGTACATATGACATTTCAAAAATTTACTGACATAACTCTGGAAGAAATTCATAAAGGAAGGCATGCAGCAATAGGTATTTTTTTCCCAAATTTTACCTAATTCCTTTAATGTAGATGATGCGCAACTATATATGTCCACCAAGAATGTATGTGTGTATTCTCCATAACTCCATTTTTAGCCCTCTTAAAGGGAATATTCATTTCGTCATATCTAGAGGTTGAAAATGAATATTTCCATTGGAAAAAGTACACATCAGGACACTTTCCTGCACAATGTGTGTTTGTTTGCTTATTTGATTGTTTCTTTTGTGTGGTACCAGTGATCAAACCCAGGTTCATTCTTACCACTGAGCTACATCCCCAAACATTTTTATATTTTTGAGATAGGGTCTTGTTAAATTGCTCAGGCTGGCCTCAAACTTGTTCCCCTCCTGCCTCTGCCTCCCAAGTAGGTGGGATTACAGACGTGTGTCACTATACCTGAAGACTCACACAATTTTTAATAAATTCTGTGGCTTTTAGATGTTCAGTAGGTAAACGACTTTTGACAGAATTACTGACTTTTGAAGGGGTTTTACCTAATCATTTGACCACCTTTCTCTAGAGAAATCTCTCTGGGAGGGGTGACAGTTCATGGCAAAGTGTGGCAAAGCAATTTACTTGTGTGCCTGTATGTCACTATCACTATTTACTACATTGTGATATGAGACTATTATAAGACTATAATGCACCAATAAAGGTGTATAAGAAAGAAGATTTAAAAATTTAAGGAAACTTTTAGGCATGGAGTCATAGTACATGGCAGACTGTTCAGAATGAAGTCCACATGCATACTATTTTCTAAGACCCTAGAGTGAAATATTCTAGCTGAATTCTTTATTTACATGTATTTAAAGGGAGAATCAGGGAAGAGAACTCCCTCATAAGTGAACAATTTTGAGAGCCTGCAGAATTGCCTTAGTGTTTTCTAGAATACCATCTTGGGGCACGATGGTGCCCTCATCACTACAAGGCATGCATGCTATGCTAATCTCATCTGTGTCATGACCTGTTTCTCTAGGAAGCATATCAGAACAACAAAGTCACTGGAGGGTTAAAGAGCGTGGATGACAGCAGTTAGCCACTATGGCACACCTGTCAGATGTCCAGCTGGCTCTCGCAGAACTGAGCATAAGGCTGATTGGCTCTCTGCCCAGAGATTCTAGTGTCTCCTGAAGGGTGCCATATTGACAATTATGGATCTGCAAAACTGTTCACACATTTAAGGTTAAGAGCAACTTATTCTGAGCTCACATCTTTATGCGACTCATTTGACGCCATATGGGGTCATTTGGAAGGCTTGTCCCTAGAGGCAAGGACAATTGCACAACCATCCTGTTCTCAATTGCACTTGCTAGTCAAATGGTTTGAAAATTAATTATCCTTCTAGGTTTAGACCAGAGTTTCAAATGATTACTCAGGAAAATTAGGAGATAATGTAAATTAGTGTCTCAATAATGAAGAATCAATGTATTGATCAGAAGTGGGTGTGACAGGGATGGTTGTTTCTGATGAAATCAATAGTGTCTATCTGATCATGGTATGTTGTAAAATGACATAACAGTATAAACTAAATAAATGACATTTTACTCCTGTAAGGGTACTTCTGATAAAATAATGAACTATTTTGTGGATTTCACATCAAAGTTAAATTACCATAATACGCTATGGCCACCTGAAATGCTCCAATCACTCTAAATTGGGACTTTACTCTATCTATAGTAAAACCCTTGTCTTATTTACTTGAAAATCACATAATAAGTTTCTTTTTCTTTTGTTCTTTATTTTTGTTTTGGTAACAGGACAGAATTGACTTCTATATAATACCTGTGTCAGAAAGATCTTGTAGTTTGGGACATTATCATAGTAGATCTGTTGAGCATATAAATCCTTTTTTGAAAGACATACCAGATATAACTACACATATTTTAGTTCTAAGTCTGTAAGTAAAAGTCACATTTATTCTGTATCTATCCAAGCACATGCATCTTTCCACTATTGTCTAGATAAAATGTGTCTTGATCAGTTGTTAAAATTATGCTTAACTTTTCCACACCAGTCAACACCTTATTTAAAATGTGGATGATAACATATGACGGTATGAGTGAATTTGAATAAAATTATGAAATTTCATTTCATTTTATTTTTAACATACTGTCATGATTCACAGATCGCTTGTCTTTTCCTATGGACACGTATGAACTCATAATACCTGATATGACTCATATTTTTTGTTTCAATTTATAAGTCATTTATAATAAAATCTTAGCCTAAAAGATTACTTCAAAGTCATTTGTACCTCAATTATTTTAGAGCTTATATGAAGCTTTATTACTTAGTATTCTATTCCTATTTCTATTTATGTTTTTATTTTGTCAAATTTGCTTCCCCACAATTCAATATGTCATATTTACACTCTTGGTTCTTTTGCCACTGATTTTCAAGGTGTCACCAGCTGCTGAACCCAGATTGATCCATGATTATTTACTAGATATTGTGAGACATTCACCTCTAATAGACATTTTTAAATTGTACAGGGAAACTCCAAAATGAAGATCTTTCCAGTTACTTGAAAAATATAAACAAAGGGCATGCTTCTGGCTATATGCAAAAATTTGACTATTTCTATTTCTATTCCTCTTGAACTTAAAGAATCACATTTTACTAAACTCAGCTTAATTTTATTTGAATATGAGGCATTAAATTTAGGTGACCTAAGCTGGGCATGGTGGTGCACAACTGTAATTCTAGTACTTGGGAGGATGAGATAGGAGGATTGCAGGTTTAAGGCCAGGCTCAATAGTTTAGTGAGACCCTCCATTTCAACCTAGCAATACTCCATTCAAAATAAATAGTGAGACCCTCCATTTCAACCTAGCAATACTCCATTTCAAAATAAAATTTTTAAAGGACTGAGAGTGTAACTTTGAGGTAGCATGACCCTGGTTTCAAACCCCACCACCACAATAAATAAATAAATAAATAAATAAATAAATAAATAAATAAATAAATCTGGTTGAACTAATCTAATTTTTTCTAGTTTAGTATTGTTTCTTACCAGCTAATACACAACTTCTTTTTCATTTCTCTGATTTATTTCTTGTTGTCCTTTAAAACATTTCTTTAAAAAACATTTATTTTAAACCCCATTTTTTTCAAAACCAAACTTCCCAGCTAATAGCCTTTACTATCATTTTCTTTCTTTTTTTTTTTTTTTTTTTACGGTACTGGGGATTGAACTCAGGGACATTCTACCTCCAAGCTATACCCCCAGCCCTATTTTTTATTCTTTATTTGGAAACAGGGTCTCACTAAGTTGTGGAGTGCCTCACTAGGTAGCTGAGGCTGGCCACGAACCCTCCGATCTAAGCCTCCCAAATGCTGGGATTATAGGCATGCGCCACCACACCCGGCTACTATCATTTTTTTTTTTAATTTTTACTTCTTATCAACATTTAAGTGCTTTTAAGGCAAATTGACTAATTTTGGATTGTGTGAAAGAATTTTTAAAATGCTACATGAGTGAATTCTAATTTTTGAACCAAATTGGCTTTCTAACTAATTATGAATGGATTTAACATACTAATTAGGTATACTCATTCATAACATATACAGAAAATGTATGTAAAACAACAGACATGAGAGTATTATTTTATTCTTTTCTGAACATATATGTACATATATATTACATACATATGAGATATATATACACTTATATATGGCATATAAATATACATATATCCATATATTATATTATAATATACATTTATGTGTTTTATATATATTAGGTTATAATATACATTTATGTGTATTAATGAAAATATACTCAATTAATGTGGTTAAAAGAAGGTATACTACCAAATTCTCTGCCCCTATTGGATTTCCCACCCTTATGATTCCCTCACTTATAGGAGCTTGTAATTCTCCACTCCTCAACTTTGGACTTTGGCCAGTGGTGTAAGGCAGTAGAGGCAATGTGGTAATATCAAGCCCAAATGCAAAAATACATTCATGTAACCAGAAGTGGGTGCAGGCCTATAATCCCAGTACTTGGGAGGCTGAGACAGGAGGATCTCATGTTCAAGGCCAGCCTCAGCAACGTAGTGAGACTCTGCTTCAAACCAAAGGAAACAAAAAGGTCTGAGGGTATAGCTCATTGGTAGAACACCCCTAGGTTCAATCCCCAGTCTCTCAGAAGTAAAGAGAAAAAAGCTTCATGTGTTTTTACTATATCACTGGTCTTTCTCACTGCTATAAGAACATACCTCAAGCTCGGAGGTAGAATGCCCCTGAGTTCAATCCCTAGTACCGCAAAAAAAAAAAAAAAAAAAAAAAAAAAAAAAAAAAAAAAAAAAAAAAAAAAAAAAAAAAAAAAAAAAAAAAAAAAAAAAAAAAAAAAAAAAAAAAAAAAAAAAAAAAAAAAAAAAAAAAAGAGAACATACCCCAGCTAGTCAACTAGATCACAGTGAATCTTGAATTTTCTTGGTCTTCCCTTCTCTTGTACCACAATCACCTAGAAGATACTAGACTAATAGAATATTGAGCTTTTAAAGACAGTGGATAGGGGGTGTAATTCTGAAGGGTTCTGAGACTTTTTGAGCCAATGCCTATCACATGGTGCTGTCTTTGTGCATAGAACATGGGCCATAAGACTACTTTAGGAACTCCTGAGTGTTTGGGCATGCCAGCATAGGGCTTAGACAGACGCCGGTGATGCAGTTGATAAAGGACCCTTGGATCATAACATTTTGTTGGTGAATGATGGACAATCCACTTGTGTCTACTGACAAATGTCTGGTTAAGGTTCAATGAGCCTGACAAAGATGCTTGACAGCGCCTACAGAAACCCTATAAAAGAGCAGCCCTTTTGACATGAAGTAGGCTGAGCTATGTCACAAGCAGTCTGCAGTGCTCACAACTCCTCTTTGGTGACTTTGCTCCTGTCTTACTCTTTTCTCTGACCAGAGGATCAATGTGACTCTTCCGCCTACTTGGAGCCCCACCAACTTCAGAACCTCTTCTTCCACTCCTGCACTGATTCCTTATTTCCCTTTCTCTACTTGTTTGTAGCTTGTTATTTGGAAGTATTTGAAGTGCTCAAATGATAGGATTTGTGTATTGAATAATATGCCTGCTCAACATAAACAGAAGTGTTAGCTTAGTAAACTTGTTGGAATTGTTAGCTAGAAGTGTTAGTGTGAAATATATAATTTGATGTTTGTTCATAGGCAATTGGCTTTGGAAAAGAAGCCAGCCAGCATCCAAAAGTAGCTTAACTTTGCTTAAAGAATTTCCTTCATGCTTTCCTGTCTGCTAGGACCTTTGAGTGTTGAATAAACCTCATGACAATGTGGAAAGATAAATCGTGTGTGTTGTGACTTATTGGTCTTAGGACCTTGACAGTTCATTGCTTACCAATTTTATTAGGTGTCTCAGATTGAGGAATTGGGAGGGGTACCCATATGGTGATTTTTGGTTTTCCTTTTACACGGTTTTAATCTCTACTGGATTAGAGATTCAGGATTCTGTAAAAGGACAATCCCACCAAAAACCAGAATAAGGCTGTCACCTGATCATTGGTGTTTTTCACTCTGGTCAACTAGTAAACAATAGATGGTGTCCCTATAATACCATCATGAGAACATACTTGTCACTACCTGATGGGACCAGAAAAGTACATCTGTGTCCCAATTCATTCTGAGACCACTCATTGTTTCCATAATCACAGCTGTAGTTGGATATTTGCATCGACCAGGCCTAGAAATGACATGACAACCAGAAGTCCAAAGCCCTTTGTTGAGAATATAGATTTGGAGTCTTCACATGGCAAGGAAGAAGAAAGAGACAACAGTCTGGAGAAGGGTGAAGAGTACCAGGAATGCCTGAAAGAGGAAGAAAATGATGAGCATCAGTTCCTGTTTCAGGATGAATGGCAGCAGGAAGGATGTAGCTAGACATTCGAACTCTGAGTCCTTTGCTCAGATAATGTGAGTGCGCACCAGCTTTAAGTAGCAACCAAAGGTTGGAATAGAATTAACGTCGTGCAGGAGGATCTGAGCTGGGACCAGATCAACAGCAAATACAGTCAGAGTCCCTTCCTGGCCTCGTTAGGTCCACTTGTCTGAATTATGGCCCAGACCTCCAGATGTCATACATTGGATTTTTACACCTAAAGGCCTCCCTTCTGCCAGATCTGTTTTGCCCAGGTGTGCAGCCTGCCAGAAGTGTCAGCAATTAAAACCCCCTTTGGGAGGGACTTTTAACCAAGGATGAACTATGCGAAAACACCCCAGATCTTTTGCAGTTCATCAGCATCATATATCTCATAGGCTTCCAGAACCTTCCAGCAGAGTCTACCTCAGGTTTTTCACAATGGTACCTTTTCACCTTCCAGTACTGGTACTTTTGTGTGTTTAATTAGCTGTCTTCCATTCCTTCATGCTCTTCCTTTATGTATTGACTTCTGAGATCACCTACCCAATCAACTTCTGTCAAAGTGCTTGTCTCAGGTCTCAAACTATGTTCCAAATCTAAAACACACATTAAACACCCTCTCCCATGCAAACATAATATTTAAATATCGTAATGTAATACTGTGTGGTATGTTATTATACACACATGTGTGTATCATTTCCTAATGATATTCTCTCAAGAACTATAAGATGCATGACCTATTATTCAAGAGACAAAGAAGACTAGCTCTAAACTACACACCTTACTATAT
The DNA here is from genome assembly GCA_004027655.1 of Graphiurus murinus. Classification (NCBI taxonomy): domain Eukaryota; kingdom Metazoa; phylum Chordata; class Mammalia; order Rodentia; family Gliridae; genus Graphiurus; species Graphiurus murinus. The sequence goes on from PVLC010000713.1 coordinate 74,300, forward strand.
AATGCAATGAGATAATGGAAGATCTCAATTTAGAAGTAAGTTTCTCTTCTTCTTGATTCCTAGTCTGTCAGTTATATAATGTTTTTCCTTTTGACAATCCATCTGCTGATAAAACTGCTTGAGGCTTACCCAAGAACATTCACTTTGAGACAATATGCATCCTACGTATGATAAATGTCTTCAATTGTACCAAAACTGTTCTAAAGAGAGAAGAAATTGTATTCGTATTTTGAAGATAAAAATGATTTCTATATTTTAAAGAGATGTAGACTGGGATTTCATATATGACCTTAGTATAGGAAGGGGTAAAATAAGTAAGGTCTTCAGGTCCTTCAAATTAGTGTCTTGAGCAGAGCCTCCAATGGTGGAGGGGGAGCAATAAAGGTAAAAATAAGAATGCCTTACACTTACAAAGAACAGTGTAAACAAGAATGTTATTCTGCCCAGTGTGTCAAGACTCACAGAGGCTCTTGATGTGGTCATTATTATCATCATCTTCTACAATGAGGGATTCAGACTCCGAACTGACATTTAGTAAGTGCTAAAATAAAGTCTATTGAATTAATTATGGTTAAAATAAAACTTTTTTTTTCGCAGTACTGGAGATTGAACCCAAGGGTGTTCTACCTCTGAGATACATCCCTAACGCAATTTGTTTTTTTAATTTTGAAACACAGTCTCACTAAGTTGCTGAGGATCTTGCTAAGTTGCTGAGGCTGTCCTCCAACCTGCCATCCTCCTATCTCAGCCTCCAAAGTACTGGGATTACAGGCATGCACCACCACATCTACCAAAATAGAATACTTTTATAAAACAACACTTATATGTAAAGTATGAATAAAAGGTAACCTTATAATTTTATATTTAACTACCATCTCTCCATCCATTCTTTTTCTTCAATTAGAAATTGCCTTGAAAATTTTAATCAAATTGCTTAAAGATAATAAGCAATCAAACCTTTTGCTACATTGAATTAATACTAATATTGCTATTTATATTGAAAATGCTACTTTACTTGGGAGTAGATATAGGAGCGTATTAACCAATATTCTCATTATCGGTTCCCCAAAAAAGTAAAAGAGTAACTTTGTGCCAATTGATATGAGTGAACTATTCTGCAAAAGAGTAATTAGTAAATTACAACACAGAAACAAAAATTCTACTACTTATAAGTAGTTATTTATCCTATATCCAGGTTTAACTTTTTTCTGATTAAAGTGATTATATTGACCAATATTTGCCAATAATTCCTGAAAAACCCATTCCAATATATAAATAATAAAGAGAAAGTATTTCACCAATAGACAATTTAATTTTTAAAGTAACAGATATTAATTAGATTACTAAATTTATGAAATAGTACAAGATTTAAAGCAGAACAAGAATTGTTATGAGATCAGAGTTTTTAGCAAAGTTAATTGTCTTATGTATTATTTAATCTCAGAAATAAAAACAATCATGAAGTACCTGGTAAAAATTATAAAGTAAATTGTCATAAAATGTATAAAATTCTAAGTGTGTTTTATGAAATAAAGTCCATTTTCCCTTGTGGCTCTCACTTATATAAAATAATGGATTTGTCAGCATCTAAACTTGACTCCTTAAACTTCTGAAAGTTGACAGGTTGAATATTTCCGAGGACCACCTTTTATCTATACATTAGGCAGCATAGTTCATCCTTTAAAATACAGTCTGAACCTACTGACTGCCAATGAGTGGTTCCAGTTGATAATCTTTCTTGCATTTCTGGAATCTTTGTGCCTTTGTGTGATTTTTCCATGTTCTTGCACAGGCTACACTTAAGTCATCAAGTTTAATTTTTAAGACTAAGCTAGCTAATTTCGCCCTATTTAAAACAATCCTTTCATTCCTTACCATATTTTGAATTGACATATATTGAGGACAATAGCTTTGTACAATAAATTCATCATATATGTTTATATATATGCATGCATATGTGTGTGTTTATTTTTAGTTACAGATATTTAAAGAAATAACAGATGCATATTGCTGTGAATGAGAGAACTTGAGTGGCCCCACATTTATTGCCTATGTATGTAGTTATGCAAATTTGCACCCAAACTGCAGATCTCTTCAGATGTATTAATACTATTTGACAGACGTTTTTAACAAGAACATATTAGTTTTATTTTACAATAAAATATGTAGAATTAATTTTTATTCTTATTTATATACTTGTTCTCTGTTTATTGTTAGTGTTGAGTTCATCTCCTTTATTAATTCAGCCTTCCTAGATTAGTTTTGTCCATAATAGAACTAAACTCTCCAGCCTATTATCACCTCTCACTTCACTTAGTCTCACAGTTATGTAAGCCTCCTAGCTACAGCCTTATTTAGCATATCAAAACTATTCACTGCTTTATTTTATGGACTCAAATTTTAAGAGGGTGTCTTCTATTTCCTTGTCTAGTTCTCCTTTCTAAAACACACAATACACACACACACACACACACACACACACAATATAAAATTAAGGCAACACATTAGATCTAACAAGTCTTAACTAGTTAATCCAAATGGAAAAAAAAACAATTTATTGGTAACTATGTATAACAACCTAATGCTTCTCATCATATTTTATTAAATGATAAGTCCCTAAAATACTTTTCCTCTTCAAATCTTATTATATATGCCTCTTTTTGTATTAATCATTTATTTCTGTATCTTCCCCAATCAACTTAAAACAGCTTTGGAGAGAGGTGGGGAAAATGACCTATATTGAGTCTTTAATATATGCTAGTATTTTATGTACATTAGTAAGAAAAAAATTACCTTAACAGGACCATGGTTTAGAAGTTATTTGCACAAGATAGATTAAGAGAGGCTGTTTTTATTTGTGTGTGTGTGTGTGTGTGTGTGTGTGTGTGTGTGGTACAGGGGATTGAACCCAGGGTACTCTACCTCTAAGCAACTCCCCTCCCAGACCTTTTTAATTTTTTTTTTTAATTTCCAAACAGAATCTCACTATGTTGGTTAGGCTGGCCTCAAATCTGTGACCTCCCTATTTTAGCCTACCAATTACTGGGATTATAAGCACATACTACCACGCCCGGCTAGAACGACTGTTTTTCAAAGGTGGCATATGCAGCACAGACAGGACTCAATTTCTTACACTTGATTCAAACTTATATTTGAATCACATCACATTAGCCAGGTCTTACTCATTGCAGCCCTTCCATACATATTTATTGATTGAACAAATATCACTTCCATCTGTTTTCTTTATTGATTCATCCATTTATTTATGTTTGCCTTCAGTCTTGGTCCCAAATACTATTAAGTCCTTTACTTAAAAGGATTTAGAATGTTTGGAGCACAAATCATAAGCATTAATAAATGTTTATCATGAAAGTGCATTATAAGAAAAACATAGCGATCATTTTGTTAGAGGATAAAATTAATACACGCTTTGTATTTAACGGCCTAACTGATAGGCAATTATATAGAAACCCAGAAAAGTATCTGCTTAAAATAGCAAGGGAATATTAACAACCTATTTCCAAAGAACACATTGGAACTACTGAGAGCTTCCAATAAACAGCACCCTTCTAACTGCTCCAACTGGCTCCTGAGAAATAGAAAGAGTGCTAGGTAGAAAGTGAAAATATTCCATTTTAATTTATAAAGGATAGGTTTCAGAATACAGATTATATATGAGAACCACTAATGGGAATCTTAGTAGAAAATATCAGAATTAGTAGTGATCAAGCCAGTGAACCTGCCCCCTGATGGAGCAGCAGAGAACAGGTTGTCTCTGTGGATTTGACTGCTCTCTGGACCAGAAAGGGCAAGATGAACAGTGCAGGCTGAGCTAATTATCTCCACGTTTGCCAATCATATAAATTACCCCGTTTCCCACAGGCAGAGTGAGTAAAGAGGGAGAGAATCTAGGAGTAAAGGTAATTCAGATCCCTTCTCCCAGAATAAAACATTACACAGCCAAGAGTCTTTCTTCAACAAACACTTTGTAAGCTTAATTAATATTTATGATCATTGACTAAACGAAAAACACACAGAAACAAGTTCACACTAGATTTAGGAGGGATGATCATTAACCATATTTTACTGGAACAAAAATTGTATTTCCAAGGGTTCACATATTCAAGAGAGATACATAGATAAAAAGATAGAATTTTAGAGGAAAGAGCTATTCTGATATTCCTAAATTTGCTTCCACATTAATGTCAAATCATCACACTAGTTGAAAGATAGGGAAACTATTCTCAGTGCCTCTGCCAAGCAATTTCAGACAATTTGACTGATTTTTCAGGTAGTGAGTTCTGAAAACAGAAACTGTTGAAAGCTATCTGACCTGAATTTATTCCACAAAATTTTATTCCCATCTGAAAGTGTGCCTATGATTTATTCTGTGTCAAGGCTGTATCTACACTAATGCACCATTATGCAGAGCTGATGTTTCAGATGTATAACCATCACTCTTCTTGAGGCCAGAACTTTAGGATTACGTCAGACGCCGTCTGGCATAATGCATTTCACTGGTGGGTTTTACCTCTATGCTTCCTGATGAATCTGGAAGAATTACTTAAATATTTACCTTTTCCTGTTTAAAATTTGCTAGAACAAAGAGATTATGCAAGCAGAACGTGTGCAGGGGGTTGAAGATAACAAATGATACATCAAGCAGAGGCTAATGTGGCTTTTCTGGAGTAAAAACAGTGGCAATAAATCATCTGCCAATGTTGATAATAAAATACTGTGTTGGCCTCCATCAGCCACAAGAGAAAGGTTAAACGTTATTTCTCACCATAGCCATGTGGTCTTCATAGCTGACACCTCCAATATTAAACCCCATCATTATTTTCTATAGAAAATATTTGATCTTTATTCCTAATGGAACATTTTTTATAAAGAATAATTTCATAAATACCAAGTATCCTTGAAATAACTTCATTCATTTTATGGTTATTTTATCCTATACAAGAATTTCTCCCCTTTAGTATAAAACTTCTTTTGTGTAATGGGTAGCTTTGGGAGATTGAAATTGATTCCAGTCAACTGTAAGTGGCCCTTTAATGACTGGATTCATATAAAACTTGTGTTGATGTAGGTTGCCAAGTTTAAATATTATACCTAAATAAATTCAGTGAATTACTTTCTAGTTCATTTATTAAATCAAATCTTATTTTTCAAATTGCATTTAAAACAACTCTTATTTCCAACATCAACCTCATTTTTTTTCATGTAGACTACAATTATCTCCCCAATATGCTTTCTGTAAGGAATTATATCAAAGTCAATCACTAAACTGAACTTGAGAAGGAGGGAGGGCGAGGCAGTGGGTTGGGAATTGGGGAAGGGGTTAAATGAGAAATGTGTGCATATATGCCTTTATCAGCTTGTATCTAACAAAGATGTATGATACAATGCACCAATCAATAAAAAATGAAAAAAAATTAAAGAAAAGAATGAATTGTCATAGAGTAGGTTTGAAATGCATGCTTGTGTCCAAGGGAGAGGCAGGAAATGTCTTTCAGTAAATGCACAGGTCAGGTAGTATTTATTGAGATATTGACATATGTACCTCAAAGCTCACTGCCTGAAGCTCCTCGTGGCTTGGTCACAAAAGAAATGACACTAATCGAACCAGGCGTGGTGGCGCACGCTTGTAATCCCAGCATTCGGGAGGCTGAGACTGGAGGATCCGGGTTCGCGGCCAGCCTCAGCTACCTAGTGAGGCATTCCGCAACTTAATGAGACTCGGTTTCAAAATAAAGAATAACAAATAGCACTGGGGTGTAGCTCGGAGGTAGAATGCCCCTGAGTTCAATCCCTAGTACCGCAAAAAAAAAAAAAAAGAACGAAATGACACTAATCATATCCCATCGGGAATCTGTGCCACCTCCTCCTTCCATTGCACCGTGGCCCACGTATGCTTTTGAAGGATGTCAAATCAGAAGTCCGTTTGTACCTGAAAAACAGTTTTTCAGCTGCAAAGGACATAGGGCATCTTTCTTGTGTTCCTTTGTTTGTTTAAGAAAAACAAATTAAAGGAGATTTAATATCAGCGGTCACAAAGTTTTGTAAAACTAGTTTTATGTTGAAGACTCTTGCAATGACTAATCTTGAGGGCTTCAGAGTGGTCCTGGGTTCTGGGCAGAAATAGAGAGAGCAGTTCACTACATAAATGATTGAGGAGATCTGTTACCTGGGCACCTGAAACAGCGTTTCATCAAACACACACACACACACACACACACACACACACGCACATACACACACATACACATACATACACATACACACACACTACTCATACACACATATACATACACACATACATACACATACACACACACTACTCATACACACATATACATACACACATACATACACACACACACACACTACTCACACACACATATACATACACACATACATACACACACACACTACTCATACACACATATACATACACACATACATACACATACACACACACTACTCATACACACATATACACACATACATACACATATACACACACTACTCATACACACATACACATATACACATATATACACACATACACACAGATACACACACATGCACATACACACATGCACACCTACACATGCATACATACACACACATACACACACTACTCATACACATGCACACACATATATATATACATGCATACATACACACACTATTCATACACACACATACACACAGATGCACATACACATACACACATGCATGCACACACACACATGTACACACACACTGTCATACATTTCCATCAAAACCAATACTGAGTTTTTGGATGACACAAAATGTTCCTTTGAGAAGGAACATTTTCTCAATAAATCCATCTTCAATTCATACATGCTTTTAAATCTTCACACATATTTTCTGAATATCATTTAATGATTTGCTCAAGAAACCCAATTTGAGAATGTGATCTTTTCCTTCTACTCTACAATTGTTGGCAATGTAAGAGCAAATGCTATTATCTGTCTCACAGCTGTATCTCCAAAACAATTTTTGGCATAGGGCAAGCCATATCCCCAGGGTTGCCTTTGCTTTTGTTTGTTTCCTGGACTAAAAATGGCAAAGATAAAATCCATCTTAATTCCTGCTGTATCCTCAGCACAGTCTTGGCATTGAGTACTTTCAAATAAAGGAATACATGAATAAATGAAGGGCAGTGTGGGTAGTTTTATTTTTCTAAAGTGGGTCAATCTACATGAAAAAAAAAACCTTCATATTCTACATGACATAAATCTGCAAATAATGCATAGACATGCAATTTGGCTTTTCAAATTTCTGCCTTCACCATTATGTTTTGAAATGTATAGGATCAATTATCTGTTTTTAGGATGAAAGTACCTCTTTATGAAACAAATAATGGAAAAAGAACATTTTATCCAGGATATAGTTTGGACACTAGAACTCATTTTTGTAGCAATGGTAAAAGAGCTTGTCATTCATTCTCTCTCTCTCTCTTCCATCTTGTTTTCAGCAATTCCTGTTAGAATAAATAAGTGACAAAGAGAATTTTCTTGTTCTTATTTTACACTTTAGTTGTCTTGTAGTAGTAACTAGCTACCAATTATTGATCAAGAAATGTATATATTTCACGTAGTATTTGTTGTTATGTTCCTCTTCAACAATATTATTTTAGTAATCACATATTTGGGTAGTTTGGAAGAGTGAGGTATATTCATTTGGGACCAAAATTCAAAATTTTGTTACTAAGTTTGGGCATATAAAGATTGATAACATATATATTTATTCACTTTCTTAAAGGTGTTTTGACCCAAATAGATTAAGAATTATTTCATAATGTTCCTTGTGCTCATAATACATGATCTTATCCTCAGAATAACCTTAAAATAACACTTCTTGAAATTTATCTTTAAATTGGTATATAATATTTATGGTACGTTGTAGTATATATATATATATAAAGTAACCAACTCAGGATAATTACCATATATAGTATGTCAAATATTTGCCTTTTTGGTGTTGGAAACATTTCTTTCTTGTAGCTATTTGATATATACAGTAAATCATTATCTCTAGTCAATCACGATGCTATAGAATGCTAGAATTTATTTCTGTTTTCACTGTTCACAACTACCAGCTGCCAGAATATGGTATCAGTCTAAGTGCCTATAAGAGGATGAATAGATAAGGAAAAATGTGAAAGCCTCCCTTTTCTCTATTTCTCTCTCTCTCTTTCTCTCTCTCTCTCTATATATATATGTGTGTGTGTGTGTGTGTGTGTGTGTGTGTGTGTGTATAATTATGCATCAGACTGAAATATATATAGAGATAGATATCTTATATATAGATATCTTATACAACTCTATATAAAGATATCTTATGTATACATGTATCTCTCTCTCTATATATTTATATATATGTATACATGTATCTCTCTCTCTCTCTCTCTCTCTCTCTATATATATATATATATATATATATATATATATATATATATATATATATATATATTTAGCCATGATACTCAGCCATAAAAACTCTCATCATTGGCATAAACCTGGAGGACATTATATGAAGTGCAATGAGACAGACACAAAAGGACAAGTATTACATGTTCTCACTCATAAATGGAAGCTAAAATGTTGATCTCATGCAAGTGGGAAGTTGGAGAGTGATTACCAGAGGCTGGAAGAGTATTGGGGAGAGGGAACAGGAAGAAATTGGTTAACTGGCAAAATAAAAACAAAAAAATGTATTTTTAAAATTTGGCACTCTTGCTCAAAAACAATAATTTTCTTTCAAATTGCCTAGTATAATATTTAAGTTTCTCCATAACCAAGACTGTTTTTTTAGCCAGATAAACCCTATGTTATCATAATCATTATGTTTGCCTTCATGTCTTATCACAGATTACAAAGCAAATTTGTATATATACATAAGCTTACTTAAACTCTGCATAATAGCTCATTACATCCAGAGACAATATTATGTTTAAATCATAGCAGGGCATTGCCTGCCCTGCACTTACTCCTGGTTCCAAGTTCAATTTCTTCTTGGTTAATTGTAATTATGCCTAATACTGATGTAGAGATTAGTAGGAATATACATGCGCACAACTCAGGGAACACTTTAATCTAGTTCCCACCCTCCATCCTCCCCTTCTGGTGAATGCCTTTGTGATTGGCATTGGTAGTTTAACCTATGCTATAGCATTATTTCAATTGCTACCTTATTAACATCTTCATGCCCCTCCTCCCTCCCCTAAACCCTCTCCATCACTCTGTTGGAGCTTCTGCTTATCTAGCTGAGGTTACCCTTCTTTTCCAATGTCTTTCTAGCTTCCGTAGATAGGAGAAAACATACAATTATTTTCTTTTTGAGGCTGGCTGATCTCACTTATCATAGCATTCTCAAGTTTCATGCATTTTCCTGCAAATGACATAATTGTGTTCTTTATGACTGAGTAAAAATTCCACTGTGTGAATATACCACGTTTGTGATCCATATCGTCTTATTTCATAGGACTGAAATATTCTTTCCACCTTCACTGCTTAACTTTTGAAGGTAAAATTAAATCTTTCCCCTTTAATAATACGCTTCAGTTTGATTTTATCTTTTTTTTTTTCAAAATTCCAGATACATGGTGCTATATCTCTTTAGGGGAACAGAAAATCATATTTAATTTACACCTAATAAGATTTCTGTAGTGTGCCTAGAGTGAATATAAAAGAAAGAAAAGCATTAATAAAATAATGGAACTTTTTTCTAGAAATGTATGAATATATGTATTTTCAGATGAAAAGAAATTCACTAAATGTGAAATGGCATAACAAATAAAAGACACCATATTTGACTCATTTTTCTGATTCTCATTTAATATTATTCAGTATTCATCAACACAAGTATCAAAAGGAAGGAAAGAAAGTCTCCCAGCAAAAATGTAGATTTTCTACAAATTAATAGGAATTAAATATGTTCCTGATATTATGACATTAGTAGTAAAAGAGAAAAGACTTTAAAGCAAAGTTTTCAGTATTCTAAGGAATCTTACCTTGAAATAAGAATGTTGTATTCAACTAAATCATGTACACCAAGAGTGTAAAATAGAGACACTTTTGACTTTGTGAAAGCTCATGGAGTTTACCTTGCAAGAGAGACCTTTTGTAGACAATAACAGAAGAATGCGCTTCTTTCTTGGTGTTTAGTAGATGGAGCATTTAATATATTATTAATGAATTTTTTTGTTTGTTTTTATTTCCTTCAGTTCTAGGAACCAAATCCATGCATGCTAGTCAAGTACCATTCCATTGAATGATATCTTCAGCCCATATTGTTCAAAATCTTGAATATTCTCATCATAAAGGAATGATAAATACTTGAGAAGATGGATAACTTAAATACCTTGAATTATGTCATTACATGGATATATGAATTTTGAAACATGTCATCTATTTAGGAACTTCTTCATATATAAAATTATGCATTTTGTCTTTTTTTCTACAAGAAATGACATTTTTTGAAATCTCCCATAAATATAGAAATAGACTATTTCTTTTACACATTCATGGCTATTGAGTTTATTGATTATATATCACATGTAGCCAATTTATCACTCATAGGCTGAGAATGTTTCCTTTTGTATAATTAAGAGATTAGTTAAGTAGTATTATTGAACATATTTCATTGCATATTTAACATGTATTTCTATTGGAAGTCAAATTTTTAAATTTCACTTTGTGTAAATTTTATTTTCAATAGGCACCATTTAATTACTTTTCAAACATGCTAATATTTGCCTTCTTCAAAGTGGTAAGAAATCAATTATATTTCACCTAAAACCATGATTATTCTTTGCTATATCTACATTGCAAGCAGAATGATGGGTGAAGGAAGGTGTAAAGTGTAAGTCTTAAGGCGTTAAGGAACACTGCTCAGTACGTGTGGCAAACTGAAAAAAAAATATTTTTCTGCATCTATGATATTTATAAATCCCAGATTTAAAATCGGCCACTTTTTATTCATCGAGAAGATACAGAAGGACTACATAAAGTTCAGATATGAGAATCTCACACTTAAGTCAATGGTGAAAAGTTGAAGACTTTTCCTCTAAATATGTCAAAGCGATGTGTACATTACCATATCCATTGTAACATTATTAACAATTATTAAAATGGAAAATCAACCTAAGTGTTCACCAGTGGGTGAATGGACAAAGAAAATAATAATTTTTGACACCATAGATGAACCTGGAAGACATTATCCTAAGTGAAATAAGCCCAGCTTGGAAGCAAATGCCACATAATTTTCACTGACATGTGGAATCTAAGAAAGTTGAACCTATGGAATTAAGAAGGTAAAATGGTGATCAACAGAAGCTGGGGGTGAAGGGAGACAGAAGAGATTGAGCAAAGAGTACAAAGTTTCAGTTAGACAGAAAGCATGCATTTTCAAGTTCTGTTGTGCTGGCCATGGTGGTGCATGCCTGTGAGCCCAATACTTGGGAGGCAGAAACAGGATCTCAGGGTCAAGGGCAGCCTCAGCAATGTAGTGAGACTCTCAGCAACCTATCCATACCCTATATCAAAACAATACATAAAAATGGGCTGGGGATTTAGCTTGGAGATTGAATGCCCCTGGTACTACACACACACACACACCAATTGCACAGCAAGGTGACATTGTATCATGTATTTAAAAATTGCTAAAAGAGTAGATTTTAAAAATGCTCTTTCGAGAGCCCAAGATGGCGTCTGAGTGAAACACCTCTCCTTAGGCGCGGCGAAATCAAATCAAATCTGCCATAAAAGCAGCTTCTTGACGGAAGAAAAAAAAGCGACAAAAGAGTGACCAGAACAACAAAATTTGAACTACAACTAAAGAGACCCCAGAAAGCCCGATCATGCAGCAGTGACCCCAAGCCAAGGAGCCACGGCCATGGCAGCCTTTAAGCCTTTAAGCCGACGGCCCAGCTGCAGACCCAGCGACCAGGCATGGTGAGCGACTCCAGGACTCCACATCCTAGCCGGGTGGTGGATCCCCACACCTTCGACAGCGACCGAAACCTGAGAGACACAACCAGCGTGAGCCCCCCGCGATAATCCCAGCTCACCTCTCGCATCAGACCTAGAGCAGAGAGCGACTGCACTGCAGAGCTTGAATCAAAACTGCCGCAAACACAGCTTCTTGACAGAAGGAAAGAAAAGAAAGCAGCAAAAAAAGTGAATAAACCAACAAAAAGAGCTGAACAGAACCCAGGGAGAACAAAGGAGCCGGTGCGTGTGTGTGTGTGTAGTACCAGGGGCATGTGTACACTTGTACACCACAGTGGCATACACTGCAAACTGGCGGGTGCCATCTTGTTAGCAGCCATCTTGGCAGTCGCCAGGAGCAACATCTATTAGCACCAAGACCCCCAAAGAACCGCTGCGCACCTAATGACCAGAAGTGGAGTAAGCGACTATGGAATCTCACACCCTAATCAGGTGGCATATCCCTGCAGGATCAACAGTGATCAAGAACACCGGGGACACCCAGACCGCCCCTCCCACTGGAACCAGAGCAGCAAGGATCTGTGAGTTAAATTGCACCCCCAGGGTGTGGGGACTCCTATAAAAAGCACAGACCAGTCACCCGCCCTTCAAATGATTAGATAGAGCAGAAGTGCGGGAGGGTCCCAGTGCACACAGGGCATAAGGAACTTCCAGGTGCCCTGGAAAATGCCCGGCATATAGATGGCACTCCTGCCACCAGCAAAGGCAGAGAGAGAAATGCAGACAATCCCTGTGGAGAGCTCAGAGACACAAGCTTGCAGTGGGAGAGGCATCAGCGGGATTCCCTGCCTGCACTGATAGAGCAAATAAGAATGTCATAGACACACTCAAAAATTTAAGGTTTGTACTTACAAACTAGCAGGGTTATTGTTTTTGTTTCTTGTTGTTGCTGTTGTTTTTTGGGTTTGTGTGTGTGTGTGTGTGTGTGTGTGTGTGTGTGTGTGTGTGTTATGTTTTATTTGTTTTTACTCTGTTTTTGTTTTTTGCCTTGATTTATTTATGTTTGTTTGGATGATTGGTTGCTGTGTTATTCTTTGCTTAGTTTGTTGAATCTCCTCCTTATCCCTTTTACAAGCTTCCTTCCCTCTCTCTCATCTACATTCTTCCCCTCAACACTTTTTCTCTTCTCTTTTATTATTCATTTTTCCCTGTTTCATATCAAGATCATCTCATACTACCACATCTAAAAGTCTACATTGACTACCAGAATCCCCCAAGATATCTACCATCTCTAATCTTTACAATATATCACCTCAACACACTCAACCTCTTATTCCACTGGGCCATACACTCTACTTTACACTATTCTTGCATTCATCACTGTGACTTCTCACCCAACCTTTACCACTGAACGAAACCTGTTCCTGTATATACCAGCAGATGCCTCTAAACCCCCGCTGCAGAGACTGGATGAGAAAGCTTGCAAGAACAGCAAAGATATAAATTTAAGAACACGGGAACCATGGGAAAAAATAGCAAAGAAACAAAGAGCCAACACAACCCCTCAAAAACAGATCTCATCAACCCAGAATGTCAGAGATTACCAGAAGAACAATTCATATCTTTAATACTAGAAACAATACAGGACTTTTAGGAAAGAATGTAGGGAGAGTTGGAAAGAAATAAAGGAACAAATAAACACAGAATCTGATGACCTCAAAAGGAACCAAAGAGAAGCACTGAAGGAAGTGAAAGATGCAATAACTGAAGTGAAGTCATCAATACAAACTATAAACAGTAGATTAGACAACATGGAAAATAGAATATCACTCTTAGAAGATGACCATTCCAAAAATGAATCCATGTACATAATTTAGAAAAAAAAAATCGACATTATGAATCGGACATCAATGAGATCTGGACCAATTTTAAAAGAGCTAACCTAAGAATAATAGGCATAGATGAGGGATTAGAAGTTAAAACTTATGGAATAAATAAGCTTTGCAAAGAAGAAATATCAGAGAATTTTCCAAACATAGTAAGAGAAGTTGACACACAGGTACAGGAAAAATATAGAACTCCCTCCAGACAAGACCAAAGAAGAGGTTCACCATGCCACAACAGTCAAGTTGAAATGTAGAGGCTAAGGAGAGAATTCTAAAGGCAGCAAAAGTAAAAGGCCAAGTGACATTCAGAGGCAAACCAATTAGAATCACTCCAGACCTCCCAAATCAAGTCATGAAAACCAGGAGGGGCTAGAGTTATATATTCCAAATTCTGAAAAAAAAAAAAAAAAACTTGCAGCCAAGATTCTCCTACCCAGCAAAACTCTCTCTCAAAATTGACAGGGATATAAAAATCTTCCATGACAAACAGAAACTGAAAGAATTTATGCCTTCCAAACCAGCACTAGAGAAAATACTCAAAGAGATTAATTACAAAAAAGAACTAACAAATAAACATCAGAACCAGAGAAACAATAATTTCCAGGAAGCAAACAACTAAGCAAAGAAGAATAAACACCACCAAAAACAGAAGTCAAAACTTAAAATGTTAGGACTTAAAAAACATCTCTCAATAATCACACTGAATATAAATGGTCTCAACTCCCCAATAAAAAGGCAAAAGGTGGCAAAATGGATCAACACCCAGAATCTATCTATATGCTGCCTGCAAGAAACACACCTTACAAGCAAAGATTCCCACAAATTAAAGGTGAAGGGCTGGAGTAAGGTAATCCATGCCAATGGAACTCAAAGACAAGCAGGAATAGCAACCATGATATCAAATAAATGAGACTTCAAGCCAAAGCTTATCAGAAGAGACAAAGCAGGTCATTTTTTAGTAGTGAAGGAACAATCCAGCAAGAGGAAATAACAATTATCAACATCTATGCCCCAAACATAGGTGCACTCACTTTCATAAAACAAACTCTGTATGATATAAAGACACACATAGATCCCAATACACTAATATTGGGAGACTTCAATACTCCTCTCACATCACTGGACTGACCTTATAAACAAAAGGTCAGTAAAGACACCTTAGACCTAAAGAATACCATAAACCAAATGGACCTATTAGACACATAGAGACTCATTTGCCCAACTGCAGCTGAATTCAGATTTTTCTCAGCTGCACATGGAACCTTCTCCAAAATAGACCACATTCTGGGCCACAAAGTGAGCACTGGAAAATTCAAAAAAATGCAACATAATTCCCTGCATCTTCTCAGACCACAATGGAGTGAAACTAGAAATCAACTGTAAGAAGACCCAGAGTAGCCATGTAAACACATGGAGACTGAACACCACACTGCTGAATGAGAAATAGGTCATAGAAGAAGTAAGGGGAGAAATTAAAAAATTCTTTGAAACCAATGAAAACAGAGACACAACATATCAAAACCACTGGGACACTTTGAAAGCAGTATTTAGAAGAAAATTTATAGCACTGAGTCCCACATAAGAAGAACAGAAAATGGCCATATAAATAACCTGATGACACAGCTCAAAGCACTCAAAAAACAAGAACAGTCCATCCCCAAAGCTAGCAAAAGACAGGAAATAATGAAAATCAGAGCAGAAATTAATGAAGTACAGAATAAAAAAAAATACAGAAAATCAACAAAACCAAAAGGTGGTTTCTTGAAAAAAATAAACTAGATAGATAAACCATTGGCCAACCTAACCAAAAGAAAGAGAGAATCAACCCAAGTTACCAAAATAAGACATGAAAAAGGTGATATTACCACCGGCAGTATAGAAATACAGAGGATAATCAAAAACTATTTTGAAAAACTATACTCCAACAAAATGGAAAATCTAGAAGAAATTGACAAATTTCTAGATACATATAATCTTCCTAAATTGAGTCAAGAAGATATAGAAAACTTAAACCAACCAATAGCAATCAAAGAGATAGAAACAGCAATAAAGAGTCTACCGTCAAACAAAACCCCAGGGCAAGATGGTTTTCCAAGTGAATTCTATAAAACATTTATAGAAGAGCTAATCCCAATACTCCTCAAACTATTCCATGACATAGAAAGAAACGGGACCCTCCCAAACACATTCTATGAAGCCAACATCACATTAGTCCCAAAGCCAAATAAAGACAGTTCAAGAAAATAAATATATAGGTCTATATCATTGATGAACTTAGATGCAAAACTGTTAAACAAAATACTAGCAATGCGTATTCAAAACCACATCAAGAAAATTATACACCATGGTCAAGTCGGGTTCATCCCAGGGATGCAAGGCTGGTTCAACATACAAAAAACAATCCATGTAATTTACCACATAAACAGAATCAAAGACAAAAATCACATGATCATCTCAATTGATGCTGAAAAAGCATTTGACAAGATCCAACACCCATTCATGCTAAAAGCACTGCAGAGAATCGGAATAGAAGGAACATACCTCAAATCATAGAGGCAATATACAATAGGCCCACAGCCAACATCATATTAAGTGGAGAAAAACTGCAAGAGTTCCCACCAAAAACAGGAACAAGACAAGGATGTCCATTATCACCTCTTCTGTTCAATATAGTACTTGAGACTCTCACCAGAGCAGTAAGTCAAGAGAAGGAAATCAAAGGGGTAAAAATAGGAAAAGAAGAACTAAAACTATCCCTTTTTGCAGATGACATGTTGCTATACTTAGAAGACCCAACAAAGTCAACCAAAAAACTTGAAGAATTAATCAAAAAATTCAGCAAAATGTCTGGATACAAAATCAGTCTTCAAACATCAGAAGCTTTCCTGTATGCCAACCATAAATCCACTGAAAAAGAAATTCTGAAAAATTTCCACTCACAATAGCACCCTGAAAAATAAATACTTAGGGGTAAACCTAACCAAAGAGGTAAAAGACCTCTATAAGGAAAACTATAAAAAGTTCAAAAAAGAAATTGATGAAGACCTTAGAAGGTGGAAAGATCTTCAATGCTCTTGCATAGGCAGAATAAATATCATCAAAATGGCCATCCTTCCAAAAGTGATCTACAGATTCAATGCAATACCCATGAAATTACCAAGGGCGCTCCTCTCAGACATAGAAAAATCAGTCCTTAAATTCATTGGAACAACAAAAAGCCCAGGATAGTCAAAGTAGTTCTTAGCAACAAGAACCATGCAGGAGTTATCACAATACCTGACTTCAGACTCTGCTACAAAGCCACAGTAACATAAACAGCATGGTATTGGCACAAAAACAGACGCATAGACCAATGGAGCAGAATAGAAGACTCAGAAATAGACCCACATGCTTACAGTTAATTGATTTTTGACAAAGGAGCCAAAAACATACACTGGAAAAAAGATAGCCTCTTTAACAAATGGTGTTGGCAAAACTAGTTAACTATATGCAGGAAAATGGAAATAAACCCCACTTTCTCACCCTGCACAAGAGTCAACTCAAGGTGGATCAAAGACCTGGAAGTTAGGCTAGAGACCTTGCAGCTACTTGAAGAGGGCATAGGACCAACACTTCAACACTAGCACAGGTAAAAACTTTCTCAACAAGACCCCAAAGGCACAAGCAACTCAAAGGAAGATCAATACATAGGATTGCATTAAACTGAAGAGCTTCTGTGCAGCAAAGGAAAATATAAAGAACCTCAACAGAGAGCCCACAGAGTGGGAGAACATTTTTGCCAACTACTATTCTGATAGAGGTCTAATATCTAGGATACACAGAGAACTCAAGAAATTCACAGCTAAGAAAACAAATAACCCAATTAAAAAATGGGCAAAGGATCTAAATAGACACTTCACAGAAGAAGAAATACAAATGGCCAATAAATGTATGAGGAAATGTTCTATATCATTAGCAATCAGAGAGATGCCAATCAAAACTACCTTGAGATTTCACCTAAATCCAATCAGAATGGCAATCATAAAAAACATGAACAGCAACAAATGCTGGCGACAGTGTGGAGGAGTAGGAACTCTAATACATTGTTGGTTGGATTGCAAACTTGTGCAACCACTGTGGAAAACAGTATGGAGGATCCTCAGATGAATGGAAGTGAACCTACCATATGATCCAGCAATACCACTTCTGGTTATCTACCCAAAAGAATGGAACCCAGGAGCATTCTATCTCTGAGCTACAACCCCAGCCCTATTTTATTTTTATTTTGAAATAGGGTCTTGCTACATCTATAAGAGTCTCACTACTTGCTGAGGCTGTCCTCAAATCTGAGATCCTCCTGTCTCAGCCTTCCAAATACGGAGATTACAAGCGTGGGCCACCATGTCCAGATTGAGTGTCTCAATTATAAAACAAAAATTCATGTTATCAATAAGTACTTTGGTTATTCTTTTAATGTTCCTTTGATATATCTAGTCCAAAAATATTATTGGTTGGTTTATTTGTTGTTTTTTCTAAGTGAATACATCCTATACTAGAAGTAGCTATCATATTAAAATAGTTTTAAATTGAAAAAAAAATAAAAATAAAAATGTTCTCTCGCCAAACATCGTGACCCATGCTTGTAATCCCAGTACTTGGGAGGCTGAGACAGGAGAAGGCCAGGCTAATAGTCGGCCTCAGCAACTTACTGAGGCTCTTCAGAAACTTAGTGAGACCCTGTTTCTAAATAAAAAGTAAAATAGGTCTGGTTGTATAGCCCTGAGGTAGAAGGCCCCAAGGTTCCATCCCCAATAACACACACATACACACACACACACACACACACACACACACACACAGCGTTCTGTTCTCACATTATAATATATATGTATGTATATATACAAACATCACATTATACCTATAAATATTTATAATTGCTATTTGTGAAAGTAAAAATTAAAAATAAAAAGTAAATCAACGTTAAATAACATGAAAAAATCTAAATTAAATGTAAAGAAGCAAAATAATTTAATTCTTTCTGTATCTCAATATCTTAATATATATTTTTGATTTCCATTTAAATTCATGGCATTGGCAATGTGTTTGCATTAGCAGAACATAAACATAAGCTCTTCTGAAATGGTTTTTGTACTTTGAAAGGGTATTTGCAGTAATCTTGTAAAGATTACTTATTGTCACTTATGAAAATAATTCAGCTATTACAAGAGTACATTCTCAAACATGCTTCAAATAAGAACTTAAATGTCACATTTACCCTAGTAAAAATAATACTAATAAATAAAAAATTGATACAGAAAACTCAATACTTTAATATAACTTCATTTCTTCTTATATTTCTGTTAATCAGTTAATTGCATTTAACACAAACACATGGGTGTTTTTTGCTATATGAAAAAGAAATATTCTTTGTATATATGATGACTTTTTATCTTTTATTTTGTTTTATTTTTTGTGGTACTAGGGGTTAAATCCAGGGGCATTCTATCTCCAAGCTACACCTCCAGCCCTATTGTATTCTTTATTTTGAAACAGGTCTCAAAATAAAGACCTGTTGTAGAGGGACTCACTAAGTAGCTGAGGCTGGTGGCAAACCTGTGATCCTCCTGTCTCAGCCTCCCAAGTGCTGGGATTACAAGTATGTGCCACCATGCCTGGTTATATGATTACTTTTTAAAACTTTACACTTTAAAGGTATAGGAAAATTGGCAACAGAAAAGACAGCATAGTCATTTATTTAATAAAATAAAAATATTTTGACAATTCTATGCACATTTTTATAAATAAAACTTTATTGCAATATAGCTATGATCATTTATTTGCATATTGGCAGTAGCTGCTCCTACACAACAGCAGAGTACAGTAGTTGTAACAGAGGCTACGTGAACCCAGAAGGATCAGGTTTGTCAACTTCGGAACTAGATCATAAACTTCTTCAAAGTAAGAGTTATATTCCCATGACATTTTTTAAATTTTTTTTCTTTAGAGTATATAACAGTATTATGTCTGATATAAATACTTTATATATGTAATTTCTTATATATGTATATAAACATTTCTAAATTCCTTTATTATGGCTTATTTTATTTATCAACTTGACTAGACCGCAGGTGTTTCCTTGAACAAGTTTTTGGATGGCAGGATCATTGAAATCGGAAGACTAAGTGAAGCAGATTTCCCTTCCTAATGTGGATGGGCCTCATCCAATCAGTTGAAGGCCTGTTTGGAGCAGAAAGGCTGACCATCCACAACCAAGAGACAGAGAATTCTTTTTGCCTTCCTGATTTTGAGTTTCGACCTTGGGCTTTTCCATGCCTTCTGACTTGAACTGAAATGCTCTCCTGCATCTGAGCCTAAACAACTTCAGAGAGGAACTACACCACTGTCCCTCCTGGTTCAAAGCCTTCATATTTGGCCTAGAATCTCATCTCTGCCTCTCCAGATTGCCGACTTATTCTGCAGATCCTGAGGCTTGTCAATTTCTATAATCTCATGGATTACAACCAATTCCTTATAATGAATCTCTTCGTAGACTAATATATAGAGAAAGATAGGTAGGTATCCTTTTGTTTCTGTTTCTGGGGAGAACCCTGATTAATACACACTGTGGTTAATAATATAGCTGGATTATAATTTAATTGTCTGTGGGGAATTATCCTGAAAGCCCTAGGTGTTTGTAGACTGTTTCACTCAAGAATAAAAGGGCATGCAAATGTTGTTTCATCTTTGATCTCAGGCAATTTTGATGAATTTGAGTGTTCAGGATATGAACCAAGACTGATTCCAGAGGAACAAGAAAAAATGCTCTGGTTAGAATTTGAAAAATTTAGTATTAGAGTTTATACCTATATTCTGGAAGTATATTTGCACGGTCAATCATTCCACTTATCTCTAGAATGTTATAATCATAATTGTTACATCGATGCCTTCACAATCTGAAAAACTAAGGAAATATTCAATACCAATTTTGGCCAATCTTTGAAGCAAAGGAAAGATGGTTTACAAAGACTGTAAATCTGGGTTCATCATTATATACATTACAGGAAGAGATCACCGATGTGTTTGAAACAGTTCAGGGTCACATGGAATAAGTTGGTGATTCTTAATTTAAAATCTTGATGCCAATATATCAATGCTGACTTAAGTAGCAAGAAAGTAAAAAGTAAACCAGAGAGTACACATGTGTCCACTAGGGCTTCAAAGAAGAATCTTGTCAGGATCATAACTATTTGTTTATACCGATTCAACATAGGCATATGTTGACATAAAACCCTATAAGAAATGCCTTTACATCAACTTCTTGTACAAAACAATATTACATTCAATATCACAGTCTACTGGATATCCACTTGACTCCCTTACACATAGAGAGGACTGTCAACAACAAAATGTAGAATTGAACTTTTTAAGAGTCCCATCACTTGGAACAAATTTTTTGGAAGTTTCATAATGTCATGGCATAAAAGAAAGAAAATAATATTTTTATGTATAGGTCCTATCTGGAAAGGCACATAAAACTCACAGTGCATGGGGGCTCCCAGAGCGGATCCCTGTGGGATCCTTTATGGAATATTTCACTGTTGGGACTGTCAGAGGCTGGTGCAGTCACAGGGAACAAATTAGAGTTCTGACCCTCAAGAGCAGTACCAGGGCCACCGGGGAACAGTAACTGGCTCGTTCATGCTCTGAAGGGCAAAGGGATGAGAAATAAAAGTGAACTACAGAATGCAAGGATGTGGGGGAGCTGAGGCTGTGGTTCGGAAGATAGGACCTTTCCCCGAGCTCTGTACACTTGGGCATGGAGGCCGCAGGTCAATTTCTGCAGCTTGGATGGAAGGCTGGTTGTGCCTACTTGTGTCCTCATCCTCAGGGCTTTCTGTGACCCAGTCAGTTTCCTAGACATAAAAATATGATTTTCTTTCTTTTATGCCATGACATTATGAAACTTTCAAAAATTTCTTCCAAATGATGGGACTCTTAAAAAGTTCAGTTCTACATTTTGTTGTTGACAGTCCTCTCTATGTGTAGGGGAGTCAAGTGGATATCCAGTAGACTGTGATATTGAATGTAATATTGTTTTGTACAAGAAGTTGATATAAAGGCATTTCTTATAGGGTTTTATGTCAACATATGCCTATGTTGAATCGGTATAAACAAATAGTTATGATCCTGACAAGATTCTTCTTTGAAGCCCTAGTGAACACATGTGTTCTCTCTGGCTTACTTTTTACTTTCTTGCTACTTAAGTCAGCATTGATGTACTGACATCCAGATTTTAAATTAAGAATCACATTACTAGAATGCATAGAACTTTGGCTCTCCCATCTACTGCTTTAGAAACTGAGTCTTTCTAAATTGATTTTTCCAGAAGACTTTCTAACATGATTGTGTTTTTAGGTTGGTGATAATAAATTTACTGTATCAATGTTCTTTGTGATTCTATGAATATGAGAGTTTTCTTAAACACAAATAGTATGTTTTATTTAACCAAATATGTATTTCAAGATGTAATATTATAAAATTAATGATATATTCTATATATATTTTATACTAAGTCTTCAAATAAAGAGTTTTTTTAACTTTTACTTGTTCTAGAAGTAATCATTTTGCTTGAAGTCTTAGGTGAAAGCAAAAGAAATGAGTCCTGTTGTTTGTATCATGTACAACAGAAGACTCTAAGGAAATATAGTAGTAGAAATTCGAATTCAACAGAGAATTATACACTATTTGCAATGATACTACTTTGCTACTCAACCATGAAAGAAATTTTGATTATGAGATATCAAATGACCATGTAGTCATACTGGTCTTTATGAGATAGCTTCTGTGAGACCCTCCAAATCATGAGTTCATATAGATCAGCAACTATCTACTGCAAGATTAAAGACTGTCCAGGCTTAAGGATATAAATAATTGTATATAGTGGCTCAGAATTCCAGTTTATCCACTACAGTTGCCCTGACACCTGCCCTTAAGCTCTCCCTTTTAACTGTATGGGAGTCTCCTGGGAACAATTAATGTTGAAGATAAAAGCCAAAGAACACATCACTGACAAGTTGGGCTGTGGGTGCCAACTGGTGATAGGCTATTTCTAAATATAGTTCAAGGTCTATCCATTTGAGAATATAAACAATATAGTCCCTGACATTTCAGCCATCGATAACTTAGGAATCCACTGGCCTGGTATGTTTTAATACGTCCCCTCAAACATTAAAAATAAAAAAGAAATAGCACCTACACTTTCTACCACCAAGAAGCCAGCAACATTCATAGCAGGAGTTTTACTTCTGGAGCGGTGGCCCTGTGTGACTGTGACCAGGAGAAATTCTCACACGGGCAGAGCTTTGGGTGTTGTTCACATACATAGGAACTCTTCGGCAGTGAAGAATTACTTGGATTTGTTGTTATTGGCCAGGAAGCCAAAAGATTAGAAGATTAGAACAAAGAAGTCTAGGGGGAAATGATATGGATAAATGAGGCAGTTCAGCTCAAAGAGTGAAGATCTTTATGTTACACTGCAATGCTGTTGTTTGTTAGGGTCCTCCAGAGAAACTGACCAATCCCTACTCTGCTGGACAGGCTGGAGACCAGGGAAGAGCTGAAACTGCAGGTTGAGTGTGAAGTCCACGTGCTGCAGAATTCCTTCTTGCCTGGGGGAGGCCCATGTTTGGTTCTCTTCAGACCTTCCAACTCATGATAAAAAGCCCATTCCATATTATGGAGATCAACCTGCTTTGCACAAATTCTAATTTAAATGGGGATTTCCTCCAAAGCCACTCTCACAGAAATACCCAGAATAATGTGTGATCACATGTCTGGGCACTGTGAACCCAGCCCAATTGACACATTGCATTCACTATCACAAATCCTTTTCAGAGATGTCTAACACTACACAACCAAATAGAAGAGCAACCAGGTAATGCTCCGTCTCTTTCTGCAGACTGTCCAGGGCCAGGGCGATGGATGTTTGTATAGCTCGCAAAGACTGACATAGTTTGCACCATTGCTAATCATTCATCTTGCTGGCAATGGAGATCAATACAAAGTCCTAGATATAATACCATACATAGAAAATATTAAACTGCCACTGAGTGCCAAGATGACTACGGAGGCTCTCTTACATTCTGAGAGGGACATCGATTCATCAGGACTGGAATGAACGCACTTTGTAGAAGGATTTACCTTATCTTCCGACACATTTTGCTGGTATTTTTAGTTTAATAGCCTCACATTTTGCTGGTATTTCAGTGTCCTCAGAGTGATCCACCAGCACAGTGATTGTAACAGGGATTTTAAAGAAAAGATACGCAGTGGTGGAAAAACGAAGGGGCTTTCCGGGATCCAGTTTGGAGGTGATGTCCTGTTCAAATGAACACCATTTTTCAGGAGAAGGACACACCATTCTCCATGTCACTGAGTGGTGTCCATCATTCTTAGGCAGAATAAGGAAGCCTTAGAAGGAAGACATGAAACATGTCCTCACCTTCACCACTATCTGGTCTCCTTGACCCTGAAATTCCACATTCCACATGAACCACAGTAGAAACCCAGGAAGCTTGAAGCTACAGTTGCCACTTCGTTCCTCATGTGAGGAACCAGCAGGGAGGAAAGGAGTCACTATCCTGATGGAGGTGTTTGATTGTGATCATCACAAAGGGCACATGGGACTGTTAGTAATATAGGTAAAAGGCGACACGTCCTTGGCACCCAGGTGTTACAATGGGTCATTTCTTGCAACTCCTCCACCAAATTCTTTAAATATTATCGAGATATAATTCACATAAAATTCACTCCGTTTAACTATGCAATTCAATAGTTTAGTTATATTAGGATATTTTTGTTGTGATAAGGCATATGCATATGTATGTATATATATAATTTATATAAAGAGTGATTATTTCCTATTTCTTGCATATAAAGAAAAGATAGATCTTCTAAGATCATCAAGTTGAAACCATCAACCTTTGGCAGGGTGTGGTGGCATACACCTGTAATCCCATACCTGGAAGGCTGCGACAGGAGGACCAGACGTTCAAGCCAGCATCAGCAACTTAGCGAGACTCTTAGAGAGACCCTGGTTCAAAATAAAATTAAAAAGTAAAAGCAGGGCTGGAACTATAGCACAGAGATAGAATGCCTCTAGGTTCAATCCCCTGAACCACAAAAACATAAAACAAACAACAGCAAAAAGAAACAATCCATCTGAGGTCAAAGGTTAGTTAGAAAAGACATCCTAACAATTTTCAAAGTTTGGGTGTCCTATAAGGTTTGGTATTAGAAAAAAACATATATAACGACACATTTGTATATGACTCAGAATACTAGGTGTTTTTTCTTTCATCTTAGAGAAAAGAGGAAACATTTGATCTTTTTTAATTTTGCTGAGATTTCTTTCACACACAGAAGAGTTTGCAGTTTCAGATCCTTAGTCACAGAGATTGGAGAGTTCTCAACATCTCCGAGTTCAAACTTTATGTACTGAGTCATAAGTAATTGTTTGTTTATATCTTTAACTGCAGCCCAAATTCACAAAACGCTTGAACTGAGTTTTACTTAGTTGCACTCTATAAAATGATGATTACGACTGCAGTTTATCTGTCTCTTAAAGTGCTGCCTGATTATCCTGTGATAAAATTTGTGTGGTGGGTGCTAAAAGCCACAATGGCTTTCTGCGAAAAGGACAGATATGTCATTGAGTTGGGCCCCACCAAGAAACTGTTTGTGAATATGTTTATGCATTCTATGAAACTAGCTTGAGAGTCACTTTATTTTATTTTTTGTACTAGAAATTGAATCCAGGGCATTCTATCTCTGAGATACATCCCCAAACCTTTTAAATATTTAATTTTTTATTTTGAAACAGAGTCTCAGTACGTTTCTGAGGGTCTTGCTAAGTTGCTGAGTCTGGTCTTGAACCCATGATCCACCTGTCTTAGCTTCCCAGGTACTGGGAATAAAGATTTGTGCCAACAAACTGAGCTGAAGCTCACACTTTTATCTTATATTTCCTGCCTACTATAAAAATAACTTACTCTGTCCCTTTGGGTGGTTTCCATAGC
Organism: Graphiurus murinus; assembly: GCA_004027655.1. NCBI lineage: Eukaryota > Metazoa > Chordata > Mammalia > Rodentia > Gliridae > Graphiurus > Graphiurus murinus. The sequence continues at coordinate 100,226 of PVLC010000713.1, forward strand.
ATAGGATAAAGAAAGTGGCTTAAGAAGAGAAATTATTTGTTCCTATTACTGAAAAACATAGACATAGAGGTGCCTTCAGGAGGAATTTACACCCAGTCTTAATTATTATCAGCAGATCTAGTCTTTCTCTGTCTTATCCTTCTGTGATCTATCTAGTTTGAGACACTTCTCTTCTCATCTCCACATTGCCCTCACCAGTAACAATATATCTACACCTTCCTGGCTTCAACTTAGAAAGGGGAAAATAGTATTTTGTCCATTTAGTGTCTTATACAAATCCAATTGTTAGTGTTGCTGAAACCAGCGTGGGTCATAGCCTTATCTCATAAACAATAGGTATGGCCAAGGACTGAAAATTACAGGTTGCACCTGTCTGCATTCCACTCCTACTCTTGGACCCAGAGTTACATTAATCATGGGGAAAGGTTGGTGTTTCTTTGTTTGCTGTTGTTGTTGTTGAGTTTATTGGTTTTGCTTCATTTCATTGTTTCCTATAGTATGCTTGGTAATCCCCAAAAGAAAATAGATGTGGAAAAGTCAGAAATAACAGCCAGACCTTACAATGCATATAAAGAAGGGTAGAATGACTAGTGAGAGCTTCTTTCCTTTTCCATTTCTAATCCAGCAGCACAACTTCCCATGTGAAGCAGCTCTCACCATGGTGGATTCCAGAAGACATGACACTTACACTGCCGTCCCAACTGCTGACTAGCTGGGTGGAGAGCTCTATAATGGGAACTGTTTGGGGAGCTATTCTGCTATGAGTTTGCTGGCAGGAATTCAGAGAAGCTCACATATAGGATGGGGAAAAAATGTCTCAAGAATGAAGAGAGAAACTTCTTATTCCTGTTTTAGAGGTGACTGCAGGTTGCTTGGTTAAAGAGGTCAAAAAGGGAGAGCTGCCACTCAGTGGTAACTGGAAAAGCGTTTGAACTTTCAGTGCAATATGCTGAGGCTGTCGGGATGGAATTAAGGCTTCTCCAGAAAATGGGCTACCCTTTGGGTATCTCAACTCCAATTCAACATTTCCATTCAAAACCAAAGTCCTAGATCAATAACTCTGCAAATACAGCAGAAATCGTATCTCCGATTTCCCTATAGTTGTCTTCCAACACCCATAGAGGCAATGCTGAATTTAATGTGACCTGTGACATGGATCCTTTTTCTGTTCTTACTTATTCTCCTTAAACAATTATAATTGCTCCCTCAGGGAGTTGTTCGGGTGTTCTTCAGCAATTCACCCCTGAAAATGATAGGCTATTTTCAATCTCAAGTCTAACACAATAAAATGCAATGCAATGCATAGTCAAAAAGACTTGGTGAGTATTGAAATAGGTTTATTTCACAGAAAGCTATGATCCTAGATTTCAATCTTTCATTGTTTCCCTGTTTTTAGGAACCCAAGTGTCCATGAACCCTTCCTAAATGTGTTTTCCTCCATGTTGCCCTAATTTTAAACTAACAAACCTAATTAATTATAGGTAAGATGTCTATGATAGACCATTTTTGTATTTGTACTTTTGGTGTTTCAATTATATATATTTGAGTCCTCAGTGGCAATGTCTATAAAGAGCAATGTTTCTCTATTACTGATGCAGAAAAATGAAATGTTATTGTTAAATTTTTAATATTTTGCTCTAAAATATTTTAACTGCAAATGCAATAATTCTGAAAACAGTTGAAAATATGAGGCTTCCAATTTATAAGTATGTCCACATGTGTATCTTATTCCTTCTGTAATTAAAGTGGATGACACAATGGCCCAGGAGAAAAAGAAAAGTAAAATAAATCAGTATGGAGTTTTCTCAAAAAATTGAAAACATAGCTACCAGATGATCCAGCAATATCACTTCTTGGTTTATAGAAGAAGAAATTAAAGTCAGAACACTGTAGAGATACCTGCAGACCCGTGTTTATTAGTATACAATTCACAATAGCTAAGTTAGGAGTCAACCAGTGGATGAATGGATAAAGAATATGTAAAATATATATATATATATATATAATATAGATGTCAATCAATGTGTTTGGTTCTTATATCATTTTGAATATATAGTGGAGTATTATACAGCCATAGGAAAAATGAAATTATGTCATTTGCAAGACAATGGATGGAACTGGAGACCATGATGTTAAGTGAATAAGCCAGATGTAGAAAAACAAGAATAACATATTTCCACTCATAGGTGGAATTCAAGAGAGAGAGAGAGAGAGAGAGAGAGAGAGAGACAGAGAGAGACAGAGAGAGAGACAGAGAGAGAGATTGAAAATGAAGGGAGACTATTAGAGAGTAGAAAGGGGGGAGGAAGAGTATGGAGAGAAGGTAAGAAAGGATCGTGGGTATGATCAAAGCGTGCTGTATTCATGCACAGATATGCAACTGTGAAACCCATTATTCGGCATAATTGAAATGCACTCATAAAAAGTATAAAAACAAAAGTTACAAAATGAATTAAACTCATGTATAGAAATCTTCTTGTCTTTATAACTTCAAACATCTGTACTTATGTTAGGATGTGAAAGATGTTCACACTTGGGTGATATACAGCTGTTGTGTGAGAATCTAATATCATTTTTGCAACTTATCAGAAGATTGTATATCTTGGAAACCAAACTTAAATCCCTAATATTTAAAAACAGAATGCCATTGAAAAGTAGAAGTGGGCTGGAATAGACCTTGTGATAAAGAGATAGATAATAAAAAGCCTGAATTTATTTGTGATACCATGATTTAAATGGAAAAAAAAATACTCAGAGACTGGGGAACACAGACAGCAAAGTGTACATGAGATAATTTAGAATGAAAAAAAAAATAACTGTGCTATAAGACCTGTCCCAACCCAAGATTTCAAATTTAGAACTATCATCAGTTCTCTCACTTTCTTTAAGCAAGTTCAGTACAATGCCAATCCCTGCTTTTGCGAAGGTATTGGGAAACTCACTACATAATATTAATGCATTTCTCTCCTTTCTAAAGTTCACACAAATTCCAAGAGAACCCATAAAATTGGAAAAGCCTCAACAGCCAGTTTTCTACATTGTCTTAAACTAAACAAAGTGAGAAAAGAAGTTCTTCTGATGCTTGAACAAACAAAAATCATATACCACAGCTTAATAAATTGGAGGAACAGTGGTCTTGGTACCCTAAGAGTAATATTTAAAATATTTGCACTTTAAATATTATATTATAATTCCATGACAGCAATTTTTAGTATGGAAACTTCTACACACACAAGCAAATAAGACTCTATTTAACTTTTATGTAATATGCAAATCTCCAAGTTGACACAATTATGTAATTATATGTTCTTCCAAATACATGAAAAATCTGTTTTGTCAACCTTAAGAATACAAAAATATTTAGGAAATTAATATTGGGATATCAATCAATTTTGAATACCTATAGTAATTATGTAGCACATGATAATTATATAAATATATCTTCCCACTGGCTTACTATAATTCACAATAAAGAAGATTAACATTAATATATAGTATTTTCATATTATTATTGGCACTAACATTTGCATATTAAATACCACGAAACACTTGTCTTATAATTTTTTTATTTGTTTAATGTTAGAATCATTATGCTGTCCACTGATGGGCAATTGTTTGCTCCCAATTCTTTTAAAAAAATTGTATTTTGTTAACCCCATTTAATACTTTCTTTTTAGTTTCCTGTCAAGATAACTTTTTTGTTATTGTTTCTTATAAGAAATTGTCACTTTGAAAAAAAGCTGAAATGTTCAAAATGTTCTCTATTCAAAGTAAATATCATTATTGTTTGTTTGAAATCATAGAAAAATGTCAGTTATTCCAAATTGAACAGAATGATGATTAACTATCTAGTCATCTCTTCTTTGCACAGAGGGCGTATTTATTAAATCTCAAAGCATTCTGAACAAAGGAAAATTGTGCCTGAGCACATCTTGGAAGCAAAATATGCAATTTACTTAAACGATAAGATATTTCAGTATCAGGTCTCATCAGTGATTTCACGCTATCATCAGAGGTGGCTGCCGGAAGGGCTACTGTCACCACATCTAACAAAAGAAGAAAAAAAGGAAATACCATGCATGTCAACTATTGATTTGACTAATTCTTTTTAGTGTCTACTTATTTCTTTCCTTGACTTTCTCAGTAATACAAACAGTCTTCTATCTTCTTGTCACTTAATATTTATTTATCTATTTTATTCTATTTTGAGATAAGTTCTTACTAAACTGCCCAGTCTGCCTTAGAACCTGAGATCCTCCTGCCTCAACCCTCATGATCTGGGATGAGAAAAAATTTTTAAATATTTTACCCTTAAATATTTAATTTTTAATTGCATTTGGTTTTTTAATGTTTGCTCAAGTTTAAGTTTTGACTTATTATTAAAATATGTAAACTGTGCATTAAGTGTTTTTATTTAATTATTCCTTTTCCTTGACAACCCAACTCAATATTATTAGACATTCTGTACTTTTATTCTATTAAGTACAAAATGCAAGAAAAATCTTCCTTGGGAAATATTGTATATGTGGCCAATTTTTTTTCTTGTGAACAAGTCAAGTATTTTGTATATATTGCAAAACGTTTCCTATAAATTGTGCATTAATTTACTACATATTTCACACAAATTAAAATCAATACATTTTCACATTTGCAAATTGGAGGACAAGGCTAAAATGGTATCATTTCAATTTTTATTCCAATAATTGCTAGTTTTTAAAAATATTGGTGCATTATACTTATATATAATAGTGGGATTTGTGGTTACGTATTTGTACATGCACACAATATAGTTTGGTCAATTTCCCTTTCTTGTGTGTCCCTTTAACACCCTTCCTTCTTCCCATTAGTTTCCTTAATGTATTGTATTGGTTTCTTTTCTATTTTTATGAGCTCCACCCCCTTCTTCCCTTTTCCTCTCTAGTTTGCACATATGAAAGAAAGCATGTGACCCTTAGATTTCTGACACTGAGAAATGTAAAATTTGTAAGATAATGCTCCATTCATTTTCTGCAAATTGCATCATTTCCTTCTTTATATCTGAACAAAATCCCATTGAGTATATCTTCCACATTTTTTGTAGTAAATTCAATATGATGATGAATGTACGGTGTATAATTCCATCTAAGACTTATGCAGCCTAAATTCTCTATTGTTTATGTAACTTTCTTATTACCAGTTCCTGTCTGTCGCTCATATTCAGATATCTGAAAATCAGCAAACCGCAAACTAAACTTTGGTTCTTCATGTCTAAACCATCTCCATCCACATTGTGGATAATCACGTGCAACAATCCATCACTTCACTGTACTCCCAAATCTTCAAAGTCACTCTTTCCCATTCTTTTTTCTCATACCCCACATAAAGTTATCCATCCTAGTTAACCACAACACTGTAGTCTATGAGGGTGTTCAAAGTAATGAACACTGAAGCACTGCTTTGAAGAGAAACACAGAATTAGGTTTCTGTAAACTTCTGGTCACCACATTTTTGCCAACTGATCAACTTATTTCCTGTTTTGTGCATGCTTCTGTTTAAAAACATCTTAATTCATAGTGCTGATTCAATAGCATTGAACTCACAGCTAGGAAGAGCGCAGTAACTCATGCTGAATAGTGCTCACCCAGCAGGTCTCCCTCCTCCCGACACACCACAGCCTTCTCCCACTCGGTCACAGGGTCACACTAGTCCACATCCACCAGACCATGCGGAAAAAGCAAGAATATGTAAAAACTGTATCACTAAATGGAGGGTAAGACAGAGACTGGTTTACAACATAATATTAAAACAGGAGCAGCACATCACCTTCTTTGATCTTGGCTGCGATCATACTTGATGGGTGCTTAAAGGAGTCATGGTTCTGCACATGTCCAAGATCGTGCAAGAGAGCACTGCAGTAATATGGATTTGTGAATTAGAAATGAGTTTTAGCAACAGGAAAATTCCCACAAATACAGAATCTCTAAATGAATGAAATGTCCCTTTCCAAATATAATTAGAATCTTAGTATTGTATTGCTGTTCAGTAAATAATATATATATTATATTATATATAATACAAATTATATATATTATAATATAAATTATATATTGTATATATAATATATACTATATTATATTAATATATATATATATATATATATATATATATTTCTTATTGTGGTATTGGGGATTGATCCCAGGGGATTGAACATGGTAGGCAAGTAGTCTACCACTGAGCTACACTCCCAGCCCTCAAATTATAATCATCTTTCACCTAGATCATGCAAATATTTTCTTTCAACGTTTTCCTTAATCCTTTACTCTCTATTCTACTGGTATCACTAAATAGAAAAATAAATCAACACTGTTTATTATTAAGGCAGGGTACTGTAGGTCATAAGAAGTACCACACTTTTAGAGGAGAGTTTACAAAACTTGATGAAATACAACATATTATGTTTACTTTGTATGCTCACATATAACTAAATGGAAAGCCTGCCCAGTTGATTGTGTCAGGGACTAACCCTTTATTTTATTCGGGTGTCAGTGAAATCTCCTTTAAGGATTGTGACTAGAGAACACAGTCTCTTTCCCAACTTCACTGCCACATGCTTGCGTCATGTTTTTGAAATCTCAAGGTGCCAAGTCTCTGGTTATTCTTAACATCATACCAAAGTATTAAAGTATTTATCAATCACTTCAAGGGAAGTATTTCTTTTCTTACCAATATCTTTTGAAATGATGTTGTTTATGGCTGTGTTTTGCTCCTTATCTCTGATTTGATGATTTTGTGCATTTTATATGTACATGTATATATATATGTTTATATCCATATATGTATTGATATATAAATAGTGGTATATGTATTATATATGTACATATATATGTATTGCATGTACATATATGTATTATATATATACATATATATGATCTTTGAGAAAAATTGTTTTCTGTCAAAATGGGATTCAACGTTGCTTATCACCGAAAGACAATTCTATTTAACACCTCTGACAGCAATAGCTTCTAGGTGGTATACTTTCTAAAACTTTTGGGACAAGTATTACATGTACCGTATCAATAATCCTCACTATTAAGACTATATGAGTTATGACAAAGCTCACAAAAATAATTCATACATAATCACTTAGTGAGATCACTTAGATTTCACTTTTAGTGCTAGTTTAAGTAAAATACTACGTCCAATTACATCCCATAATCTCTAGGACGTTTTATTATGATTAACTCCAAATTGCCATTGTTTCAATGGAGGCAAGTTAATCAATAAAAGTTGAAATGGACAGCCTCAATAAATGGATTTAAATGAAGCGCAAAGAGCCAAAGGGTAAATTGTAGAAGCAATAAATTGACTGATAAAAATACAACTGTAAGTGAATTAAAATCTAAAGTAACCTACATAAATCTATGGAAAGGTTAATAGACTTCTTGTCTGGAGATTATGACATAAGTTGAATTTGACCTCTCTGAACTTACTTGTTCTCTTTTCTCTCCCTTCCTTTCTTTCTCTTTCCTTCCTTCCTCCCTTCCTTTTCTTCCTTCAATATTTTTCTGTTTCTTTATTTTATTTTTAATTTATGCATATCAGTTAAACATACATGCCCACAACAGAGACCTGTGGTTTCATTCTGGTACAGAAGGAGTTGTTCATCTTTCTGTACCTCAGTCCCAATATGCTATTTAATAGTAATGCAATGTTTATTAAGAATCTGTTGGGATTTAGGGCAAGAGTAGAAATAAAGAGCAGAGCATAATGCCTGGCATATAGTAACCAATCAGTTGATAGTAACAAAAATATTTTTAAAAACTAGCTAACACACGGATATCTTTATAAATGTGTATACATCAATATGCATTTGTATTTTGATTAGTACTTAAAATAATATAACATCTTTTGTGAATTAAATGTTGCATTGCTTTAATGTACTCAGTCCTGTTTGTTTAAAATTTTATACACTAATTTAAATGCGCTTTAAAACAGTGATTCTGAAATAAGCCAAAGAAATACGCTGTATGTAGTTTTCCTGGACCATTACATATGATAAGATAATAAGAAGTATTGCGCACTAACTGTATGAGCATACTTAGCACTTTACAGGGATTTGCTTATTCAATCTTCACAATAGGGTCCACAAAACACTGCTTCAGAACATACGGGTGTTTTGCAAACTTTTAAAAAGAGATTTCATGTGCTTTCTTATCTTTATGAACAGTTTGTAAATTAAAAAAAAATATCACTCCTACTTCAAATTTCTCTCCAGCATAGTTTATTGCATTGCATTTGTATAAATTTATAAATAAAATTTGCAAATTCACTTGGCTTACCAGTGTTCTTTACAAACGCAATTTTTTGTATTATTGAGAAAAAAAAGGTCAAATAACTTCTAATGAACATCAAGTACCTATGTTATATTTCATGTGCTTTCACTACATTTTAGGCAGTTTTTGAAGAGTTTTGCCAATTTCTGTCTCTCCATTTTGGCCCAACTTCTACAAAGTAAATTTTTTTAATTCCATTATATCTACTGGTTAAAGGAAATTAAGTTTAGGTAATTAGAGTAAAATTCCCCAAAGTTGCATAGCTCCAGGGATGCATGCTATCTTGCATATCTGTAATCCCAACACTTGGGAGGCTGAGACAGGAGGACTACAGGTTTGAGGTCAGTGTGTAGTAACTTAATGAGATTTTGTTTCAAAGTAAAAAAAAAAAAAAAAAAAAAAAGGCTGGGAATGTATCTCAAAGGTAGAGAGCCCCTGAGTTCAATCTCCAGTGCCAGAGGGGGGAAAAATGCAAAGAAAGCAAAGAGAAAATTGTTGCAGGTTGTTTTATTTCAAATTCCTTAATCTTTTTTTTTTTTTTTTTTTTTATTGTGGTACTGGCGATTGAACTCAGGGGCAGTCTACCTCCGAGCTATACCCCCAGCCCTATTTTTTATTCTTTATTTTTTGAAACCGGGTCTCACTAAGTTGCGGAGTGCCTCACTAGGTAGCTGAGGCTGGCCGCGAACCTGGATCCTCCGGTCTCAGCCTCCCGAATGCTGGGATTACAAGCATGCGCCACCACGCCCAGCTCAAAATTCCTTAATCTTAAGCATGATATGTCTCTCTGATCTCACCTGGGTTTCCCAAAAAGCAGAGGCTAAGACAAAATTGTGTACTAAACATAATGTTCTCCAAGTCCATCCATTTTCCTGCAAATGATGTAATTTTGCTCTTCTTTATTGCTGAGTAGAATTCCATTGTGTGTATATCCCATAATTTTCTAATTCATTCATCGATGGATGGACGCCTAGGTTGGCTTCATAATTTGGTTGTTGTGAATTGTGCTGCTATGAATGTGGATATGCATGTGTTACTATCATTTATGAGCTACAATGTGATGTGAGACTATAATGTACCCATAGAGTATTTTTTAAAATTATATATTAAATATCCAAGTGAGGAGAGAGATCAGGAGAATGGTGGGAGGGAATTGGGGGAGGGAAGTGAGGAAGAAGAAGAGAAAAAAGATGAAGGAAACAGTTCAAATAATGCTATCTCCATGTGTGAAGTTATCACTACTGGTCTCACTAACATGCATGGAGTCAGGCCCGGGGTGAGGCCCCAGCTGAGATGCAGCGGGAAAGACATCAATGCTGTGTGCAGGTATGCTTGTATGACTTTGAACCTCACTACGATGTATAATTGCAATGACCAATAAAGGTATAAATGAAACAAATAAATAAATAAATATTATAAAGCAAAAAAAAATCAATCATTCCAGTTTGTGCACACGTAGACGGAAAACAAAGGAAGAGAGAAAACTCTGTAGAAACGTCTAATAATACCTCAGACACCTGCATCCTTACTACTAGAAAATCCAAGAGTCCTCACTGTTCCTCAGCTGAGTTTAAAGAATTGCTGGGAGACTGCACATCTGCATTATTGCAGAGGAATGGCCCAATCACGTGGTATATGTTGTATCTTCTTCCATCTGCACCGTTTCTACTTGGCCTCACCATAAATGACTTAGGCATCACCATAAATGGCATTGTATTGAAGATTTTGTTCACTTGTTCAATAGATAATGTTCTCCAGGAATCTTACGCATTAATTATCTGATTAAACCTAACAAGAGTAGAATCAGCTAGAACCTTGAGACAATCACACACAGAAACTTTGCTATTTTCCAGCAGGTGCATAACACTGCCAGGAACATTGGAAATCTGTGTAAAAAGAGCTGCTTATAAACATAAAATAATGACCTGTAATGTTGTTTCTAGTAGTTTCTGTTCAATTGATTTATGTAATTTAAGCCTGTAGCATTGTTCTTAAGATTTAATGAAAATTATAACAATTGGAGTCTCACCCTCAGAAGGCATTAATAGCTCTTGCTTAGGACAGGGTTAAGTCGCATGGGATTGTACTGGGTCCCACGAGATCCTGAGCCCTCTGCTCAAACTCTCTTGTGCAGAGACACTGCTTTAGACCATGGAGCTATGCAGGTCTGGATCCTGGGTAATGCTCAGGTCCAGGTACACAAGACCTCAACTCATCGTGATAATAATAAGCGAAGGCCTCAACAGTCCTTGGAGGTGATTGGAACCCTGGGCAAGCATGGGTGCTTAGTGGGCCGTTGGACCATTCATCTGCAGACTACCAAAGAGAGAAATGGTTGAACAACAACACATTTGGAAAATTGGAAGTTCCTACAACTCTCAGAGGATTTACTGGCTGTTTTTAGTTAGTGTGTGTATAGTGTGTGTATAATATGAAGGAGCTACTCTCAATACCCCCTCAACCACAAACTTTTGTTTTGTTTTTTAGTATTAGGGTATTATGTATTGAACTTAGGGGCATTCTACCTCCAAGCTACATCTCTGGCCCTCCCCTTTTTTTTTTAAATTTGGAAACAGGGTCTTGTTAAGTTGCTGACAGCCTCACTAAGTTGCTGAAGGGTCACTTCACACCTTCAATTATCCTGTCTCAGCCTCTCAAGTACTGGGATTGCAGGCATGCGCCACCACGCCCAGCCTCCCCACAAAGGTTTGGAAAAAAAATTTTGCTACATCTGAATGTTTTAGATGTAAAGAAGTTTCCAGCATTTACTGAGGTTGACTTAGGAAATCACAGGTTTTATAAATAGCTCCAAAATTTTTAAAATAGGAAAAAGGATAAATTATTCTATACCTAACAATGAAATGTTACACAAATATAATATGAATATTTAGTAAACTTTTCCATGGCATAGGAAAATATGTATGGAATGTACACATATATGTTTATATTTAAATTGTATTTATTATGCATATACAAATCTGCATCTATTTATAGAGAAAAAGAAATGGGATACAAGAAAATAAGTCCACCAAAGAGTCAATAATACATATATTTTCCATCTCTTTGAAGTCTGGATGCATTTTGCAATCAATTTAATTCTATAATCAGTGCCAGCTATTTGAAGTTATGACATAGATGTGTGAAAATCTTCCTTAGAACTTTCTGGTAAAACCACAAAGCTGTCAGCACCAAAGACACATAAATTGCACGATAAGCTTAGTGAGTGAATAGATCAAGGATGATTCATTTTCTTTTTGTAGTTTTCTCAAATTTTTCAATTTTTTTTTATTTTTATAAGGATAAAAATATACAAAAACATTTAAAACTAGAACACATGTGGACATAAAATAAAGGAAGAACAAATATCATTAACACAAAAGTATATGGTTCCTCTAAAAGATCAGAAATGATGCCATTTTAGCTGTATTGAAGATAAAATTACATTGAATTTTGGACAACTGAAAAAGCAAGATGTTTTAGTCCATTCATTTTGTGTTGCTATAGCAAAATTCCTGAAACTGGGTGCTTTATAAAAGAGGTTTGCTTAGCTCAAAGTGCTGGAGGTTTTCCGGGGAACATCTGCACATCAGGTCTGGCTGGACAATCTCCTTGAGTCGCCACGGAACTGCCGTAAGAGAAGACTCTGTCATTGGATCACCGCAGAACGCCCGCCGTGAGACTGATCCGGGTGTAAGGTAAGCAGATGATTTTGCAAACAAGATTAACCCTAAAGGCTTAAAAGTCTCCCCTTCTACATTGGTTTTCAGATTTAAGGCTTCAATCACGTTCAGTCTGCTAACAGGCACTTCACTATGCCAATCCGGGAAGTGTGAAGGGTACCGAGATCTGGCTATGCGAAAACTCTGAATCACTCTGTCAAAGGCCTAGTTTCTGGTTACTCCTTGTCACAGTCCTGCAAACTCTGAGCTCACTAAAATCTTAACAGTGGCATCCTGGTATGGGGCTTATATATCTGGACCTATGTTACGTGAGCAGGGGCCCTCCTTGGGTGAACGGACACTGTGACTAAGGCTTGTAAAAACCTAAACCTCGTGCCCCACATTGGGCACCGTTAAATGCCCTGGCCAGCGGGGTTTGAGGACTAGACTGAGGCGGCTTTATCTAAAGGAATGAGGCAAAGGGGCGTGAAGAATGGAGGCAAGACAGGATTCTGATCAAGCCTCAATTTTTTATTAAATAAGGGCTGCTTAAGTAGATAGAGGTGAGGGGTGGGGTCAGGAGGGTCAGGTAAGCTTATGTGGGCTTACATGATTGGTCAGGTAAGGGCCTCAGCAGGATAACAGATAGAACCGGGTTTTGCATTATCACTGTGGCTGCTGAGGAGGAGTTTCCTTAAAGTGTGAATTCCGGCTCCGACCAGCCTTCCGGCCCCCTACAAGTTTCTTGTGACCTTATTATATCCTACAAGGCCCCATAGGAGAATTCCCACGGGACTTCCCCCTCTGGGCACCAAACCTTCAGCACATAAACCTTTGAGGAACAGGCCCAACCACAAGCAAACCATAACAAGAGTTAATTACACTAATATTAAAGTATCACAGCACACTAGAATTATGTTATATTAAAACCATACTATTCACATAATTTTAGGTAATGCTAAAATATTACTCTCTTTTTGGTTTGGAGAAAATTATATATGTTATGTTAGGAAGATGTGCAAATCAACTTGATGTCTGGCTTATATCCTCAGGAATCAAAATCACTTACCTTTTCTGTAATGTCGGGAATTATTTTTTCTTTCTTTTTTTTTTCTGGAAGTACTGGGGATTGAAGCCAGGGGCATTCTACCTCTGACCTACACCCCCAGTCCTATTTTTTATTCTTTTTTTTTTATTATTTGTATATTGTGAGCAGACATCTTTGTTAGGTACAAATTGAAAACGACATATGTGCCCACATTTCTCATTTGACCCCTTCCCCCATTTCCCACCCCACTCCCTCGCACTACCTCCCTCTCAGGTTCAATTTAGTGAGTAACCTTGATGTACATTAGGGTGTCCCCGCCACCCCATCAATCCCTTTCAGTTAAATCAACTTCTTTGTTTATCGAGGGTCTCTCCTTTTCCATCTGAAGACCCTCTTATGCCCCATCTTCTCCCTAGCATCCACATATTAGGGAGAACATATGCTTCCTTTACTCTTTGTGACTGGCTAATCTCACTTAACATAATGTTTTCCAGTTGCATCCATTTCCCTGCAAAGAACATGATTTTGTTCTTCTTTATGGCTGAGTAAAATTCCATTGTGTACATATCCCATAGTTTTGCAATCCATTCATCTGTTGATGGACATCTTGGCTACTTCCATAGTTTTGGCAATTGTGAATTGTGCAGCTATAAACATAGATACACATGCCTTGGTCTGATAGTTTGGTTTCCGTTCTTTTGGGTAGATACCCAGAAGTGGTATTGCTGGATCATATGGTAAGTTCATTCCCATTCATCTGAGGATCCTCCATACTGTTTTCCAAAGTGGTTGCACTAGTTTGCAGTCCCACCAACAATGTATTAGAGCTCCCACTTCTCCACATCCTCGCCAGCAGTTGTTGCTGCTCGTGTTTTTGATGATTGCCATTCTGATTGGAGTTAGGTGAAATCTCAAGGTGGTTTTGATTTGCATCTCTCTGATTGCTAATGATGTAGAACATTTCCTCATACATTTATTGGCCATCTGTATTTCTTCTTCTGTGAAGTGTCTATTTAGATCCTTGGCCCACTTTTTAATTGGGTTATTTGTTTTCTTGGTTGTGATTTTTTGAGTTCTTTGTATATCCTAGATATTAGACCTCTATCTGTAGAGTAACTGGCAAAAATGTTCTCCCACTCTGTGGGCTCTCTGTTGAGGTTCTTGACAGTTTCCTTTGCTGCACAGAAGCTCCTCAGTTTAATGCAATCCCATGTATTGATCTTCCTTTGAGTTGCTTGTGCTTTGGAGCTCTTGTTGAGAAAGTTTTTACCTGTGCCTATGTGTTCAAGTGTTGGTCCTATGCCCTCTTCAAGTAGGTGCAAGGTCTCTGGCCTAACTTCCAGGTCTTTGATCCACCTTGAGTTGACTCTTGTGCAGGGTGAGAAAGTGGGGTTCATTTCCAGTTTCCTGCATATGGTTAACCAGTTTTGCCAACACCATTTGTTAAAGAGGCTATCTTTTTTCCAGTGTATGTTTTTGACTCTTTTTTCAAAAATTAGTTGCGTGTAAACCTGTGGGTCTGTTTCTGAGTCTTCTATTCTGCTCCATTGGTCTATGTGTCTGTTTTTGTGCCAATACCATGCTGTTTTTATTACTGTGGCTTTGTAGTAGAGTTTGAAGTCAGGTATTGTGATACCTCCTGCATGTTCTTGTTGCTAAGAACTACTTTGGCTATCCTGGGCTTTTTGTTTTTCCAGATAAATTTAAGGACTGATTTTTCTATTTCTGTGAGGGGCGCCCTTGGTAATTTCATGGGTATTTCATTGAATCTGTAAATCAGTTTTGGGAGGATGGCCATTTTAATGATATTTATTCTGCCTATACAAGACCATGGTAGATCCTTCCATCTTCTAAGGTCTTCATCGATTTCTTTCTTCAACTTTTTATAGTTTTCCTTATAGAGGTCTTTTACCTCTTTGGTTAGGTTTATCCCTAAGTATTTTATTTTTGAGGGTGCTATTGTGAGTGGAATTGTTTTCTGGATTTCTTTTTCAGTGGATTTATGGTTGGCATACAAAAAAGCTTCTGATTTTTTAGGATTGATTTTGTATCCAGACACTTTGCTGAATTTGTTGATCAGTTCTATAAGTTTTTTGGTTGAGTTTGTTGGGTCTTTACTAAGAGGCAAATTTATAGAACTGAGTGCCCACATAAGAAGAACAGAAAATCACCAAATAAATAACCTAATGACACAGCTCAAAGCACTTGAAAAACAAGAACAGTCTAACCCCAAAGCCAGTAGAAAACAGGAAATCATGAAAATCAGAGAAGAAATTAATGAAATAGAGAATAAAAAAACAATACAGAAGATCAACAAAACCAAAATCTGGTTTTTTGAAAAAATAAACAAGATTGATAAACCATTGGCCAACTTAACCAAAAGAAAGAGAGAATCAACCCAAATAATCAAAATAAGAGATGAAAAAGGTCAAATTACCACCGACAGCAGGGAAATACAGAGGATAGTCAGAAACTACTTTGAAAAACTATACTCCAACAAAATGGAAAATCTAGAAGAAATTGACACATTTCTAGACACATATAACCTTCCTGAATTGAGTCAATAAGATATAGAAAACTTAAACCGACCAATAGCAATCAGAGATAGAAACAGCAATAAAGAGTTTACCATCAAACAAAAGCCCAGGGCCAGATGGTTTTCCAAGTGAATTTTATAAAACATTTATAGAAGAGCTAATCCCAATATTCCTCAAACTATTCCGTGAAATAGAAAGAAACGGGACCCTCCCAAACACTTTCTTTGAAGCCAACATCACTTTAATACCAAAGCCAAATAAAGACAGCTCAAGAAAAGAAAACTATAGGCCTATATCATTGATGAACATAGATGTAAAGCTGCTAAACAAGATATTAGCAGTACGCATTCAAAAACCACATCAAGAAAATTATACACCATGACCAAGTCGGGTTCATCCCAGGAATGCAAGGCTGGTTCAACATACGAAAAACAATACATGTAATTCACCACATAAACAAACTTAAAGAAAAAAACTACATGATCATCTCAACTGATGCTGAAAAAGCATTTGACAAGATCCAACATCCATTCATGCTAAAAGCACTTCAGAGTATTGGAATAGAAGGAACGTACCTCAACATCATAAAGGCAATATACAGTAGGCCCACAGCCAATATCAGATTGAATGGAGAGAAACTGCAAGAGTTCCCACTAAAAACAGGAACAAGACAAGGATGTCCATTATCACCTCTTCTGTTCAATATAGTACTTGAGACTCTAGCCAGAGCAATAAGGCAAGAGAAGGAAATCAAAGGGGTAAAAATAGGGAAGGAAGAACTAAAACTATCCCTTTTTGCACATGACATGATTATTTTGAAACAGGGTCTCACTAAGTTGCAGGGGGCCTCACTAAGTAGCTGAGGCTGGCCCAAAACCTGGATCCTCCTGTCTCAGCCTCCCAAGTACTGGGATTATAAGTATGAACCACCACACCTGGCTCAGTAATTATTTTTTCCATAAATTTTGTCTAGGTCTAGTTTATTTTTTATTTTACAGATTTTATTTTTACAGCATTATTTGGTCCACAGTTCATTGAGACCAGAAGCTGAAGTTCTCTGTTAAACAATTTAGTTGAATCATTTCTGTAACTGAGTTACTTTCATTATTAATAATATTTAACATATTTCATAAAAATAGTGCCGCTGAGCCGGGCGTGGTAGCGCACTCATATAAACCCAGTAATCTGGGTTCTTGGTTAGCCTCAGCTACTTAGTGAGGCTCTTCACAACTTAGTGAGACCTTGTTTCAAAATAAACAATAAAAAATAGGACTGGGGGTGTAGCTGGGAAGTAGAGTGCCCCTCTACCATACACATACACACACAAAAAAGTGATGCTACTTGAAGTTACTAACTTGATATAAGAGCATGGAATACCAAGAAATTTATCCTAATATTTTAGCTGCTTTAACTTAGTTTTAACCAATGTATTGCTAAACAAATGTCCTATGAAATTTGACATTACATAAATTCTGATTTGTGTTTAATGAAAGGGTTAGCTTACTTTCTTTTTTTCCCAATATTATACACAAGTCCTAATCAATTTTGAAAAGGTAGTAATATTAAACTTACTATAATTATTTATAGTCATTAATATCTAATTTTTTAGAACTTATTTTTGTTGAACTTTCTGGTTAACCATATGGTATTGTCAGCATATCTAAGTTTGGGAGACATTTAATGTAAGCAACTGAGAGGTAAACTGAAGCACATGTATTGAGATTTGTCTACAGTTTCAATTTTCTCAGTTCTCTGCAAGTTTGGGTGGGCGGGGGGCAAATTCTGTGTGCAAGTACGTCATTGTCAACATGATTTACAGCATGATGTGAAACCACAATGCACCAATAAAAGCACATAAATATATTTTTAAAAAATTAAATAAAATGTATTATATATACACAATTATTTACAATTTTTAGAGGTAGTTTTAGTGCTTCTGATTCTTAATGACATAAAAACAAAATCTGGAAGGTATTGGGAAGTGAAATTATCAAATTATGTTATATGCATGTGCAAACATGCCACAAAGAAGCCCACTAATGTATAAATTAGTGTGCACCAATGCAGAAACAGTAGAATCTGCACTCTCCTTTGCACTTAGCATTCTGTAAATTTTTGTCATTAAAAAAGCTAAAAAGTACATTTCTTGTAATTGGCAAGAAATCAGATTTTATTTTGACAACAGCATAATGGATTAGAGCTGTCATTCTCATTAACTGTCCAATGGACCATTTGTGCCTGTGTGTCCCAAAACACTTTTCCGAGTAAGACTAACATGGAACTTACATTTTCGGTGTGTTATTGCAGTGATGGCAGAAAATCTGTAGTAGCTAAAACTGCAGTTACAGCAGTGTCACCAAATTCTACATGTAGTCAACATATTTCCTACTGCTTTACATTTCCAATAAAATGAAAGCTCCAAGTTCATCTAATAATGTCCTAGCTTTCCCAACATCATTCATTTGTGGCATAACTATACTTTGTGCATTTTTAATATTTCCTGAGATGAAATAGGCAGCATTCAAAAAAAGTGAGTTTGAATACAAATGATAATGGTTATTTCAAAGAGAAGCATTTGTGGAATATTTTGAGCTGCTATCATGAAATACCATTAAAATACAAATAATCACACTAAACATTTTAGCATAAAAATGATCTTCATGTGATTATGAAAATAATACTCCTTTTAAAATTGAGGATCCTTCAGCCCGCACTGTTTAAAAAAAAACACAGCACAAATAACAGCACAGTGTTGCTATTTTATAGAATATTGTGGGAAGAATATCAAATACCATAAAGAAAACATAAGAACGTGGAAAGCAGAGTTTTAATGCATATGAGGCAAAAAGCAGGATCATGGCTGGCTTAGCTTCTGCCAGCACTATGATTTCTCTCTCTTTACAGCTCCAGGATGTATACTTTTAAGAAGTTTTATACGCTTGGTGTTTTCAGCCTCTACTTCTATAAACTCTCCTCTTCTCAGCACAGTACACGCATGTTACTGGGTATTGTAAAATGCAAGTGTTAAAGTATTGATTTCCCAAATGCACAACACAAATGACACTACATAAATATTTTACGCTTTCTGTTGTCCTCTCTCATTACTTTTTCATTGTAAGCAAACACTTACGGGATATAATGTTATTTCCTTCACCATTCTGTTTACTATGGTTAGTAGAGCAACAATATACTGCTATTGTCTTGTTCAAGTTCAAGAAGATTAACTTACTAATCATTTGAAATATTTTTCTTAGATACCTTAAACCAAAGATTAGTTTGGTATAAAATAGCAATCAAAATAAAACAGAAATGTTGACTAAATTTGAATGTAAAATTGCTTTGTTTTAAATAACTTAAAATGAAGTGGCAGAAAATTGATGTCATCTAAAGCAACAATTATGACATGGCTTATAGGATTTAATTATAAAATGGTATATAAAATTTAACAAGGTATGAGATGCACTGTAACACAGAAATGTGACTTTCTACCATTCATATAATCTAGTAGTTTTTAATTGTTTTGGTTTCAGTACATTTTTCTACCCTTAAAATGTACCAAGGATCCACAAAACCTATCGTTTATATTGACTGTGTCTATCAGTAATTGCCATATTAGTAATAAAATAGAAAATATGTATTTTTGCATGTGTGTGTGTGGTGCCTGCCATTGAAACCAGAGGCATTCTAACTCCAAGATATCCTCTCAGCCCTATCTTATTTTCTATTTGAAAACAGGATCTTGCTAGGTTGCTGAGAGCCTTGTTAAGCTGCTGATGCTGGTTTCAAACCTGTGATCCTCCTGTCTCTGCCTCCCAAGTACTGGGACTATAGGCTGTTTATAAAACATATAGGAACTTTCTTGATTGCTGCATTACCTTAAAAATATGCATATCTATAACACGTATACAAAAATGAAAACATTATATTTGTGACTGAAATAATTTATACTTATGTTGACTGTTTTTGGAAAAGCAAGATTCACCATTTGTTCTACTTATGAAGAATTTTATACTTTAAATGTCATTTTCAAATGTGAAAAACAAAATCACCACTTGTTTTATTTACCAAAGATTTTGAGCTTTACATGCCAGTGTAAACATGAAACTTATTAAAATTTTTTGATTAAACTTTAAAGATAAAGAAGCCTATAAGAAAAACTGCTGTATAGCAATTTGAAATAAGTTATAATTTAAAGATAATTAGGTTGTCATTTTCTCATTTACAGCTAGAAAATTGACACAGATAAGAAAAGCCAAGGAGTAAACCAATCTATTTTTGTACATCAACAATAGCAAATACATTTTAATTCTATATAAAATCCAATATATCATTGCATAATTCTTTCCTCCCCTTTTGGTACTGAAGATGATAAGTGTGAAATAGACTTTCCCACTTTTCACTGTACATTTCTCTGGTGTTGACAAGTGCATAGTCATGTTAATTGCCACTGTAATTAAGATGCAAAACAGTTCCATCAAGGCAGCTACCCCTACAACAGTTGTCCCTGAGTGTTTTGGATTCAAACTTTACCACACTCCAGCCCCTCAGGAGTTGCCGGTTTCTATAGCTTTGCCTTGTTCAGAATGTCATTTAAACGGTGTTGTAGAATATAATCTGATCATAAACTCAGATCTTTTAACCTCTTGACTTCTTTGCCTATCATTTAGCATAATTCAAGTGAGATTGATTCAGATGGTTGTATATATCAAGAGTATTTTCTTTTTATTGCTGACTAGTATTCCAATGTGTGATTTCTTCCAATTGGAGGGCAGTTGCAAATAATGCCCCTTTGAACATTCCTGCAGAGGATTTTCCATAAACGAAATCATTCACTTTGCTAGAGACCTTTGAGTGTGAGTGTCTGGGATTGTTTGGTAATTTTATCAGACCATCATTCTATTTTCCAATGTACCTATGCCATTCTCATTCCAAAAGCATCAATGATTGTTCCCATAGATATACAACTTTGCTGATTTGATATTTTTAGTATTATTTTAATCACTTAAGTGTTATGGTGATATACATGTTTATAGGAGACTTAAAAGTGACATGAAATGTATCTCAGTGTTAGACAAGAAATATTGCTTTAAGGTTTCCCCATTTAAAAGTGTTGGAGGAAATACACTTATAACCATGTAATGCTTAGAGCTTCCTGATCAAGGAGTAGGCGATGTCGGAGTCCTGCAGCTTGTATCATCCAACAGTTCTTTGTTGCTCTGCTCAGATGATTTTGATATACAAAGCTAACTTTTTACTGAACTCTCAAAATAACCCCAGAGCCATCAAGATATGATTCTTTTCATTTAAAATTATGTCAATGAATTCATGAAATATTTACCATAGTGATGCTTGTAAGATATCAGTTGGAAGAAAACAAACTAAAGATACATCGCAGATTTTTGTTTTAAAAATTATGATATAGCTTAACAATGATCTCTCTCCATATCTCTATCTTGGCATTTATGTACTCATATAATCACCATTTCTATATTAACTGATGTGAAAAGAATGTAGGCTCGGTGAAGTGTGCCATCTATCCTTAGATTTAAGTAACTACAATAATAAATATGGAAGCGATTAGGCAGATAGATGTTCATTTGTCTAGGAAATATTGAAGTATACCTGAAATGTAAGTAGGGAATGTTACAGAGAGAGAGAGAGAGAGAGAGAGAGAGAGAGAGAGAGAGAGAGAGAGAGAGAAAGAGAAAGAGAGGTTTTTCATTCAATATATTTTAAATAATATGGACTTTTAACTAGTTTTATGTACTTTTTTAAAATAAAATAAGAATAATCCACTGGAGCATGGTGATGTACTCTTGGAATTCCATTACTTGGGAGACTGAGGCAGGAAGATCACAGGTTAGATGTTAGCCTCAGCAACTTAGTGAGGCTTTCAGCAACTTAGTGAGACCCAGTTTTCATATTAAAAAAAAAATAATACGACCAGGTGGGGGTATAGTACAGAGGTGTTATGGAGAAATATCTGATTCTAGGGCTAGTACATGAAAACTCAAAGAACACTGAACATCTTACTATGCTGGGAAGAATATAGGCAGTGGTGGAGTTATTTTACAAGGACACAAGAGCCATCTTAAAGAATCTTCAATTCCAAAGCCAGAAAACTATGAGCAATAAGATAATATCACATTGGATTATAACCCAATGCATACTATAAATATCTATGAGTCCATATGCATGTTAATTAATACTGAATAAATAAAGTAGGAGGAAGTAGGCATATGTGTGGAAAAGAATTTCAAATAATTTATGTATATACTCTATACTCAAGAAGATGAAACCTAACTCATTTTCTAATTGTAGGGTGCACAAATAGAATCATTCAAAGAATATTTTATGCAAATAGAGAATAATAGTCACTTTATAGTGAAGAAACATGACAAGTGCCAGGACATCTAGCTGAAGGTTAATGTCAATAGTGACAAGGTATGACGAGACTCTATGTCTTTGATAAGATGTGATGGGAATGTCACTTTATCTCTGATTCTTTCTGCCACCAAACCCATAATTCTGTTATAACATTAAGAGAAAGAGAGAGAGGAAGAGTGGGAGAGAAGGAGAGAGAGAGAGGAATAAAGCAAATCCAAATCATAGGACATTCTATGAAATATCTTGTTATTTTAAAACTGTCAAGGTCACAAAAAGTCTAAGAAAATTTACCCTAGAATATTCTGCAGATTCATGATTACTAAATGCAATACTATATCCTGGATAGAATCTGGGAACAAAAAAAAAGATGATTAGTTAACATTGAGGAAACCCATATAAACTATGAGCTTGAACTACTAATAATGATTCAATGGTGGTCCATTAGTTGAGACAAATCTGTAATACTAGCCTAAGATGTTAATAATAGGGAGAGCTGGGTGTAGGGAATATCACAACTCTCTGAAATTATTTTGTGAATATTATATAAACAAAAGAATGTTGTAGGGATAATATTAAGACTCTAATATCAAAATGGATAAAAACAATCGTATCCCCCCAGTAAACTAATTTGTATTTTGCATTTATAAATGCATATTATACATTCTCTTCATAAATATTTTCAATAAAAGAAATTAATGCATTTTAAGAATAAATATTGCCAGGAGTAAACTAAACAAAGAGTACATGCGCATACGGTTTCATTCTCTGTTTGTGTGTATTTTTAATTAAGCCTGCAGGATGATTTATGAAATAAAGAGGACTAATATTGAGAGTAATTTTTGAAGTGGTTAAAATTGATTCGCTGTTTTTTCCTCAAGGCTTTATCAAAACATATCATTTTAT
Source organism: Graphiurus murinus (assembly GCA_004027655.1). Taxonomy (NCBI): domain Eukaryota; kingdom Metazoa; phylum Chordata; class Mammalia; order Rodentia; family Gliridae; genus Graphiurus; species Graphiurus murinus. The sequence goes on from PVLC010000713.1 coordinate 123,072, forward strand.
TCTTCATCAGATCATATCATATTTAATTTGAAATGCTGATATGCAACTTCTTTGCTATTATGACTGACATAACTGACATTTGACGCTGGTTTTCTTTAGCAACAGCTATATTATAGGAAAAAAAGACTATTTCTTTTTCTTTTGCAATATAAACATTTGACAAATGAGAGTTTTATTTTATTTTATTTTATTTTGCGGTACTGGGGATTGAACTTAGGGGCATTCTACCTCCGAGCTATACCCTCAGCCCTATTTTTCATTCTTTATTTTGAAACCGGGTCTCACTAAGTTGCGGAGGGCCTCACTAGGTAGCTGAGGCTGGCCGCGAACCCGGATCCTCCGGTCTCAGCCTCCCGAATGCTGGGATTACAAGCGTGTGCCACCACGCCCGGCTGACAAATGAGAGTTTTAAAATAAAGGGTTAGAAGTTTCAAACATGCCAAAGTAAAAATAGCATAGAAATTCAAGACATACTTTTTATTCTATGGTGAGTAATTCCAAGATTTTTTTATTTACTCACATTAAAATCCACTATGAAAATTCAAACTGATTTATTGCTCTTTTCAGCAAAGTCATAAAGGGATTTGGGATAAAAAGACAAATAACCTGAAAAGTAGTTAAATGATACATATGCAAAAAATAACTTCACATATTTCTGTAATATAATTACCACACAAAAATGCACTTGCATTAACACATATACATATGTGTAACTTTGGACACTCATTTGTGACTTTTTGTATTGTTTTGTTTTATTTTTTGGTACTGGGAATTGAACTCAGGGGGCTTTCTAACTTCAAACTAAATCCATGGCTTTTTTTTTGAAACAGGATCTCACTAAGCTGCGTAGGGCCTTGCAAAGTTGCTGAGTGTAGCCTTGAATCTGTGATCCTCTTGTCTCAGCCACTCAAGTACTGGAGTTCCAGGTGTTCGCCACCTTGGACATTCATTATGTCTTAATTTCAACAATAACTTAATAGTGAGTACGATTTTTATTTAATTTTTGAAGATTTCCCCACGTCCTGAGAACTGGGTGCAGTGTAACCCATGAACCTGTAGGACTTTGTCCTCTTTTCCCTCCTGGAATTGAACTATAGAGACAGGGGAGCTAGTATTTTTGATCTGCATATGAAATACAAATCTGAACACTTCAGTATAGAGGTTAATTTTTACAATCTGAAAAATCCAAGTTTAAGTAGTCTGGACCTGGTAAGTTTGCTCCATGAAGTCACAAATGTTTCAAAACGTTTCTGAATTTCTGGTTCACTGTTCTTTATGTGGGTTTTCATTCTCATGGAGGTAAGATGTTTCCCAGTTTTCCTGACCTGGCATAATATTTCAGGCAGAAAGAAAAGGAGGAAAGATTAAAGAAGCAGTCACACAAGCCAGTTCCCTTTTAAAAGGCTTTGAAAGGCAGCCCCTATACCATCTCTGTGACACACCCAATATCACTCCAGTCACTTAAACACATGGCCACCTCTAACCATAAGGGAAGTCAAGTGCTCAAGTATTTTTCCTGAGCACATAAATTTAATTATAATTCTCTTAGGAAAGTAATGTAGGAGAGGCAATCATGGACCAGTAAACACCAGAATCTGCCACAAAAAGGATTGCTTCAAAAGAGAGCTCTATATTTCAAGAGGTTGCTTCTATGAACCTGTGATAGGTCTCAATATCCAAATCAATGAATGTTTAAATTACTCTCAAATTTGGTGATATATTACTCATGTCATCTCCAAAGCTTTAGGAAAGAGAACACTCAAGGAAAAGTAAAACCAACCAACCAATAGTTCTACAATAGGATTGATCACTAAAAATATTTTAATGTTTATACACTTTTTCATGAGAAAAATCCAGGAATGTAAAAATATTTATACCAATAAATGTTATTCATTACTAAAATCATGTCATATAAATTTTCGTGTAGTTTTCTTTATTTTCTTAATATTCCTATGCTATGTACTGATATTTCAGCCTGACTTTTCATAGTACTTTGTCAAATATATGATTTATATATTATAGATTTCTGCACAGCAATATGGATGCTATTTAAAATTAACCTTCATATTATAAGACAGACATAGAAACTCACTATATGTAAATATTTATTTTCAAATCCCAAAGATACTTAATAGTACTCTCACTCAGGTCCAAGGAGTTTTAATTATTAATAAGAAGATATTGTTATCTATTTTGTTGACTGTTATTAATCATGGGGCAATATATTTTGCAAAATATGTCTTTCAAATGCATGTGAAAAAAATCTAGGCGCCAAAAAGGCACATAAATCTGAAACAATGAACACTCCTGTAAAATTTAAGAATGGATAAATCCTGCTGAGTTTTGGGTTCTTTCTACCATCTGTTCAAACTATTTTTCAAACAAGCTCTTTAAATAGATTACTAAATATATCTCCAAAGCTCATATCCCACAGGCAATAAAGACAAAGGCAAGGTCTCTGTATAAAAATAATTTTGCTACAACTTTATTCATTTAAACTGAACATGGAAATTAGCTCAACCTAGTAAAATGAGTCTTATTATTATCTTTAAATAGACAGCCAACAATATTTATTCATTAATCCATTTCCTTTCACTGTTTGAAGAGTCACTTTGTAACTTTTATATCAAGCCTGCTGTGAATCTTCTATTTTCTGCACTAAGCAATACTATCCAAGTCACCATTCTGCTTTTCAAATTTCATCTGAGAGGCTGTTTTAAGAAGAGCTCTACTGTGGCCTGAATCTGTATGTCCTCCCTGCGTTGGGCCCTAATCCCCCACTGTGATGGTGTCTGAAGGTGGGGCCTTTGGGAGGTATTTAGGTCAGCGGTATAGACGACCCACAAATGGGATGGTGCCTTTATAAAGAGACAGCAATAAGATAGTATCTACGCTATTTAAGGGTGCAGCAAGAAGGTGGTCATCTGAAAGCCAGGAAGAGTCCATTCCAAGAAACAAACTGATTGGCACCTTGATTTTGGACTCCCCATTCTCAAGAACTGTAGGAATTAAGTTTCTGTTGTTTCAGAGACCCACTTATGATTTTAGTTATAGCATTCTGAGCTGATGGAGACAAACTCCTGACAGTGGGACATGGGACATTAAGTTGAATCAAGTGTTTTATCCATACACATCTGTGTTGTACCAGAGACACTAATCATCCTGTATTACTAGGGTGTCATCTCCCTTAACAACACCTAGCTGAATATTAATATTTACACAGTACAAAGCATAAGAATTTAAAATATTACTTCATTTTATTAGATTTTCTAATTTTTTTTCTTTGCAGCAGTTGTAGCAATTTACCACGAACTATTTGGCTTAACACAACAGAAATGGATTTTCTTATAACTCTGGAGGAATGAATCCTGAACCAAGATATGAGCATGTTTGAATCCTTCCAAAGTTCTAGGGGATAAACATTTCTCCCTTTTTTAGATTCTGTTGATCCAGGTCTTCCTTGGTTTGGGGCTTGGTAAGTCAAATTTCTGCCTCTGTCACAGACCTGGAATAAAACTCACTTTATTAACTGTGCATAATCATTTTTGTATGTGATTGAATTCTATTTCAAAAAAATTTTTTTAAATTTTTTATTGTAGTAACTCGTGCAATATAGCATACATCTTTGTTAAGTACAAGTTATTAACAACATATTTGCACACACTTCTCATTTAGGAAGGGGTCAAATTAGAAGCCTATTTCAAAAATTTAATTGAAGGTTTTACTTTTTTGTTCATGAGAGATATTGGTGCATAGTTTCCTTTTTTATAATGTTTCTGTCTTGTTTTGATAATAGAGTAATGCTGGACTCATACAGTGTGTTAGTACCCCCCTCCACAGGCTTATTTTTTTAAACATGTCATAAAGAATGGTTATCATTCCTTCCTTAAATGTATGGTAGAATTCACCAGGAAAAACATACATATGTTTTTCCTGGTGAATTTCCTGGTGTTTATTTTTTTTTAAAGTAATTACATATTGATTCGATTTCTTTAATAGATACAGTCTAATTCAGATTATCTATTTCCTTCTTGAGTGAGTTTTTACAGTTTGTGTTTGTCAAGAAATTGGTCCACTTAACCCAAGCTATCTGATTTGTGGGCAATACAGTTGCTCATAATATTTGTGTCCATTGAATTAGCAGTAATAGCCTTTCTTCATTCCTGATATTAGATATTGGTAACTGGTATCTTCTTATATTGGCTAGGCTAGCTAAATTTTTATCAAATGTATTGAAGAAAAAGTTTTTGGTTTTACTCATCTCCTCTATTGATCTGTTTTCATGTACATAGACTTGTGGTCTAATATTTATTAACTTTTTTCCTTCTTTCTTGAAATTCATATGTTCGTCTCAAGGTGAAGGATTGAATTATTGCTTTTAAATCTTTCTTCTTTTCTAATATATATCAATGATATAAATTTCCCTTTAAGCAATGCTTTCACTGTATCAAAAATTTGAAAAGCTATGTTTTCAATTTATTTTAGTTTAATATCTTAAAATTTCTCTAGACTCCTTTTGAGCCCTGTGTTGTATAGAAGTACTTGCTTAATTATCAAATACTTTGGGATTTCCCAGCTATATTTTTTGTCTTGGTTTCTAGTTTCATTATGGTTTGAGAGCATGTTCTTCATAATTTCCATGGTTTTAAATTTGTTCAGATATATTTTATGACCCCGAGTATGGTCTGTCTTGGTGAATGGTCCATGCCAACTTGAGAAAAATATGTGTTCTTTTGTTGTTAGAGAAAATCTTCTACAGATGTCCTTTAAACCAATTGGTTGAAGGTCCTGTTCAGTTCAACTATCCTTGCTGGTTTTCTACTAAGTTCATCTATTACTTATAAAGGGATATTGAAGACTCCAGTTATAATTGTTGCTGTATCTATTCTATTTCGCAGTTTTATCACTTTTTTGCCAAATATATTTTGACACTCTAGTGTTAGGTTCATGCATGTTATAGATTATTATGTCTTCTTAGGAAATCAACTCCTTTACATTATGCAATGCCTACATGTATTCTTGATAACTTTTCTAATTCTAAAGTCTACTTTTTCTAAAGTTGTGTAGCTATTTCAGCTTTCTGCTTATTAGAGTTAATATGGTTATCTTATTTATCCCTTTATTTTTAGACTTTCTGGATCTTATATTTAAAGCAAACTTTTTGTGGACAGCATATAATTGTATCTTATTACTTATTAGTTCACTCTGCTAATCTTTATATTTTAATGAGTATCTTGACTCACTCAAATATAATGTGACTATTATTATTATTATATTTAGATTAATATCTCCATATATGCACCTGTTTTCTTCTTATCTGCCCTCCTTTTTATGCCTTCTTTGGTCTTAATGAGACATCATAACATTTCCCTGTTCTTTCCTCTCATAGTATATTATTTGTACTTCTTTTTAGAATTTTTAAATTTTGCCTTAAAGTTTGCAATATACATCTACAACTCTTCTTAGTTAACTCTTGCATAACAATGTACCAAGTAGAACTGGTAACTTATAACAGAATTTTCCAATTTTTCCTTTCTATTCTTTGTAATATTACAGTCATTCAGTTTATTTATCCATATGCTATAATTCCTAAATGCATTGGTATCATTATTATTTTGAAGAAACAACAATCTATTAGATATATAAGGAATACAGAAAATAAAACATTTTAAGCATTTATTTGTTCATTTTCTGACTGTTTTTCCATATGTAGATCCAAGTTTCTGACCTTTAGTATCTTCCTTGTACCTGAAGAACTATTTTAGCATTTCTTGCAAGGCCAGATTTCCGGCAAAAGAAAAAAAACCTTAAGGTTTTACCTATTTTTTTTTTTAAGAAAAAATCTTTATTTTTTCTTTATCTTTAAAAGATATTTTTCTAGTTACAACATTTATGTCTGTCTTCTTTTTTCTTCTTTCTTTCCTGTTTAATATTTGGAATATGCCACTGTACTCTCATATTGCTTATATAGATTCCAGCAAGAAGTCTGATGCAGTTCTTTTTGTTCCTCTAAATGTAAGTTGTTTTAAAAACTCTAGTTTCTTTCAAGACTTTTACTACTTTATTTGTTTGTCTACATTTTGAATTTAATATTCCTGGGTATAACTTTGGTGTATTTATTCTGTTTGGTGTTTCTGTTTTTGTTTTTTTGTTGTTGTTGTTTTGCAGTACTAGGGATTGAACCCAGGGGCATTCTACCTCTGAGCTACACCTCCACACCTATTTTTTATTCTTTATTTGGAAACAGGGTCTCACTAAATTGCAGAGGGCCTCACTAAGTAGCTGAGACTGGCCACGAACTGGGATCCTCCTGTCTCGGCCTCCCAAGTACTAGGATTATAAGTGTGCTCCATCATGCCTGGCTTGTTTGGTGTTTCTGAGCTACCATGATCAATAGTTTGGAATCTGACATCAATTTTGGAGAATGCTCATTCATTTTGATGTTAAGCAAACCTTATGCTTCTTTCTCTCAGTATTTTTTTTTTCTGGTATTCCTATCATAGGTGTTAGATCTTTTGTACTTGTCCCACAGTTATTGTATATTAATTTATGTTTGCCCATTCTTTTTTCTCTTTGCAATGTAGTCTCCTTGAATTATATTCAGGGGCACTAATTTTTAGCTATGTTTAATCCTCTGTGCCCAACACATTCATTCTTCGTTTTTCTTGTAGTCTTTCTGATTTGTAGTATTTCTTTTTCTATTTATCCACTTATATTCTACATCTATTTTTATATATCATGTACTATTTTATATTAGAACCCTTAACATATAATCATATTTCAATATGATTAACAGTATATACCTGAGATTTTAATATTTTAATTCTGATCATTTCAAATTATATGACATCTAATTCTAGCTTGCAGCCTGATGTGTCTCTTTCAGACTTTTTTTAAATATATACTTGATTGCTGCATTGTATTCTTACATCATAATATAGTTCAGAGTGCTAGGGACCAACATGCTCACAACCCTTGGGGAGCTTCCCCCACTCCCCGTACATGATGTTGAGATTGACTTTGGTATTTTTCTGTGTGCACATGTCAGTGAAGCATTTTCTTCATTAATTTTCCCTCCCTGCCACCACCGCCCTCACCTAGACCACCTCTCTCTTGCCACTGGGGGTTTTCTTCCATTATCTGAAATCTTTTTATTTATTTATTTTTTGTGTGGTACTGGGGATTGAACCAGGGACATTCTAACTCCAAGCTACATCCCCAGTCCTAATTTTTATTCCTTATTTTGTAACAGGGTCTCACTAAGTTGCAGAGGGTCTCACTAAGTAGCTGAGGCTGGACATGAACTCAGATCCTCTGATCTCAAGCTCCCAAGTACTGGGAGGACAAGCGTGTGCCACCACGCCTGGTCTAAATCCTTCTTATATCCAATTACTCCCTAACTTCTTCATATGAGAGAAAACATACGACCCTCCACTTTCCATGACTAGATAACCTCACTCAACTTAATGTTCTCTAGGTACTCCTGTTCTCCTGTAAGTGACATAATCCTGTTCTTTACTGCTGAGTAGAATTCCACTGTGTGTATATCCCATAACTTTGTAATCTACTCATCTGTTGATGGACACCTAGACTGGCTCCATCATTTAGCTATTGTGAAATGTGCTGCTCTAAACATGGCTATGTATGCAGTGCAACATGTTCTGAGTTCAGTCTTTCAGACTGCTTTAACTGCTTCTTAGTATGTTTTATATTTTTTCTTAAAAGTAACACATGATATATTGAATAATAGGAATGTAATTAATTTGGCCTTTAATGTGAGTTTTTATGTGCTATGGAATTGTGCTGTGTTTAAAGTATGCTATAGTTTTAAACATGGCATATTTGTTTCCTCTATCTTCTTTCTTTCTCCCCTGTTGTCCTTGGGCTTCACTAAGAATGCCTGAAATAAGAGAGCATTTTTATTGGATCTTAACTCTGAGAAGTTGTTGCAGTTGGTGGAGTTAACCACCTCCACCATAGGGTAAGTCCCCCAATACTGGGCCCTCAAGGATTTTTAACTCTTAATATACCACACTCAGATTCCAGGAGGTTGTCAAAATTAGCATTCCACTATTACTTCCAGGTTCTGGCTCCAGCAGATTTGGCTTCTGTGATAATCTCCCATGTGATCCTTCATATCTGTCCATCTGTCCAGATTTTTGAGTTTATACTTCACCCTTTCACTCCAACCATCTGGGCCATTGATTTTTAGTTTGCTCAGCATTTAACATCAACATTGTTGTCTTAACAGTGGAAATCCAAGCTCTGTATTTGTTGTGGCTGAAACCAGAAGTCTGAGGAGCCACTGTTTTAGTTGTAGCAGAAGGAAATAAGACTCTGAGGTCTTTTTGAATGGGGAACTGCATCCAAGTTTGCAGAAGTCACATGTATCACTTGCATTCACAATTCACTGCCATACCTGATCACAGGATTGCCTCTAAGAGTCCGGAACTGCAATCTATTATATGCACAGAAATTTAGCCTATGCACTTGAAGTATCTGTTATATCACTAATAACCAAAAACAAAAAGAATGGTATGTAAGAGTTTGGGGTGTCATCATGGGTTCTTGTACTTAGCTAGTTTTAGAAAAAATAGCCAGAACTGCACTGCTGCAAGCTTAAGTAGTTTTCTTATTACAGGTAAAAAGAAAGGAGAGAGCAAGTAAGGCACCACATCAGAGGGGATGCAGTGGAGTGCCTTGAAATTCAAGTAAGACACTGAAGTTTTCAAATACGTACATTTTTTTTATAAGAACTCATTGTTTTTTTCCTCCCACCCTGTTTAGCCAATAGTCTTCTTCCCCCCCCCCCCCAAAATTGATACAGGCCCATTAGATATCTCTACTTTGTAAGCCTTTTGCAATTAGCCTTCTATGTCCTCATCTGGATAGAGAGGTCTAACATCATTGATTAACGAGAGGTCTAACATCATTGATTAACATGTTATTTAGCAAGGTCAGGGGACTGCATGGTAGAAGCCCACTTTGTTCTTTATCTTACTCTTAAAGTTTAAAGTGTGCATTACTTTCCCATGTCCATGGTGAGTTTCTCAGCTTTTTCTTATCTCTATATGCTAGAAGTTACTTGTTATATCAGAAACTTATTTTATAATGAAGATGAGAAAGACACAGGAATAGAGTCTTAAAGTATGGAGGTTGGGCTTAACTATTTTTGTGTTACTAATAATTAATATTGGGTTAATATACCTTGCTTTTTCATCTTATAAGGTTAGTCTAAACTATTTTGAGAGTCTATATATATTTTTTTCTAAGTGCAGGTGTCTGCGTTCTTCGCATTCAGTGTTGCTGGGCTAGCAGCCAACTTTGAGCTGACCAAGGTCAACATTGGCTGCAGCTCCTGGCTGACAGTTTAGAGACAGAGCAAAGGATTTTATTGTTCTGCCTAAATATGAAAGCTTGTTCTTATTAGCAATTTCTACTGCCCTTATTAGCAATCAATACAAGCCCAATCCCCATGATGGTACACAGGCCAATAACATACAACAAGCATTTTTATTTCTATCATCATTACCCTGAATTTGATGATATAAACTAATTGTATGCAAAACTAATAAAATAAAATAAAACAAAATAAACAAAAAACCTGCTACCATCAAACATTGGAAGCTGGTGCCGCCACTTGGATCTTTGGATGAGCAGGACATTGAGAAACCAAAGTGGATTATCTGCCTAAAATCAAGTTGATACCATTTATTTATTTAGTATTGAAAATATATAGGAAGAACCTAGATATATACCCATATAAAAGTAGGATCTTCAAAATTAGTTCACAAGCTTGCAAACTTTTCTCGTAAAGGGCAAGGCAGTAAATATTTTAGGCTTAGTGAGGCATAGATCTCTGTAGAGACTACTCAAGTCTGTTACTGTATTGCTAAGGAGCTACTGAAAGAATGAGCAGAGATTTATTCCTATAAAACTTGATTTACAGTAATAGGAGGGAGTTTGGACCTTCCCACCACTGTCATAGATCCTTGAGGAATAATGATTTAAAAGAATGTTTTGGTAGAGTATCTTAAAACTGTATTATTTAAATGAGGAGCAAACTATAGTAGTAATTTTTCTCTCATACTTTTCCTTATGTCTTTCTTTTCCTTTGTTGCTTTTTGGGATCCTTCTCGACTTTAGTTAGGCATCTTCCCTGCAGACACATGGACTCTATTTGACAAGATATTTGTGGGATCCGATTGCCCATGCTTCAGCTCCTCTACCACCTGCATTCGGTGTGGGTTGTAACTAGACACCCTTCTCTAGCCATTCCCTTCTCAACTGCAGGCTTCATTTCATAAGAAATAAAAAAATAGGTTGTTCTACTTCTATATCAACTCAACATCACTGATTCAGCAATTTCAATGGCTCAACTTCTAGTAGCATAGTCAAGGGTTACCATTTGTGAGCTCAACCAAAGAAATGCCTGTCTTGTAGTGGAGTCCTATATTTATGCACAAATAGTGGGAATATGTAGGAGATAATTATTTTGATTGTGCATCTGATTAAATAAACAAAAACATCCCCACTGGTATACATGAGTCACCTTGAGTTAGGATATCAAGGACATTATAGTGGGGGCGGCAGTACTTTTAAGATAGCATAAAACCTTCTATTTTACTCATTATATTGGATGTTTTATAAATACATAGTTTCTTTTTGGAGGTTACTGAGAATTAAACCCAGGGATATTCTACCTCTGAGCTACACCCTCAGCCTTTTTCATGTTTTATTTTGAAACAGGGGCTTACTAAGTTGCTGAAGCTGGTCTCAAACCCGCGATTCCTCTGTCTCAGCCTCCCAAGTACTGGGGTTGCAGGTATGTGCCATGCCACTCAGCTAAATATGTAGGTTAAACATATGGTTATATATGAATATGATATTTCTGGTTGCCACTTTTGTATCTATGTTAAGAAAGAAACTTCCTTCACTGCTAAGGAAGCTGTCCCGGGTCATGTGTATGTCTTTCCTCCTCTCCAGGCTTAGGTCGTATCTGTGACACACATCATGTTAATACGAGGTTCCCTGCCAGCTTCTGCCGGACAGCTCTTGCTGGTCCTGTAGGTTTCCTGTGACTCAGTCACTGTTCCTACTGTCTCGATGACTTACACCCTCCCTCTCACCCCCCAGCCTCCTCTCTCAGGTCACCTTACCCCTTGCCACAGTGAGGGACCTTCACAACAGCAGACTCTTCATACTGTCTGTGTCTGTCATGGGGTGCACACAGGAAAAACTCTTCTTCCTAAATTTTGCAGCTTCTGGAGACTGTGGTATGATCCCTGGTGGGCACATTTCTCTACTGGGCTTATTCCAGATTGACGTATAGAAATACACTAAAAGGTAGTCTCATGGATTTCAAAACAAAGAAAGAGAAGATATCTATTGTATTAATTTGCTAGGGCTATCATAACATAATCTTCTCGATACATTTCTAGAGGCTGAAAGTCTGAGATTGGGTGTCAGCAATGCTAGTTTCTTGTGTGGTCTCTGCCTGTGGCTTTCTGGAAGCTTCCTTCTTGGTGTCTCTTTATCTAGTCTTTCCTCTGGCCATGCATAAAAGCATTGTCTCTTTCCACTTAAAATGACATTGGGAGATTGGTTTAGGGTCCACCCCAAGAACTTCATTTTAACTTAATTACCTTGAAGGCAATTAAATTAAAATTTCCAAATATAGCCACATCCCCAAGGAGTATGTGTTAGGCCTTTAACATACAAATTTGAGAGGAAAACAGTTGAGCCCATAATTTCTATCTGTGTAATCACATATGTTCTTTCCCAATGACAAATATTTTGATCTAAGGAACAATTTATTGTTTTCCTTTTCCTCTCTCCATTCTTTGACTTCTGTAAGAACAAATAGATTTTTTTTTTCTTTTTTGGTACTAAGAATTGAACCCAGGGGTATTGTACCTCTGAGCTTCTGAGCTACACCCCCAACCCTTTTTATATTTTATTTTGAAGCAGAATCTTGCTTAGTTGCTGAGGATGGCCTTGAACCTGTGGTTCTACTGTTTCATCCTTCCAACTACTGATATTACAGTTATGTAGCAAGATGCTTGGCTCCAATAATTTTTAAAAACTCTCTTCATCCTCCTTTTTTTTTTTGTGCATTGCAATTCTACATGCTATTGAGACTCCTTCCCCAGAACCTTCTGCTCTTCTGCTAGTCTCTACTGATTTTCAAGAGATCTCTTTTGTTTCCTTTCTCTCTTTAGCTTCTACATATGAAAAAAAAAATGTGTCTCCTAATTTTCTGAAAATCAGAATACTGCAGTGGCACCTATATACCTGTGTTCACAGCAGTACAATTTAGTGGCCAAGTTATGGAACCAACCTAGATTTCCATCAACAGGTAAATGGATAAAATGTGGTATATATGAACAATGGAATTTTACTCAGCCCATACAGAAGGAAAAATAATCATTTACAGGAAAATGGGTGAGATTTTAGAATATTATATTAAGTGATACTGAGTGAGATCAGCCAGACTCTTCCTCTTTTTGATCCCCTATATTACCTTCTTTCCAGTTTCATGTTTCATATCCAGAAACATGAATACAGAGAAGTGTGAAATATTCACTGACAGTATCAGTGCAATTGCTTATCTCTTCATGAGCTTAAACATCAGACATAAAAATATTAACAAGGCCCTACATTTATTAAAATATTTCTGATAATCTTCTGAAATAATGTACAAATTGTGGAAAACCAAAACAATAACAATCTATAAAATATAGTAACTGCAGGCATAAATTGTAAATAAGTCAAACATGTTTTCTAAGCCTTATTATGCTAAATATCTTAAAGCACCAATAATTATTTGCTTCATAAGATTAAAAAGTACTATAGATTATATCAAATAATTCTGCAAATCTCCAAAGGAATTACCTATTTTCCCCTTGAGTCAATAAATATTCATCTTGGTTTTCTCTTCTCGTTAGGTTCCTATAGTAGTCTACATTTTTCTCACATCTTTCTGGTGTCTTTAAATATACTTTAGAGTTCCTCATACAATGATAATTTCAGTAATTAAGTTTACTTCAAACACTGAATTGCATTCTGAGAGAATATGTAGAAGGAGGATTAAACATAGCAAAGAGGATTTTAGAGACATAAAACTATCAGATCTAACTGTACTCAGAATGTTCATCTTTATTGTTAAGTATTGTACAAATGCCTCAAACTCAGTTTAGCCTAATAAAAATATTCTCATCCTATTAAGAATAAATTAAGTCTGCTTAATAGAGCAGATTCACTCAAACAAGAATACTTTTTGCTATAAGAAAAGAAAGTTTTGAGTAGTGGTAAATATTTGAATCTAGATTAACATTAAAACCAACCCAAAAGACTTTACCCAACAGGAAAAATGTAACTACAATGATAGTTGTAGTATCTTAGCAATGATTTTTTTTTATAAAGTAACTTTAGTGTTACTTACTTTATATTCCTGGGTTTACATAATACACTAAATGTATAATTATTTTTAAAATATACAAAATCATAAGAGATTCCTTATTTCTATCTATTCCTAAAGAGTTGATATAATTATTGTCATATTATATCCTCAATGGTCATCTCAAATAGCACTTTTCCATGAGTGAGTATGAAAGATTTGACATTTTAAGGTGGAATTTTTTTAAATTTTTTTATTGGTGCATTGTAATCATACATCTTTGTTAGGTACAAGCTGGTAAAGGCATGCATGCACACATTTCTCATTTAACCCCTTCCCCAGTTCTCCCCCTGCTCCCTGCCCTCCCTCCTTCTCAAGTTCAGTTTAATAATTGACTTTGATATGTTTGTGAAAGTACATCATGTGCATTAGAGTGTCCCCCCCATAACCTTCAGTTAAGTCACCTTCTTTGTTCATCTAAGGTTTCTCCTTCTTCATCTAGAGTCCCTCTTATGTCCCACTTTCTCCCTAGCTTCTGCATATTAGGGAGAGCATAACAATTTTTAACATTTTGTGACTGACTAGTCTCACTTAACATAATGTTTTCTAGTTCCATCCATTTCCCTGCAAAGAACATGATTTTGTTCTTCTTTATGGCTGAGTAAAATTCCATTGTGTACATATCCCATAGTTTTGTAATCCATTCATCTGTCGATGCACATCTTAACTGCTTCCATAGTTTGGCAATTGTGAATTGTGCAGCTATAAACATAGATACACATGAATCGGTCTGATAGTTTGGTTTCCATTCTCTTCTGTAGACACCCAGACGTGATATTGCTGAATCATATGGTAGGTTCATTCCCATTCATCCGAGGATACTCCATACGTTTAATAGCCACGACCAAGCTGGGAAGCAGTGACCACCTTTTCCCTTGGGGCTGCTACAGAGATTTTCACTTGTAAGCACCTGATGTGTAGGCTTTATTTACTACTAAGGAGTTTTTATTGATCTGGCATTTTCCCACAAGACAAAAGTGGAGGTCTCAAGAAAACAAACTACAAGTCCCCACATATATGCTCTGGAAACCACTGATGGGAAATGTTTACAAACAGAAAGACAAACTCGAAAGAGTTCAGAGGTTTTCCTAATAATTTTATTAAAACGTTGCCTTTGGCAATCCGTTGCCATTTCCTGAGCCACTTCCTGGGGGTATATCCTTGTTGCTGCTTATTCTGTTTTCCAGCCAATTCTAACAGTTTATACTCCTGCTTTTCTCATTCCTCATCTTCCTGTTACTAATAATTCTACATGCCCAGCCTGAGATCCTTTTTCTTCTCTTCCCTTCCTAAACTACTTTGTGTTCTCTCTTCAGTAGATGACTTGGATATAGAACAGGGTGACCAAGATTCAATGTCTGGGCAACAAGTCTACATCCTCACTTGCTAGAGATATTGCAGCCCTACACCAATATTTCCTAAGCTAGAAGTCTAAGGACATTCTGGGCACTTGGTCTTCCTATTTTCTATCCTCTGAGGGAGCAGAAAACATTAAGACAAGTTGTTATGTAGAGATTTTCTTTCTTTGCACCCAATTCTGAAGTGATACATACCCTTTTGTCTGGATTTATTGTCTAGCTGGAAATTGAGAGTGTAGATATCTCATGTTGCCAGAAGCTACCGTGTGTTGTGTTGTTATTCTTGTGTCTATCAATCCTAACGCTTGATCCTCAACTCTCAGCTCCCAGCTGCTGCTAAAATTTGAGATGAAGCTATTAACATTCTTTTTCATCCCTTCCTTCTTAATCTCTCCTAATAGCCTAGAAATAGACTTGTTAAATATTAAAAGGTTGGACTCATAAACTGGGGCAACACAAAAGAGAGACAGAAGGAAATTTTGAGTATGCTTGTGAAGTCAAAGTTAATGATTCCGCAAAGGTCAAAACCTACATTCTCATGTAACAATGCCTCAGAATACTGTCTCCATCCTTGTCAATCGTCGTCCGTTACTCGGCTCCCCTAAATGTACAAAAAAATGGTTAGTATCAGGTACTAATTCATGAAAAAGTCTTTTGCTTAAAGAATTGAGAAGTAATTGAGTCTATGGAATTACAAAAGTGTCATGTTGGTGGTGAGTAGGTATAATATCACTATACATTATTAAAATAATCACTCACTCCATTTCAGTGCCACAGAATATATTGCTTGCTTGCATTGGGTGAGTTTAATGCTTAACACAATTTTATTTACATATTTTGCCTCTTTCTTGCAACACACCGCAGTGTTTCTGTTATATTGATTTGCTAAAAGGAGTGCCACCCCTCTGCGCTACACAATCACCAGTGTCCAAGGATCAGTGTTTTACTGGACTTTGGAGACTATTTTATGCATTCATCATCCGGTGCTGCTGTTTTTAAAAATGCCATGACAACATTTGTATAGTGTACAGAGACCTAAAGAACTCTATGTGGGGTTTTTCACTCTGATTGATTCGGGGTATAGAATAGCTCTCCAATGGATAAAAAGTAAGAAAGTCATTTTCCTTTGCCAAATGGCTCTCAATAATGTGATTATTGTATTTTCTTATAGGAAAAGAAAGGAGGTGCAGAGAATTTTTCACTGATGTCTCTTTACTTAATCCCTTAGAAAGTAAGCTTATAAATATCCGAGAATTGATTCTGCCCACTCACAGTTTACATGTTTTATTCAAAGGCGCCAGTAAGTAAGCCACTAGACTAGGAAAAAAAAACGATGTGAAATTAAATGAAGTAATACATATATAATATTTGCTCATATGCATATGATCTTATTTTAGAGAATATAAGCATATTGCATATTCAAGTTTGGGCATTGTAATTTTACCCAAATAAGTATGATGAACATTTTACCATTTCTCATTAAAAATCTTTGCCACAATACAGCTTTTACAATGAAACTTATTAAAACTAATTAAATTGACTTTCTATTGTTAAACATGTATACGCTTTCTAAAATCTCATAATCAAAACAATGTCTTAGTGAATATATTTTTAACTAAGAAGGTATTAATGATTCTTGATAATACATATATAGAAAAAAATTTCTACATATGAGCCATTTTATATTTTGGCACAGTCACCAATCCTGGCATTAATATTGTGTATAATAATTAATCATCTTTTCAAAGAAGAAATGTAACATTATTGATTTTTTTCATGTTAAATTATGTGGTTAAGGATGACGCATACTCAGTTTTAGTATGGTCAAATGCTATATATTTTTCTGTCTTAGTGTGTTTTTTGTTGCTCTAATACAAAACTGTAGGTGAGGTATAAAGAACCAGGTTCATTTGGCTTATGATTCTGAGGGTTGGGCCATCCAATCCGCAGCATGATATGGCATAGGCGTAGAAGAAGAAGCTGACACATGCAAAGAAATTGAGCGGAGGTGCCAAGTTGTGTTATAACAATCTACTCTCATGGCATCTGATCCAATACCACGAGAGCAAGGATTCACTCCCAGGAGAAAAGAATCCCTTCTGAAGACCCAAACACATCTCAAAAGTAAAACCCCCCAACCATCATACTTCCACCACGCCTCAGCCTACCTGAGTTTTGATGAATGCAACCATGTTCAAATCATCGCAAGTCTTACCTTTTTTTAATTTTTTGGATACTGGGGATTGAATCCAAAGGTGTTCTACCTCTAAGAAACACTCCCAGGCCTTTCTTGTTGTTTTATTTATTTTTTTTATTATTTTTTAAAATTTATTCATTTTAAACAGGATCTCACTAAGTTACCATGCTTTGGCCTCGCACCTCTGTTCCTTCCATCTCAGTCTCTCAATCACTGGGATGACAGGCGTGCACTAGCACACCCAGCTCTCATTACCTTTTCTAAATTTCACCTGAAGCACTCATTGTTTTTAAAATAACTTTAAAGCTTTTGTATAGCCTGCTAGATATGTGGTAAGTACTCGCATGTACTTATTTATTTCACTTAGTATAATGTTTTCCAGATTTATACATGTACCAGTTTATTTCACTTAGTATAATGTTTTTCAGATTCATACATGTTGTTGGCAAGATCTTTTTCCCTTTCAAGGTTAAATAATTTTCAATTATGTGTATATGCATATATATATATATATATTTTTTAATATGGCCATCATGAAATTGCTGCATGGCATGCACACTCAGTTATCTCTGTGTGATGTTGATTCTAATTCCCTGTGGGTATACAAGCCTACATCAATGAACATAGATAAAGACATAACAGAGACTTCTGAGTCATAAGATAGTTCTATTTTACGTTTTTCCACTCCTCTTGAAAGAAAATATTATTTTTCTTTATGCAATTATTTTCATTAATTATGTGGAGTTTTTTAAGTAGTTAACCACACATGTTTTCTTATAATAATTAACTTAATCACATTTTAAAAATATACAATGGCCAGGCGTGGTGGCGCACGCTTGTAATCCCAGCATTTGGAAGGCTGAGACTGGAGGATCCAGATTCGCAGCCAGCCTCAGCTACCTAGTGAGGCACTCCGCAACTTAGTGAGGCCCTGTTTCAAAATAAAGAATAAAAAATAGAACTGGGGGTATAGCTTGGAGGTAGAATGCCCCTGAATTCAATTCCCAGTACCGCAAAAAAAAAAAAAAAAAAAAAAAAAAGAAATATACAATGGACCTTAACTTAGTATTTTATTAAGAATTATGCTTCTATACTGATAAATTAGCTTAGGCTATTGATTTTACATTATGTTATATTTTACATATCTGATTGTCGCTGAGGTTAGCCCAGATCCTCAGCCTCCCAAGTACTGGGATTAGAAGCGTGCGCCACCGCGCCCGGCAGCAATTATAAACCAAGTGGAATTTTTTGTTGTTTTTCATGTTTTCTTATGTAAAAAAATTCAAGTGTTTCTTTAATGCTTAAAGTAGTTTCCTTTTATATTATCTTATACCATCTTAAATGATAGTCATACTTCTGAAAAATTGCCCTAATTTTATTCCTTCTAGCTATTTATTCTATTTATTTTTGCATTTTCTTTGAAATAATACAGTTGTTTTATGTAAAACAATCTATTCTTTATTTATTACTATAGAATTACACATACATTTCTTCATAATTAAAAAATATTTGTCAGGTGTGGTGGCACATGCTTACTTGGGAGTACTTGGGAGGCTGAGACAGGAGGATTGCAGGTTTGGGGACAGCCTTAGGAACTTAGTGAGACCCTGTTTCAAAATAAAAAAAATAAAAGAGGATTAGGAGTGTAGCTCAGTGGTAGAGTGCCCAATGGGTTCAATCCCCAGTACCACAAAACAAATATACGAAATTATGACTGCACAGTGCCCTCCTGAGGATGACAGCTGCTTTTGCATGGGGCCCCAGGCAGGGAAGGATTATTTTCACTCTTAGGCTCTGTAGAAATTTGTGTATTTTACTCGTTATTTCAACAAACAGATCTTGATTTTCAAAATCAATTCCATAGTTTAGATATTTTATTTTTATTAATGTTGCTCTCATTATTTGAATAGTTTCCCTGTGTCCCTCTAATTAGATTTTTCAGCTTATTAAATTTTACACTCAGGTTTTTCCATTTATTTTTATGTAGCAATAGAAAATTTGATGTTTTTTAATATCCCCATGTATCTGCAAAGCTTGCTATATGCTTTATATTTTGAAACATGACATTCATATCAATATTTTCAAAATGGTCCTTTACTTCTTTGTCATGATATTTTCAGAAAAGTGTTTAACTGTGTGGTCAATTTCAATGTCCAAACAAAATCCTCCCTACCTTTATCAGTAGATTTAATGTGATCTCAAATAAAGATAAGAACTTTTTATTTCAATATAAGTATGCTTAGTCTTTCAACAACAAGTCTTTCTATTGTTATCTCAGCTCAAATCCTTTGAGAAGAGACATGATCAAACTGTTTACTGAGGGAAAATGGGTTTACAGGTTAAAGGGAAACAAGCGAGCGGGGCAGGAGATAGCTTTACTCTGCAGTGCAGTCAAATGTTGGCAAAGGAGAGGGATAAAGGATTATCGGGGAAGAAGAGACTCTGATAAGAGCACCATCCCATGACCATTTTGCCAGAATAAAGAGGAGCCCTCAAGTCCACATTTCACAGGAGAGAGTTGTAATGGTCCCCTTGCCTTGCTCAGACAGCATTTTGCTAGAAGTAGACCAATGGAAATATGGAACTGAGTATGTGCTTCGTGAAAGAATATGATTGCAACTCCCAGTACGTGGCTACCGGGACATTCTCATGGCCACCGCGCTCCAGGCCCGTTGCGCAGATCCACTTCTGTATGTGGCTCTCCATGGCACCAATGTCCACTGTCTCTTCTTCATAAAGGGACTTAGCTGAGGGAAGTCAGCCAAAAAAACCAAATCCTCTCTCATGCATTTTATCTCTGGGTCACAGCTAGCTTTCTTCCTGCACTATCTGTTCAAATTTCTGTCATCCGCAGATATCGGCTGATCATTATCTTGGTGGTTTGTCTGGTGCTATAACTCAAACTTTACTCACTGTGATTTGTCTGAATTCTTGTCAATCATACCCTTCTCAAACCAAGGGTGCTGCACCTGCCCATTTATGATGAGTCGCCGAGTATAGGAAGTACCTGTGTGGATCACCTGGACTCCACACCCATTCCTTTCTTTACTCAGTGTATTAAATTGGCTTATGTTTTGATTCTCTAGTTGAGATTTTATATAAACTCCATATTTCTATTTTTTGCTGTAGATAATCCCAGTTGATCTTAGTTAAAAGACAGAGAAGTGATCTTGGTATAGATAACTAATACAAAAGGATCTGCTGAATTGTATGATCTAACCAATAGGGCTACTTGTAATGCAGGATCTTCCAGAAAGCTCTTCCCTCTCCTGGACCCCACTGAAATTTAGTTGCCTTCCTTATTATCTGTCATACAGACCATAACCAGATTATCATATTAATAAAAGTAGAGCACAACAGTATAACTCCTAGCTTAAAGAGGACATCACATAACATACATGGCTCACTGGTCTATTAACAAGTGTCAGCTTCCCCAGGAAGGATCACAGGTCCAAGGCTAGCCCTAGCAACCTCGGAAGACCCTGTTTCAAAATAAAATAAATTAATAAATTAAAAGAGATGAAAGTGCCAATGGGAGGTAGAATGTCCCTGGTGCCATTCCCAGTACCAAATCAAAAAAAGTGTCAGTTTCCCAAATCTTCATAAGGTGTATCTCACACTCTCTAAAGCACATTTGTGCTACCAACACCACCTTTTGCTTACACACAATTACCCTTTGGATTATCCAGAATGCTTACGCTGGCATAATACATCATCCTAATGTTACCTGGAATGCTCAAGTTGTTCAGATCTCATCTTTGCTATGACAGAAGGTGAGAAAGTTATCAGAAGAACTCAGACATAAAATGTAAACAAACATCACTCCCTGCTCCAAATGAATGTGAACTGTTCCTGATGCTATTTCTAATTTAAGTAGGAAAGGAATCAGACCAGATATCTCCGTCCAGATACCATGCAACTGAGGCTTTATCAGTGTATATTAGCAATGATTCTGCACCTGGCACAACATCTGCTGTCAGGTTGCTACTTTCTTGTATGTGTATGACAATCATTCTCTACAATCATTCTCCAGGATCTGCCCAGTAAACTGCAGAGGCCAAATAGAAAATTAAATAGCAATCTGACAAGGATCACCTACCACCCCTGTGGCTCAGACTTTAGTGATTTTATGGGCTCAACAGTGTCCCTCCAAATTCAGGTGTGGAAACACTAATCCCGAATTCCTCAGACTTGGTATAAAAATCATTTAACTTGATCATTAAAATAAGACCAATGGATTGGAGGGTCCTTTAACCAAATATGAATATTGTCTTTGTAAGAAGAAGACATTAAGACACAGACTTATGAGTGTGCAGAGGAAAGCAGGGTGAGAGGGAAGCCATCGTCAGGCCAAGGGGAGAGAACTTAGAAAAGTTTAAATCTGCCACACCTCCATCTTGGACTTCCAGCCTCCAGAAATGTGCTAAAATAAGTTTCTGTTGCTGAAGCCATCCAATCTGTGGAATTTTGTTATGCCAGCCCTAGCAAACTGACTCAAGTGGTGATACCAGTCTCTGCCATTACACTTATCCATATTATGTTATGTAAAACTTATTATTTGCACTGGGGGGAGGGGACAGTTTCAGAGATACCTTATTTGGTGCTCCTCAAAAAGATAACCTTAACCCACAGGTCAATCGACCAATGTGAAATTTAAGTAAATTTATCAAATATATTCATTCCAGTTATACATTTAAGGGGTAGAGAAATAACCACTGGTTGATCCTTGGACCCACTGGTCCAACGTAAGTCAGGCTCATATTTCAAAGATTCCACTTATTACCTTACTCCCTTAAGCTCTGATTCTACCAGACCAAGTATCATGTTTTGGGGATGGAAGTATCAATTCTAAACCAGAATCTACATACAGTAGTCTGAAATAGCTATCATGTTTTCTGTCACACAAAGTCGCCTGAGAAAATGGCCATTGGTCTCTTTTAGGGAAGGATTGCTATTTCGGTTTACATTTTCCAATCTACTCGTGATGTCTTCCACACAGGGCCATCACTATCTCTTTAATCCTTTGATGCTAGATCTGAAAATGGGCTTAAGTCCAAGAATTGAATGTTGGATCATGGCTTTTTATTAGGGTAGCTTCTCTTTGTCTCTTGCTCGTGGGTTCTTACCTCTTCCTGGTTGTACAAGCCTAGCAGATTCTCACTGTATGATTATTTAATTCTTAGAGACGCTCTCATGCTCTGTGAACTACTTCAACAACTCTCAGACGGTCCTGCTTGTCTGTCTTTGCAGCGATCGTGTCCCCCTGGTTTCTGGTGACAAGCTTCCATTACCCAGCTTCAATTGCTTTGGTCTCTTCATCATTTCTAGGAATATTAGTGGCCCCCTGCTCTGGGAATGCTTCTCCTCCTGCTGGCTCTGGTCCACAGATGAGTGCTTCTGTTCAACTGCTTGGTGGAGCTGATGGCCCTATCACTGCTGTATTCATAAAGCCTTGGGGAAATTGTGCATTTGCTGAACACTCCTGTGGAACATGAATCTTCAGTGGTTTAATCTGTATTTTAATTGTAACTATCCCACTTCTCTTGGCCTCTTTATTCTTTATATTGTTCACTTTGGACATAGTCTTTCTACATTTCTAAAAGCCACTGTGGTTATGAGTTTTATCTATGTCTACGATGCTTATCAGGGGACCCAATAATTGTCTCCAAGTCAGTAAATTCCCTCTTAATCCAATCTTCTATTCCATCCTAGCTATGGCATTCGCAAAATCCAATCCATTCATATTTCATCAATTTTTATGAGACCATGCTAGGAAATTCTCATATATCTCTTAGCGAATATTTTTTTCCCAATTATCAGGCCCAGTATACATTCAGTAGTTTCTTGTTGGGATATGACCCGAACTATTGGCTTTGCAAATCAGGTGAGGTGGTAGAGAAACTTTCTTTGGTGGTCCCTGTTGATTTAACAAGGAAAGTTCTCTACAGAGTCCACCAACCACCGATATGTTGCAGACCTTACTAGGGATGAATATCTCAACTCTCCAATTTTATCCTCAGAACATGCCCGTGGACATTTCCCATTTCATGTTTCAGGATCTCAGAAACTGATAACCAAAGCCCTGATCTTAACAAAATAGACTGACTTTGGCTAAACTTTCATATTTCACCTGTAAAGTTCCTTGAAACTTTGACTCTAACTACCAGAG
The DNA here is from genome assembly GCA_004027655.1 of Graphiurus murinus. NCBI lineage: Eukaryota > Metazoa > Chordata > Mammalia > Rodentia > Gliridae > Graphiurus > Graphiurus murinus. Next base: position 146,255 of record PVLC010000713.1, read on the forward strand.
CCTATTGATTTGCTATCTCAGGTTTTCTATTAGAAACAAGGAATCTTCTATTTAGCTGATATCTCTTTGTTTATATCCCACAACAGACATGGATTTGACATAAAAATAATGAGTCAACTCCACCGTCCTTGTAGTCACAAGGACGTACCTGTCAAAAACCTGCAATCTTACTCCTAAGGGGCAGTCCCTGAGTCATGGACATGAGAATTCTTTAGCAATTTGGTTACCACTTTTTTTCTAGAAACTTCCCATGACCACTTACTACACAGAGTAGAATCTTCGTGCCTGCTATGTGGAGAATACACTAGTCCCAAGTTCCTACCCCACTGCATATTTTCTTAGGTAATTCTCATATCTTCTTAGAAGAAGGAAACACAAATGGGATTGCATGTACAAGGGCTTTCTGTGCTGTGATGGACAACTAACAGGATACTAAAGAAGGCAGGGCAAGCAGTCAGACACCAGATAGGGCTTCCTTCAGTGAAGGCGAGGAAAAGGAGGGCTGGTAGGCAGAGACATGGGCTATATATAACACAATTCTAAAGCAGGTTCAGCCAGGCTAGAGGACAGCCCGGAGTCTGAGACAGGCATGCCTCACAAACAAGAAAAAGCATTAGAACTACCGTTGCCATCTAGTTATTGGCTAGGAAAAGCTTTTACAAAATGTGATCACATTGTCAAAGATATGAGGGATCCAGAAAGGCAGTAGTCAGGGTCATCAATCAGGAGACCAGAGAGGCGTATTTGAAAAATATCTATATTGAAATTGAATTACAGGTTAATTTTTAACATTTTTTTATCTTGCATTATTTAATTTTTCACATTCTTCTTTGAACGCTGTTTTGCAGAGAGATAGCATAGGAGCGTAAATTGGACTTAACATGTATAAACCCATGAGTTGAAATGAAAACAAAATGGGAGATGGAATTAGGGAGGTGAAGAAGGAGGAATGAGAAAGGAAGCAGTTCAATCATACAATAGCAATGTGTGAAGGTATTCCTACCAACTTCACTAACATGCGCAGGAAGGGAGGAGGGGGAGGGGGTGAGATGGGGAGGGAGATACACCGAGAGCTGTGTGCACCTTTGCTTTCATCATTTGAACCTCACTATGATGTATAATTGCAATGCACTAGTAAAAGAATTTTAAAATAAACATAAAATTGTAAATGACTGAATCATAAAAATATACCAACAAAAAAAGCAAATAAAATCCTGAACATCACTGATACCATATTGGATAAGACAAATGGGGAAAACACCATATACAATTAAAAATATAACCCTTGGTCTTATTTAAAAATATTTGCCAATGACTATATGTTAATGTGTTTTCAGGTAACTTATAAAAATATACAAAAATTCATAAATCAGTATTTTTAACCTATTTCTTGTGGCTTCTTCTCTGAGTTTATTTATTTATTTATTTATTTTTTTGTGGTACTGGGGATTGAACTCAGAGGCATTCTACCTCCGAGCTATACCCCCAGCCCTATTTTTTATTCTTTATTTTGAAACCGGGTCTCACTAAGTTGCGGAGTGCTTCGCTAGGTAGCTGAGGCTGGCCACGAACCCAGATCCTCCGGTCTCAGCCTCCCGAATGCTGGGATTACAAGCGTGCGCCACCACGCCCGGCTCTTCTCTGAGTTTTTCTTTTGAGTTCATTTAGTGCAGAGATGTACAAAACACGTCTTGAAACATGAATTAAAACTCCAAGAATTTAATTTGATCTCATTAACTTATCTGTCTTCCCCAGATGCTGTCTAATGTTAATAGAAAATTGTTTAAACTGGAGTATGCCCCATTCTCCCAGAGCTTTTAATTCTCTCTTCTTAAATTAAAGATATTTCGGAGGATTTTCTCTACATACTTCCTGCTTTCTGTTGAAGGAAAGTTTGTGGTTCCCCTTAGTGATATTCTTTCATTTGGAACACACTATGGCAAAATTCCTAGAAGCTTAGTGTCGAAAGTATCACCATTTTCTGATTTTCACATTTATTTTCTCATTACAGATTTTTCCTGTCTCCTTTCCTTTCCTCTCTTAGTTCTGATTTTGTGAAGGGAGAGAGAGGGCATGCTTGTCGACATTGTCTTCAGACGTTCTACAGCTGCACGCTGAATCTATGAGCTTATTCAGTCAATGTGTCTAAGCGGAGGGTGAATAATGTTCTTGCCCAAATCTTTCTAAATTCAAAATAATTAGTTATCTGAGGAGAGAAGGTGATCCATCTTAGGTAAGGTATCTGCCTGGCAATAAGTCAAAGAGTTGAGTGAATAAATGTAATTGAAATAAACATTGTTTTTCAGAGAGATAGCATCGGAGCAGAAATTTGACTTAAACCAGCAGAGTTATTTTCCATGTTTTTCATATTAAATATTACTGAAAGATCACTTGTGCATGCACCAATTAGTTAATTTATTTGGGGGTTACCTTGTGGTTTTAGAAAATAATATGATTAAATTAAATTATTGGAGTACTTAATTTACTTTCAAGAAGGGGCATTTTAGCTAGACATGGTGGTGCACAACTGTAATCCCAGTGGAGGCTGAGGCAGGAGGATTGCAAGTTCAAGGCCACGCTGGACAACTTAGGAGGATCCTATTTCTATATAAAATGTAAAGTACTGAGGATGGAGTTCAGTACTAGAGCACTTGCCTAACATGTATAAGCCCATGAGTTGAAATCCCTAGTAATGCAGACAAAAAAAAAAAAAAAAAAAAAAAAAAAAAAAAAAAAAAAAGAACAGTGCATTGCCTATCTGGGCATTAATACAGCTCAAAAAAAAAAAAAAAAACAAAAACAAAGAGAAGCACTGTTGGAAGTAAAATAGTGCATAGAGGTTTAATTTATGAACTTTTCCATATCTTTGTAGTGATATTCAGCATAAAACCCATTTAACACACTGTAATGACAAATGTGTTTTAAGATTTGCTTTTTTTGTTGAAAATGAATCTACACATTGGTGCTATCCCCATGTCTGTATTCCAACTGAGGCAGGATACCAGGCTTTGTCCTTAAAACTATTTGGGGCTAAAAGCAAAATAAAAAGAATAAAACTTCTTCACCGTCTCCCCTCAGACATTAATAAGCAGGCAGTTCAGATCCTGAAGAGGCAGGCAGCAGGAGTGTCCCCAAGAAAAAAGAGGACATTGTATTTCATGGAGGAGCTGGTCAGTAGTGGACCTGCAGAGGCTACTAGCAGCAAAAGTAAGACCAAGAAAAAGAAAAAAAGTTCCAAAAAGCCTCCCAGGAAGATTAGAACAGACATTTCCTAGGAAGAAAGGCATGCCCCAAGGTGATACCTCTAGTCCTATGTCCTAAACCCCACTAAAAACAAACTCATAAAAGAATAAGCAGGCAGTTTGGGAGGTAAGACAAAGCAATCTCCCTCAGACACAACAAACCAGAGTCACCCTAGACAGCTCTGGAGGCTTCCCCCGCACAGGCCCTCTTAAATATAAACAAAGCAGTAAAAAAAGAATCACAATATAATGATTAGTACAATGATTAATTGCTTGATCTGCTTCTTTCATCATGCTTAAGCTAGGGAATGCAGTTCTCATGCCTGCCCCTCCCCTCCCAACACTAGGGAACCAAATGTATAAAAGAGCTTGTAGATTCAGTTTCTGGGGCTCAGACCTGAAGCTTTGCTTGCCGAGCCTTCATTAGTGAATACAGTAACCCACTTTTCCTGTCTCCAGCTGTTGTTTTCTTGCAACACAATATTATATCAGTGATTTTTTTAATGTTTTTTTAATTAAGTGAGGTGAGAAACTAAAGAGAAAAGCTAAACAAATAACAAATAGCTTATTGTCTAATTTAAATATAGATTTTTTTTTTTTCCTGGGCATGTTGGTGAACTTCTATAATCCCAATACTTGGGAGGCTGACACAGGAAGATCTCTGGTTCAAGGCCAGCCTCAGCAACTTAAATACATATGTTTTGAATTTCATTGTTTCTTCCAGTATTTTAGTGTTTTCAACCACAACTAATATACTACCAATTTTTTCTTTTTGTGGTGTGCTTTTATTGGTGCATTATAGTATCACACCATAATGTAAATCATGTTGACAATGACATACATACACACAGTACTTGGTGCTCCCCCACCTCCCCATCTCCTCCCTTCCTAATAGAGTACTAAGATGGACCTTGGTATTTTCACATATGTACACATAGTGGATGGTAATATTTCATTAATAAACCTCAGTCTTCTATACTACCATTTTAAAATTTTTTTAAAAAAATCTTTCCAAAGCAATAAACAGTTTTCATATAAATTCACATACACACACACACACACACACACACACACACACACACACTTCTTTGGCCTATCAATACCAGCAAATCATATAATACTTAAATCACCTGGTATTTTTCACAGTTCTGTCTGGCATAAGTGACTAGAGAAAAATCTCAGTGGGCTCTTGGTAGACATTCAACCCCATTCCTGTGAGTGCCAAGATCTCTTCTTAAGGAAACTCATATCCACTAGTGTTCATTAATACATATTTACAGAGGGAATGGAAAAATACATGAAAATCCAGCAAGTTGCTTAATTAGAAGATACTAAAGAAGCTTCTAATGGACATTAAATTTCCGCATTTTCAGAGTTTCATTTATTTTAATTTGTTGACAACATGACAATATATAACATCAAAATACTACTTAAGGAATAATGAAAGGTAGTATACTACTTAAGGAATAATGAAAGGTAATTATATATGGCTTCATTTAATATTTATTTCATTTTATATTTCATTTAATAATGAAATATTAAGTAGATAAGCTATTCATATCCATTCATTTTTGAAAGTTATATAATATATTATATTACAGAATTGTACTTAATGGCTATATAATTCTTAGTGATGGAAGAGAGGAAACAGAGATGAAAGTAAGTTATACTTTTAGAGAGAATATTCCAAATTACTCATGTACACTAAGTGATTGATTTAGAAATTTCAAATACCTTAGTAATTAATGAAAATAGTTATCTATCTAGAAAAAATAATTAACAATCATAAAACACTATATGAGTAATTGAATTTTACGAACTTAAAACTGGTCTTGTATTAGTAAGGAGAATGCTTCTGTTTGTCACATCTATTTTGCTAGGTTTGGTCTCACCAACCTCTGTCGTTAAACAAAGCCATTGTCATTTTTCAATCAGATTTTTTTAAAAAACCTGAATAACTAGCAAATATAATACCTAACTTGAATAGAAACCTATTTTGGTTTCATGTGTGTGTGAGTGTGTGTGTGTGTGTGTATGTTTGTGTGTGTGTGTGTGTTTTACCGAGGATTGGATCCAGGGAAGTTTCACCACTGATATATATTCCCTGCCCTTTTTATTCTGAAATAGTGTCTCTATAAGTTGCCACGTGTTGGCCTCAAATCTGCAAGCCTCCTGCCTCCGCTTCACAAACACTGGGATTTCAGGTACCACTATGGCAAACTTTACAGTATATTTTGGCCTACATAATCTAACTCTTGACATCAACATTTTATTACGAGGGTCCCCTATCCTGAATGAAAATAATTTGGATAACTAAAAAGTTTGAATTGTCAAATAGGGGAAAACAGGATTCTAGTATACTTCTTATATCCAAAAAATTCTCAGAAGGTCCTGAAAAACTGTTTCATTGACAATTGAGCTTTGTTACTAAATTTTTCCTTATAAATACTTCAGTTTCTATAAGTGCTTTTCACAATTCTACTTAATACTGCTATGTGAAATACATACATATATATTATATATATGAAACTGTAAGTTCAAAATACTTTTTATGGATATATATATATATATATATATATATTTATGAAAATGTTTGTCAAAGATGCCTATGCTTCAGTGTTCATAAACAATGTAATTCTAAAATGAACAGAATAAATATTGGCAAGTAACCTTATTATCCATTTTGATCACAACTCTGTTGCCTTTATGACTGCTCTTTCTGCCCTGAAATGAGGGCGCTCAATACACTAGTCATGAACAAAGCCATTAAAACTCTTCTGCGTGGTACCAGAGTGCCCTTTCCTGGACCTGTGTTACTAACTCCACTTGAAAATTGCCTCAGGAATTCAGAACAGCTGCTTCAGTTTCATTACCATGCGATTGAAAATGCTTAACCTGTCCACCTCACTTTCCTTTTCCACTATCTTCCTGATGGACTAACAAGCCTTTAACGGTGGGGATGGAGGAATGTGTTCGTCTTATGAATTATTTCCAGGCTAGATTTCAAACAGCCCAAAAAGCATCCTTTTGATCTTAAGAAATGTTTCCTCCTCTCCTTCCTTCCTTCCTTCCTTCCTCTCCTTCCTTCCTTCCTTCCTTCCTTCCTTCCTCCCTCCCTCCCTCCCTCCCTCTTTCCTTTCCTCTTTCTCCTCGTCCTCCTCTTTCTTGTCCTCCTCCTCCTCCTCCTCCTTCTCCACTCCTCCTTCTCCTTCTCTCTTTTTCTCTATATCTCCTTCTTTCCTTCCTTCCTTCCTTCCTTCCTTCCTTCCTTCCTTCCTTCCTTCCTTCCTCCCTCCCTCCCTCTCTCCTGCCCTCTCTCCTTTCCTCCTCCCTTTCTTTTTCTTTCTCTCCTTCCTTCCTTCCTTCTCCCTCCCTCCCTTCCTCCTTCTCTCCCTTCCTTCCTTACATCCTTCTCTCTTTCTCTTTTTGTCTCACATTCTCTTTCTTCATTTTACTATCTATCTTAGTGCAAACTATTTTTTCTGAAGGCTTCAAAAACCTAACACCTGAAACTCACATACAGAAGGCAGTATAAATTTAACATTTAAGCTGGGTGTGGTGGCGCACGCTTGTAATCCCAGCATTCGGGAGGCTGAGACCAGAGGATCCGGGTTCGCGGCCAGCCTCAGCTACCTAGTGAGGCATTCCGCAACTTAGTGAAACCCTGTTTCAAAATAAAGAATAAAAAATAGGGCTGGGGGTGTAGCTCAGAGGTAGAATGCCCCTGAGTTCAATCCCCAGTACCGCAAAAAAAAAAAAAAAAAAAAAAAAAAATCTATGGCTTGAAAGATGGCATTTTATGACTTTGAAGAACTGCGTGCAACCGAGTTTGAAGTGACTTAATATGGAGCAACAAGCAGCTCTATTGAGGAAGTAATTATTGTTGTGCCCTTTGTAAAAAAAAAAATAACTAAAAATATTCTTCAGCTGTTTTCTTAGCAGAACATTACCTGAGAAAAATGCATAATTCTCCTTGAACCTGCAGCAGTTTAGTCATTCAATCTGAGATTAAAAGAAGATTATTTGGGCTTTTCTAAGACAGAATGCAAACATTTTCAGGAGAAAGTGAATAGCCACAAAGTACATTAAGTAGAGGGTAACCCTCTAGAGACATAGCTGAAGACAAAGGGTAAATGACCAACCAACCAATGCTCCAAACATGTGCTACCGCTGTCGCTCAGCCTGACTCTTAGGGTCAGCCCTTGGCATCTGCTCTCAGCCTGCTAGAGGGAGCTTCCATTTTCACCTGGAGTTGTCTATGTTTCAGTGTAGGTAGAATGCAGAGGCCAAGGAATCCTGCCCACCTGGAATCTGCTGTTTCTTTACCCCTTCCTTACCATGGAGAATTGACTGGAACCTTCCTCTGGACCCATTATGGTCCATTTTCTAAAAGCTTCACAGGAAATAATTTCCTGATATTATACAGACCAGCAGGCCCCAGTGGTGAGCCAGGGGCTTCTGTTGTTGACGAGGAACCAGGAATTGGGTTTGGACACGAGGGCTCTTAATGGACCTGCAATCTTCCTGTCTCAACCTGCTAAGAAGTGGGGTTACAAGCATATTTAGGGACTGGAGGGGAAAAGCAGAAGACCTGATGGATCCTGATTTGTACTTTTGATTTAGCCCTGAAACACAGGTACTACGAGTGGGATTAAGCACCTGTACTAAGTCTGTAAACTTCTTGAAGGACAAAAAGAAAATGAACTAACAAATAAGTAAACAAAAATTATTTTTATATCCTTAGGCCTGGCGTTTTAAAACTTATTATTTTGTACACGTTCTCCAACTCGAAATAGAAAATGTATCATTCTCAGGGAAGATGTGGCCTGCAGACAATTTGTGTAAATATTTTATATTGAATAAACATTTTACATTTGGGAAATTTTGAACAACAACAACAAAAAACATGTTTTGCTGGAAGAAAAAAATCTGAGAAGCACTGGGCCTGTCTGTATTCTCAAAAGGCATCAGCGACAAAGATTCTCAAAGGCATCAGCTGGGCAAGGTGGTGTATACTCATAAGCCCAATACTTGAGAGGCTGAGACTGGAGGAGTGAAGGTTCACAGCCAGGTTCAACAACTTAGTTTATTTTTTCAAAATAAAAAATAAAATAAGGCTGGAGGTGTAGCACTGAGGGAGAATGCCCCTGGGTTCAGCGTTCAGAATTTAAAAAAAAAACCAACCCAACATCCCCCTCCCCCAGAAGATTGTGCTGTTTGTTACTGTCTAAGGATTCCTGCATTAGCACACAAAAATTTTAATGACGTAATTGCCTTCTGGGTCCCACAGTATGTGAATACATCCTGCCTACAATCAGTGTGAATGAAACAAATGAAAACTTAAAACAGAGGATGTAAAACTGGTACATTCTGACCACCTCCGAAATGTTGATTAAAACATGGGAATTTTCCATCTGAGGAGGAATTGATTTTCACAAAGAAACTTGTACAAACTTTGTATCTACGAAGTTTAGTCTAATTCTTAAATTTTATGACAAACTACCCATAGGCTTGTTTGTCTTAACCAACTCCTGATATCAACTGTCCTTGTTTGAGATTCCTAATCAGATAATTTCTAAAAGAAGAAACTTGAGAAGATGGTTTGCTGGATAGCCGAATTCTTCTCATTTAAGTTTCCTTGTCTTCAAAACTCTATTAGAGATTCGTGCTTTACATTGGCATAATGACAAAAATGTAATTTTCTTTTCCAAATGTATTTTTTTATTGTAATAATTCGTGCATTGTAAGCATACATCTTTGTTAGGTACAGATTGATAATGACATATGTGCACACATTTCTCATTTGACCCCTTCCCCAATTCCCACCCCGCTCCCTCACCCTCCCTCCCTCTCAAGTTAAGTTTAGTGATTGACCTTGATATAATTGTGTAAGTACATCATGTGCTTTAGGGTGTCCCCCCTCCCTTCCATCCCTTTCGGTTATATCGACTTCTTTGCTTATCGAGGATCTCTCCTTTTTCATCTAGAGACCCTCTATGCCTCATCTTCTCCCTAGAATCTGCATATTAGGGGAGACTATATGCTTCTCTACTCTTTGTGACTGGGTAATCTCATTTAACATAATGTTTTCCAGTTGCATCCACTTCCCTGCAAAGTAATGATTTTGTTCTTCTTTATGGCTGAGTAAAATTCCATTGTGTACATATCCCATAGTTTTGTAATCCATTCATCTGTTTATGGACACCTTGGTTGCTTCCATAGTTTGGCTATTGTAAATTGTGCAGCTATAAACATAGATACATATGTGCCAGTCTGACAGTTTGGTTTCCATTCTTTTGGGTAGATACCCAGAAGTGGTATTGCTGGATCATATGGTAGGTTCATTCCCATTCATCTGAGGATCCTCCATACTGTTTTCCAAAGTGGTTGCACTAGTTTGCAATCCCACCAACAATGTATTAGGGTTCCCACTTCTCCACACCCTCACCAGCAGTTGTTGTTGTTCATGTTTTTTATGATTGCCATTCTGATTGGAGTTAGGTAAAATCTCAAGGTAGTTTTGATTTGCATCTCTCTGATTGCTAATGATGTGGAACATTTCCTCATACATTTATTGGCTATTTGTATTTCTTTTGTGAAGTGTCTATTTAGATCCTTTTCCCATTTTTTTGATTGGGTTATTTGTTTTCTTAGCTGTGATTTTCTTGAGTTCTTTGTATATCCTAGATATTAAACCTCTATCCGAAGAGTAACTGGCAAAAATTTTCTCCCACTCTGTAGGCTCTCTGTGGAGGTTCTTGATAGTTTCCTTTGCTGCACAGAAGCTCTTCGGTTTAATGCAAAATTTAACTTTATCCCATTTAACTAAGTGGTTTTATTGTTGATACCTATACCTTTGTTTTGGAAACCAATTTGTAGATAATTTATTATGTTCCTGCATGGACACTTGTAGAGCTGGCCTGTGATAAGAGCAGATTTCTGAGATGGGCAATTCACGCTGCACTGAGGCTGCAGTGTATCAATGGTTGTCCCCCAAAACACGGGCATGTTACTGATCCATTTTTTCTTTGTGTTGCCTTTCAACTCTTGATTTGACTTGACTTGTGGTGAGTCCCTTAAAAGCTTGCTGCTGAGGCATGAGAATTCAGTGTCAGCTTTCAGGGCTACATCCCCTCTGAAGATATTTGGCTGCATGTATGAGACAGTTTAGTTGTCAATGCTTAGCACACAGCTGACATCTTAAAGCGATCTGTGGTCTGCTAGGCGATCTCTCACCTGAGAGCTTCTACTTGGACTGTGCTGACAGTGGAGACACTGGCGTCAATACAGCATTCTGTACCTAGCCATCTAACAAGAAGTGCCCCTCTGGTTTAGATAGCAAGGCTTCAAAAAGGACACTTTCAAAGAGCAAAGAAAATTATAAAGCATTAGGTTAAAACAAATTTTGTAATCATATGCAGGGGTGCCTTCTCCAAAGACATAGCTTATAAATATGTTACTGAGAAGTCATGATGAAAACCTCAATCTATCAGCTATCATTGTAAATCAAATTTCAAAAATGGAGGAAGATGTGATTTAATTACAATGTGTGTCCCTGAACTAAGATAGATGAATGAACTGTTATAAAATCAAAGGCCTGGAAGTCAGGCCAGAGACCTTGCAGCTTCTTGAAGAAGACATAGGACCAACACTTCAACACACAGGCACAGGTAAAACTTTCTCAACAAGAGCCCAAAAGCACAAGCAACTCAAAGGAAGATCAATACATGGGATTGCATTAAACTGAAGAGCTTCTGTGCGGCAAAGGATACTATCAAGAACCTCCACAGAGAGCCCACAGAGTGGGAGAAAATTTTTGCCAGCTACTTTTCTGATAGAGGACTAATATCTAGGATATACAGAGAACTCAAGAAGCTCACTGCTAAGAAAACAAATAGCCCAATCAAAAAATGGGCAAAGGATCTAAATAGACACTTCACAAAAGAAGAAATACAAATAGCCAATAAATGTATGAGGAAATGTTCCACATCATTAGCAATCAGAGAGATGCAAATCAAAACTACCTTGAGATTTTACCTAACTCCAATCAGAATGGCAATAGTAAAAAACATGAACAACTACAACTGCTGGTGAGGGTGTGGAGAAGTGGGAATCCTAATACATTGTTGGTGGGCTTGCAAACTAGTGCAACCACTTTGGAAAACAGTATGGAATGGGAATGAACCTACCATATGATCCAGCAATACCACTTCTGGATATCTACCCAAAAGAATGGAAACCAAACTACCAGACTCTCTCTCTCTCTCTCTCTCTCTCACACACACACACACACACACACACACACACACACACACATATATATGTTTATAGCTGCACAATTCACAATTGCCAAACTATGGAAGCAGTCAAGATGTCCATCGATAGATGAACGGATTACAAAACTATGGGATATGTACACAATGGAATTTTACTCAGCCATAAAGAAGAACAAAATCATGTTATTTGCCAGGAAATGGATGCAACTGGAAAACATTATGTTAAGTGAGATTAGTCAGTCACAAAGAGTAAAAAAAGCATATGTTCTCCCTAATATGCAGATGCTAGGGAGAAGATGGGGCATAAGAGTGTCTCCAGATGAAAAAGGAGAGATCCTCAATAAGCAAAGAAGTTGATTTAACCAAAGGGGATGGACAGGGTGTGGGGACACCCTAATGCACATGATGTACTTTCACAAATATATCAAGGTCAATCACTAAACTGAACTTGAGAAGGAGGGAGGGCAAGGGAGTGGGGTGGGAATTGGGGAAGGGTTTAAATGAGCAATGTGTGCATATATGCCTTTATCAGCTTGTACCTAACAAAGAGGTATGATTACAATGCACCAATTATTATAAAAAATTTTTTTAAAAATTAAAAAAAAGAAAAAAAATACATGGTGGGATAAAGGAAACTTAATTTCTATTTTCTTTTCTGTGAATAGCTCTGTTTGATATAAAGCATTTTTAGAGATTACCATTCCTAGTTATTTGAACCCTACATAATGGTTTTCTGAATTAGTCCATGTAGGGGAAGGGCAGACGTTGTGTCACTACAAGGATATTATTGGGTCTATACCATAGGCAATGCAGAGTCCTCGATATAGCTATCTCAAGGGGGTGAGCAGGCCTTCTTCTAAGTCCATTACATGCCTGAGGTTCCAGAAAAATAGCCTTTGAAAATCCCTGTCTACATAAGCAATTTGATTTAGGAGCTGTTTTTGTAAAATTCATAAAACCATATGAGCTATTGTGGTTTGTAAGTGAAGACTAAGAAGAGTGGGTAGAGAAGATATTCTCAAAATGGTGTCGCTCAACCAGTGTGCAAAGACCCACGTCACCTCTTCTCGATTGTACAGTATGCCATTACTGATTAATTCCATACCTCCCTCCAAGAAATAAAGGTAGCAATGCTGTTACCACACAGAGGTGGCGGTTCCCCAGAACTTGGTTGTATTTGAACATAGACCTTACCTCTGCAGACCCTTAGTACTATGTACTTAGTGATGCTTACCTCTTACTCATTTTAGTGGGTAAAATTATGCTCTTCTCCCCTCACAAAAAGTCATGTTCAAGTCCTCACCCTTGGTACTCCTAATCCGTAGTGAATGAGATTCCATTTGGGAAGAGTATCTTTACAGATATTATTAAGTTAAGATGAGGTCATACTGGTTAGACTGGAGCCGAATCCAATGACCATGGCCCTACAAGAAGAAGGAAATTTCAACACTGACTGAGAGAATGTGATATATCCTATGAAGATGGAGGCAGAGATTGGACTGATCCCAAGGGGCACCAAGGAACATCAGCATCCACCAGAAGCTAGGAGAGAGGCTAGGGACAAATGCTCCCTTAGAGCCTCTGGAGGGAAAGTTGATTCCAAACCTCTGGCTTCCAGTAGTGTGGGAGGATATATTCCTGTTGGCTTAAGCCACCCCATTTGTGTAATTTGTTACAGCAGCATTAGGAATCTAATACACTCATGATGCTGCCTCCTGAACTTATCTCCCATGAACACTGACTTTCAATGATTCTTTCAAATATCGTTAGTTTGGTTCATTGACAATAACCACAAATACTGATCTTAAACAGAGTGTGCAGGATACTGTAAATGATTGCTCCTCCATTGGTTGTTTTAAATTCACCATTTGGAATTTTATACAATAAATGTAGAGAAACACTTTTCCCAACTGTGTCTTCTCTTGAAATCTTTAGGCCATAGGCCTTGTATTCCTGCAGTGTGATCTCTTTGAATAGTGTTTGCACCCATGCATGCCTCCTCTTTCAGGGAGGAGGATAAGCAAAGGGAGCATAGGTGGAGCAGAAAGAGGAATCCGATATGCACAAGTAATTCCAGTCCCTCTTCCTGTATAGGTTAAGACCAAACAAGGAGTGAACATCTCCACATCTACTTGAATCAATTAAGGACATCACTTTGAAGGTTCTTCTGGTGTTGTAGCAAAACAATCTTAAAATCCTTTACAGGAGATATATGTAGCCATCCATGTGGGTTGGGAAAAGCACAGCTCATGGGTCCGCAGAAGACAGGGGAGAGTACTATTTCAGCAAAGGAGGCTGCACGGGATAGAGGATGAGTTTATCCACATGTGCTATCAGCTGAAAGTGCCAATACCTTTGGCAGAGATGGCTAAGAGAAAAAGCAAGGATCACACACTGGGTGAAGATTCAAAAGATGACAGAAAACCACTAGTAGCTCAGAACCTTGAAATCATTCTGTGTATGCAATAAATGATGGTCTCCTCCAAATCCACATGTCAGCAACATCCTAGTGGCTTAACCTTGCAAGACTTCCCTAAAGAATAATGTGAATTCTACAGGTTATGATCTGATCACAGGTCTTCGTCAGATTGGCCTCATAATCAAGAGTCCCAGACCTATTTGGAGCACCACATTAACTCCATGTGTATGGCAGAGGGCCCTAAAATGTCCCAATAAGGAGAGGTGGGATCCAGGCCATAGGTGGATTCAGGTCTGGACTCAAGAAACTTCACCCAAATGACACTATTGGTTCACATCTGCAGAAGCACAGGAAGAGAACTTAGACATTTTTTAAAGGATTTTTCTAAATAATGCCATGCTCCAGGCACGGGACTATACATTCTCAAATTAGGTCTAGGAAAGGTATTGAAGTCACATTGTAGAAAATGTTTTGATGTGAATATAACTAGCATACATTTACTTTCTTTTTCATCCTAACAGATATTATATGGCTCAAGTGTCTAAGGGGAAGCCATATTCTCAGCTCCAGGGATAGAAGTTTTTGGTCTACATATAAACTATCTCCAAGAACTTGGATCTGTTATTCTATGAAATTTCTCTCTTTCTGTCCCTTGCTAAAGGTAAAGAAGGCCCTTGTTGGTACTGGTACTAAAACCTTGAGGGAAACCTATGGAGGGGTTCTGTTTGGGAAGCAGAGCAGAAAGATGAAAGAAACAACTTGGGCTTTAAATGATAAAATTGGACTTGTGAACTGATCAACATGAAGCCAGAACTAGCTCTGGATTTCCTTCTCTCTTTTTTTCCATCTGAGTAGGGTTGCTGTAGTACAAACTTACCCTAATTGATATCAGTATTAAAGGGATTTGAAGAAGGATACCATTAGGAACAGAAAACCAGGAGAAAGTTATTTCTATTCTTATATTAAGGATCTGGATTGTCGTAATACACTATGATAGTGAAGAAATCAAATTAAACCTGATATATTATAAAATAAAATTATAGTAACTTCTATTTATTTGGCATTCATTCTGGGTCAGTTACTATGTCAAACACTTTTCATAATAAAATTTGTGACACTTATTTCAATTTTGCTTTGTTTGTAATAAAGCATAGATTTTCTAACTGCAGTTTGCATTATCTATTCCCCAAAAAGTTACAGATTTTCAAAAGAGTAAACAAAAATTTGACCCTGACCTCAGCGATTCATGATACAGAGTCACAGTCAAGGAGGCTTAAGAGAGAAAAGGCACTTGGGCTGATTCTAAGAAGACTGCAGAACTTTGTTTTAACTTTAAAAAATTTTTCTGATAGTAAAATAAAAGAAGAAAGAACTTTCCCTTATGACACTATTGCTAATTCCGGAAAAGAGAGACGGTAATATTAAAAAAAAAAAAAAAAAAAGCACTTTTTTTCCACCTGCAAAATGATCTGCTACCTTTTCATTAAAATTAGATTTCTGATTACTAAGTGAAATGGAAAAATGTGTCAGAATATATAGGTCAGGACTCTTGGCTCTAAGGCACCTGAATAAAGGTTGTTTCCATGGCTCATCTCTCACTCTGCCTTATGATCGTGTCCGCGTAACTCTACTACCTAATTTGCCTTCCCATTAATGATAGTGGCATGAGTCCAATGCTTAATTAAGACCTAGCTCCCATCTCCCTTTAACGAGGGGTTCAGTTTGACGCTTCGGTGTTGTATCCTCACAGGGCTGAGATTTCCTGAAGGTTTTGGATCAGACCCAGGCATCACAGCTGTTCTTAAAATGATCACTGTTTCCAGAAAACCATTTTCCCCACCCCTAAATACCCTATTTCCAAAGGTAATTTTGCCTGTGAACCTCTTTTATCCTCTTTTGCACCTCAATCCTTTCCCTTTGGGGAAAATCTCCACATAGGCTATAGACTGTTCACAACTGTTACTGGCCTGTGATATCATTCTGAAGTAAGTCACCAGAAACTATCCAACCGCAAGAGTCACAGGAAAAGTTGTATGCTACTGTTAAAAGTATTGTTAAAGCTAGAGAAGGTTCTAAAGCAAAGAGACAACACAGATCATGAGTTATTCATTCACAGAATGATTAAAGTGAGATACATGTGCTAAATTCTTGTCTCTTTATAGCATTTCCTCCTTATTCCTGAAGATAAGATACAAACTTCACATTGGATTAGGAAAGCAAGCCTGTGCTATTCTAAACGTGCATTTTCATTTAAAAAGGAATAGTTAGCACTTCTTTTTATCTGAAAAAGGAAGTGTGCCTGTTGCAGTGGTGTACACCTTTAATCCCAGTACTTGGGAGGCTGACACAGCAGGATCACAGGTTGGAGATTAGCCTCAGTAATTTAGCAAGACCTTCACCAACCTAGTGAGGTTCAGCTTTTTCAAATTAAATAAATAAATAAATAAATAAATAAATAAATAAATAAATAAATAAATAAATACAAAGAGTTGGGGTATAGCTCAGAGGTAATGCCTTTGAGTTCAATGCCCAGTATCAAAAAATTAAAAGGAGGTATTTCCTTTGATTTGTAGCATGCTTATAGTGACTATGTATTCTAAGTCCAGATACTGGAAACATTTATTTTTTTTCCTTTTTAATATGCTTTTATTGGTGCATTATAATCTCACATCATAATGTAGTTCATCATATTGGCGACACACATCCACACAGCACTTGGTGGGCTTTTGCCTGGCTCCATCCCCACTCCCCGCTCCCCCATACAGGATATTGAGATTGGCGTTCGTATTCTCACATGTGTACCTAGGTTCAATGCATAGAATTCTATAGTCCTGGAATAGAAGTCTGAACAAAAATAGATTTCTTTTGGAGTGACACTTAAAGGGGTTGGAATAAGTCCTGGGTGTAAGTTTGCACAGTATATATATATATATATATATATATATTAGTTTCAATGTCGCTTGTTCATTCAGGTAACTGTAGATTTACAATAGAGCAAATATTTTTATGTAATCATTTTGATTGGCATTTATGAGAATATAATTACACAAAATCTGAACTCCAAGGAAAAAACGTTGAATTCCAAGCTGTATGTGATTGAATTTTGTATTCTGGCCCTGCCAAGCTCATTTGTGTGTGACGTGCCAAAGCTTCTGTGAAGGGACCGCTGTAACAGGAGAATTGCAATTATGACACCGACACCAAAGTCTCTCGTTTGATCTATTCTATCTCGTTTCATCTTGGGCTGTGCTAATGAGTCTTGATTAACTCTGTCTTCTCTTCTGCCTGGGTTGTCCTACACGGCATATCAATTGTCTTCTTTGCAGTCTTTCAATTTTCACCTTGCCTCCCTCGGATTTGAATTGGATCTAATTATATCGGTCATGGATGTCCTCAGTCCTGTAAGTGGAGAGTAAACACCCCATTCTGTAGGGTCACAACCAAATGTCACAGCACTTGTTATTACAGTTCAACCTGTGTAGTACCAAGGTGTGAATGAAAAATCATAAATAGGTCAAGTATCACCAGATAATTAATATGTTAGTATTATGTCATTAGTATGTAGTATTATTAGTAATATTACATGCTACTATATAATACTACAGTAATATTAGTATGATTATATAATTGCCATGTAAAGTATGCTTTTCACTTTTCTGGTATTCAGCTTCATCTACATCACTTAAACAAGTATCCCAACTTTGGTCCTTTTTATAGTTAGCTCTTTATAAATGATGGTGTGTTTAGACATGTTAAAGAGTAGCTTTGCTGCCTTATTGGTTATGTGAACCTCTAAAAATGCAGGGCTTTGAGCAGAGCTGGATTCATCGTTGTGAAAGCTACACACTTGCAAACAGCCCATACTCTTCCCAGGCACTTCTCCATCTCTGCATGGTTTATCTTTTGTTGTCTTTGTCTTGATGTTCTTAATGCTTTTTAAACAATTTCAATTTTTTCACTGTGCTCAACAAATTACATAGCTGATCTACTATTCAGATATTAACTTGGGCAACAAGAATTCTCAAAATAAAAGAGAAAACTTCAACTCAAAAATGCACACAGTGTCTATTAGATGCCTAACATTGTTCTGGATACTGGGAACATGGTGGTCAAGCAAACAGACAGAACCCTTTCATTGTGGAGTTTACCTTCTAGACAGAAGAAAATGACTGAAGAAAGAGACTACTGCTATGTAGGTTGCTATATGATAAGAACTGTCCAAGACAACACAAAATTATTAGATGAGTGAGAGGAGGGAGAGGAAGAGAGACAGAGCCTGCCCACTAGGATGGAGATGAGATATGACTACAGCATCACTCTCTCTGCTGAAGTTATCTCTGCCCTAGGACAAACTCTCTCCTCTCCCAGACACATTAATAAGAAAGATTATTAGTTTTTTATTTTGGGTGGAAACAAATGGAAATTGTGAGAGCTTTGACTAAGAAGTTTTTGAAAGATGTAGTTGATTGAAGTCTTTCTGTGATCCAAAACAAATTCTTAACTGTGGCACAGGATAGGCGCAAGGGTGGACTAAAACATGCCAGTCCCTATTTCTACCAGCTAAATTGTTCCTGTCTTAAGAAAACACAGCCAGAAAGGTGATAGGTCTTGGTGTTTTTGATAGGAACATGCCACCTTTGCATATATATATATATATATATATATATATATATATATATATATATATATACACACACATACATATTTGATCATGATAATCCATGATTATCAATTTCTGTGCCATTTAAAAACATTATATATTTATATTTAGGGTGTTAGGTATTCTATACTTCAGATGTACTCCTGTTATGAGTATATGTTATATTTAAATACACAGATACACTATAGCACTAGTGTGCAATAATGAAATAAAGGCACAATGTAAGAATACTATTGTCATGTACAACATTTTATCTATTATGCTTGCTAATTATCAGAGCATCTTTACTATAAATACTACTAATCTTTGTGGCTTTAGACCGCTATATAATCAATAAGGTGACAAGGACAGTCTTTACCACTTCTAAATATATTATCACTAGATAGGTAAATACAAAAGGGAACCATGATGGAGTGGTATTGTCACTTAAAGCCCACTTATTAAAAAATAATAAAGAAATTTTGTGCACCTCCAAGTTCACTGTTAATTACATAAATTAATTACAGGTGCACTATAAATGGAATGTCACACATTCTCACAATTTATGAAAATAATATATTGCCAGCATGGTATAAAAGTACGTCATACAGAGAAGTGAACTAACTTTAGTAAGTCTATGTAGTAAGTCACCAGGTCAGTTACTTACTTTGTAGCTCTTCAAAAGATTGAACAGCTTTATTTCCATCATAAACTTTATTGTGTTGACACAACCCTTAGCACCCTTAATGTTTACAGAGAGAATTGAATTTAATAAAAGTGGATCTCACCAATCAGTTGCCAAATGGTGTCAAGTTACACATCCATTCATGCTAGCAGCAAGTGTCACGAGAAGCATTCCTCTCTAGCTAAACAGTAACAGTGCTCCTTTGCTTTGGCTGGCTTTGCCTCCAATGCCATAGCGGATTAACGGAGCACGATCTCCACTGTGTAGATCCATGGTTGTTTTATGTAGATGATATGTTCCCACTTCTGTAATAGATTTTCTATACTATCTTCAGGTGATATTGTATTTCCTGTTTAGCTTTATGTTTAGACAATACCCTACAATTTTTATTTTCAAATCTCTAATCACCTGTAACTTTTTTTGAGCATATTTCCCCCATAGGATTTGTAGCAAAGTAAATTAATTGATATTTTTATCTTTCTGGATAAGTTGTGCTGCTGTGAGCCAAGTGGTTTCCAAGATTTGCTTTCCTATCGTCTGCTCCAATAACCAAGGGGCAGCTTTTAAAGGCTGATGATGTACCATGTTAGTATATCTTGAAGACATTCTGTCACTTTGATGGATCCAGTGGTCATGATGAATAGCAATTGAAATTTAATTTTAAAATCTGAAACTGTTAGTGGCACAATTTTCAAAAGCTGGAAGAAAAGATTTTGGTTTGAATTGAAGTGCACACATAATTGCAAATTTTCTTAATGTCTTGCTTTTATTATTGTTCCTTTTGATTCTGGCTGTAGAATCTAGTAGACTAACATGGGGACAATTTGCCAGAATAAGCAGTTGCATAAGTGCATTTGCAGACCACATATAATTTTCAGTGTCTAAATGACTTCTGTTAATCCCACGGTACCCCATGGTAGCACTTCATGAGGAAGAAATCAAAACATATTGCAAGAATTACTTGCTTTGCCACCGTCAGATGTCCTTACAACCTCAAATAATAAGAATGCTGAACATTTTAATATCATTATGAATTGAGACTACCTTTTGTTAAAAATCAGAAGTATCTATTTATTTAAGGAGTATTACAAAGTACATCAAATAGAGTTTCAAATTTATATTACAGGCAACACCAACTTTTAGCGAGAAATATAAAAGTTAAAGTAATACTAACCTTTTCTTCTGTAATTTTAGTCTACATTTTAAAATTTTTTAAATATGTTGGCAAAAATTGTAACAGGTAATAAAAGTGAAAAAAATGGTAAATAGTAACCTATAAAATAATTGAAAATATAATTTTTCATACAACTGACATACATCATTCATGCATTTATATTTTAATGATGCAGTGTAATTAATTATACATCATAATGAGATTCAAAGTGATGCAATCATATGTGCACACAGCCCCTGGTGTGTTTCCCTTTGTATCCTCACTAGCTCTTCTCCTCTCCTTCTCTCCGTACATATTAGTCAGTGAGATTGGTAATGAAACCTCACATGAACGTAACCTTATTTGAACTGTTTCCTTCCTCAGTCTTCATTTTTCCTCTCTTTACCTCCCTGACCCAATTTCCTTCCACTATTTTACTTATGCTGTTTTTCTCTCATTTAATGGAAGTCCTTTTCACTTCTTACTTTCTGGCTAGTGTCCACATATAAGATAAAACATATGACCTCTGACTTTCTGAGACTGGCTGATTTCACATAGAATAGCATCCATTTTTCTGGAAGTGGCATAGTCTTGTTTCTTTATGGTGGAATAAAATTCCATTGCGTACATATGCCACGGTTTAGTTATCCATTCATTTGTTGTTGTGAATTATGCTGCTTACATCACTTTTATTTAAAATGTCACTTAGAAATAATTTTCCCATAGCCAGTGGATTTTCAACAAAGGTACCAGAAACATCCACTGGAGAAAAGACAATCTTTTTAATACGTGATATTGGGTAAAACTGGTTATCCATTTGTAGAGAAATGGAACTGAATCCTTACCTGTCACCATGCACAGGAGTCAATTCAAGATGGATCAAAGACCTGGAAGTTAGAGCAGGGACTGTAAAGGTACTAGAGGAGGGCACAGGTTCCATATGTACCAACATATAGGAACAGATAGAAACTTCCTCAACAAGATCCCCAAAGCTCAGGAAATTAAAACAAGAATTAATACGTGGGATGGCATTAAACGAAACAGTTTCTGCACATCAAAGAATACCATCAAGGGTCTAAAGAGAAAGCTCAGAGAATGAGAGAAGATCTTTGCCAGCTATCCCTCTGACAGAGGACTAATATCTAGAATATACAAAGAATTTAAAAGACTTTACACTAAAACAAACAAACAAACAAAAAATAACCCAATCAAGAAATGGGCAACTGAATTGAATAGACACTTTATAAAAGAAGAGATACCTTTTTTCATGTATAGGCCATTCATATCTCTTCTTTTGTAAAGTATCTATCCTATAATGCATCAATAAAAATACATTACAAAAAAAAGAAACAGTTTTTCCATATGGTGATCCGCACATTAACTGGCCTCCCCATAGTTTTTACTGAGAACATAGCTCTCCCCCAGTGACTAGAGCTAAGGCTGATTCTCTATCCCTAAAAGTTGACTCTCACTTTCAATCCAAATTCAGACCATGCTGGTGGATCAATTGTGCATTTTCTTTTTCTAATAGTACTTTATTAAGCACCAACTAAAAAAATCATCAGAATGCCTTAAAAATGTAAAAACGTTACAACAACAAAAGCAACAAAACTTCCAGGGTCAAAATATCCAGAACAGTAATTGATCACAAGTCGAAGTGTTTCTGTGGAGTCTTATATCAAGTGGCTACCCATGATGCTTTTTCTTGAAGGTAGAAATGTAATGGTAAACACAACAGATATGTTTTCCCCTATGTTCACTATACTCATCGAACAGAGTGGAAAAAAAACATGTTCCAGGCAGAGGAAAGAGGAAATTTAAATATTTAGGTATCAGAAAAAAATATAATACTATACAAAGTTGAAATAAAATTCAGGAATAGTTACTGGGTTACAGAAGGGAAAGATACTAGTCTTTTTCATGTTTTGTGGTATTGAGAAGTTAGCCCACGAACATTCTATCTCTGAGTTACACTCTCTGCCCTATTTTATTTCTCATTTTGGAACAGGATCTCACTAAATTAGTTCATGCTACTCTTGAGCCTCCTATCTTTCTGTCTTAGCTTCACAAGTACTGGGTTTACAGGTGTATGCAACTATATCTGGCATGAAAAACATTAGTTAAAAATCATAGTTGGAGAGTAAAGCAGGAAACAAGTCATGATAAGACTTGTCATCCAGCTTTAAGACATTTTTTTCTAGAAGAAAATGGAAGCCACAGAAAAGTTGCAAACAGTGAAGTGGGATAGTAAGAAGGATTACTCCCTGAGAGTAACTGGGAAGACAGCAATGCCATTCATTCAAGAAGTGGTCACCAAAAAAGAGCAGATTTGGAAAACAATGAGTTTAGACACTCAAATAGTGTGCAAATTTGTTCAGATGCCGATGTATCTAAAAGACCAGAAATGTCCAGAAAGAAGTTGAGCATGTACCTTCAGCAAGTGAAAGAATGGTGTGACTTGAGATACAGCCTTATGGATTTGTGGAAAAAAGGGGATTTACACTTTACAAAGGAATAAGAGATGAAAATAAACAAATGTTGCCAAGAAGGCACTTGCATATGAAAGAAAACCTGTTCATCTGTTGATCTAGCTATATCTTCAGTGAGTTTAGGGAAAACCAATTAAGTAATTTTGAATGCTCTAGCATTTTAGGAATTATAGAAGCATAAAACCAACAGCAATCACTTGAGGAAAAGACAACAATGAGTTCAATAGGTTTTATAAAGAAATTTAGGTTTGTTTTAGAAGATAGCAAGAACCAGCTGTAAAGATGGGATTGAGTTAATGGAATATTTATTCAAAAGGGAAAATTTTAATGTTTAATAATGATGGAAATGAGCCAATAGTAAGGAAAACTGTTTCTCTTTCTCTTTTTCCTCCTTTTCTAAATATAGACTCTTGAGGAAACTTGAAAGAACTATGCAGATTTGGGGTACATGTCACACAAAAAAATGTTGACCTTTGTTGAACGTGGTTTGATCTGGAAAAGGAGAAATCTGGATCATATGCAAAAAAGTATTTTCTGAAGAGAAGCCAAGCAAGTTCCTAATTTCAGGATACTTGGGGAGATATAAAGGAACATTAACTGTGCCTTAAGATTCTTAATGAAAGGACAGTCTAATCTTTGCCAGTCTAATCTTTTCATTTTTTGTTTGTTTGTTTGTAGTGACCCTGCTCTCTTAATCTCTGCTAGGGTAATTTAGGAAAGTCATTCTGATTAGTCAATCCTTGACAGTTTGGTCTCTGTCTCTGAGAGGTAAAACCTCGTAGATCCCATAAATAGTTCTCCTTCTACCACCAGCTGGGTAAGAAAGAAAGAAAATGGAAATAAAATTTGGGAAGGGATATCCTACTGTTATTCTGAGTCAGAATTTGGAATGTATACATCTCATAATGTGACTGTATGCTTTGTCTAAAATTAAAAAATAGATAAAATCTTAAAAATTTAAGTTCAAAGCATATTAAGATAAAGAGCAAATGCTTTTCCTCAAAAATATCAGAAAGACTCTTGGTTCCTGAGCTAATGTGTTGGGTTTCTAATTTATTTAAATAAGAAGTCTTGACATAAATAGTTAAATACATGTAAGCAATTTGTTCCAAAGCATTTGAGATTTCTATAAAAACACCAAACAGCCTCAGTCTACAACCTATTAAAAATGCTTTGGGAGTGTAAATTGAAGATAGCAACATGGAAAAGTACTGACAGTGTCCACACAGTAAGTAGTAGAGTACAGGAAAGAACTTTTTATTCATCCAGAGTTTGCTAATGGATGCAGAATCTTAGCATTCCCTCAGTTAGATAGCACCCTTATTCTCCACTGGAATAAGAAGGAAAGGTATAAAGGAAAGGCCAGAAATTCTACTTTTGCAAAAGTCTCATGAGAGAAATGGTAAACCAGGAAAATAGTTCTTTTCTAAACCGTGTGACCTAAAATGATCAAGTGAAAGTGACACTTGAATCTTTTGTCTATGGAAGAGGACATCTTTTATGAGAAAAACAGTGAGTGTATATTAATAAGAATTCCTGGAAAAAAGCAGAACCATGAGAGATAGAGATGGGAATGTAGAGAAACTGGAGGATCAGGCTAGTGAAAAGGAGTTCTAAGACTTAAGGGTCAGACAATGCCACTGCTCAAATAGACAGAAAACAGATCCTCCTTTCTTCCTTTTGTAATGGTTGTTCTGTTCAGTTTCTCAATAGATGGAGATGACGGCCACTCGTGTTGGGAAGGACCATCTATTTTCCATTAAGTACCTTCACCAAGACCCTCAGAAATAAAGTTTAACCGGCTATCTGGGCATCCGTGGCCCAGTCAAGTGGCCACATACAATTAACCCTCACAATGTGCCACATGAAGAAAGCTTCCCTGGAGACAAGTAGACATTGGTGTGATGGCGATGGAATAGAGGTGGGGTCCCAGTGAACACCTTCCCTCTAATACTGCCTGAACCCTGCACATTTCAGTCCTATGGACCATTGTATTCCCTTGCTTGTTTCAGGCAATTGAGTTTTCTTTTTAAAATATTGAGGTATGACAATACTTTTGAACTGATATATCAGAGTGACAGGAACGAATGTCCTACAAGATGTATGGACATGACTTCCATATCAAAATATATCAGAGTTTTTTTCCCATCTTGTATTATCATCAGACTGTATATTTCTTTTATAAATTTAATAAGTCCTAGGTATTTGACTGCATGATAGCATCTTCAGGAGGCATGTCCAATGAGACCTGCTACTTCATTTCACTTCTTACATCGTTGTGCTCCATTTCTCCCCACTTTGAAGTTTTGCTTATGTTGGTGACTGGCAGAGGCAATGTGCCTAACTACATGGGCTAGAAATCTAATCTGGTGTGACAAATGAAAGAGGCACATAATTGGCTATGTAATTCTAGGATAGAACTGTTATCAATTTTGAGCAGTTGATGTTCTCAGAACAGCATTGTATGCAGCACAAGGGATTACAGTTACTGTGGGATTCACTGGAAGTTTCTGGAATCTTCTAGTGGGTTATAAAAATTAATAGAAACTTGGTAACTGGGATCTTAACTTGCATATAATGATAATCTTACTTTCTTTGATAGGAAATGGGCCTATCAATAAACCTATTTTTGCCCTTTTGTGGATAGAATCTCACCTTAAGCATAACTTGACTGTTTGTTTTCCTTTAAGTACAAAAGGTTTTAACTTTAGATTATGTCAGACTCTCTTGCTCAGTTACCTGCCAGGTGGGGATACAGGCTTTGTTGGCCTCAACTTCTGCTGGCTCTACTTTCCTCACAGTGTAGTAAAACTTTCAAAAACTGCCAGTGTTTTTCTTTAAGTTTTCCATTGCTCACACACTTTTTTTACTCACCCTAATATACCAGAAAACTAAACCATTTGAGATTTAGAGGAAACTGAAATTGCAGAGCGGAGAGTTGAGAGAAACTTTAACTAGGCCATATACAGAGTTGTGTCTCTGTGCTTGCTTCTTGGCTTACATCTTAGGGGACCTATGAAATTTAACCCAAACGTGGAATTGTCACTTTTAGCAAGAGATTTTGCTGCACTACAGCTTATTTCCAGCTTTGTTTTCTTTCAGTATATCATATGTGTCCTTGCCAAAGCTTCTCAGAAAATTGGCTCTTTCTGCACTTCACTCGTTTTACTAGGTTTTGTGTGATTGGCAGACAGAAAGGTACAAAGGAGAGAGATCTTGATGTGGCCCTGTATACCATGTTTACAACTAAACCACACTCTTTAGCACAGGAGAATTTGCCAGAGACAATTTTAAACATGAACTTCTAGGTAATGCTAGAGTTGAACAGAATATACAGGATATGGAATATGTTTACAAATGTGGCAATGATCAGATAATTTGAAACATGCTAACAGAGTAAAAATTGCAATAATTAATAATAATAATAATAATAATAATGTGTATTAACGTACATCCAGTTTTTGCAAAGTACTGAGTTAAGTGCATTCTATGCATTAAATTCTAATTCTTTCAATAAATCTTGCACCTTTGGAATCAGTATTCCAAACATAAAGATAGCAACCACCAATGACAATTTTTTTTTAACCCATAAAAAAAGAGCCATAGCAGACAGGGATGGTGATGCACACCTGTATCCCAGTACTTGGGAGGATGAAATAGGAGGATTGCAGGTTTGAGACCAGCCTCAGTAACTTAGTGAGACCCTGATTTCAAGTAAAAAGTAAAAATCGGTCTGGGGTGTAGCTCAAAGATAGAATGACCCTTGGTTCAATGCCCAGTGCCACAAAGAAGATAAAAAAAAAAGCCATATTATTTGTCGTAAATGTAGGGTGGTTTCATTTTTCTCTGATTGTTATTTTTAACAAAAAAATCAGCCATTAAATGATATTTTCTAGTCTATTACCCAATGACTACAAAGATTATATAGGGTCTACATAATAAAAAAAAAAAGTTCCAATGGTTCCATTTATCTCTGTGGATTCATTTGAAAATATTTAACTGCGAGATGTATTGTATTCGGAACATGAACTTCGTGTGGATATCAAAGGACTTCAAAATAAAATTAGCTCACCATTCTTGTACAGCAGAGCTTAATCAGCCTGACAAGCTAAAGAAGACTTTCCTCACAGACAAAGGTTATTCTGACAAAGCCAAATTAAGGTCCAAATAGGTCTTGATGCACAGAAAGAGTGCTGTATCCCCAGTGAGCCTGATGATAATTAACATCTGACTTAAGGGACCATTGGGAATGACTTGGAAGGCTTTAATTGGTCCACCTTACTCGCCTGCAGGCTCTTCTGTTGTGGGAATGATTTAAGTCTCTTCTCTCTTTCAGCTAAATCTCAGCATGTCTCAGATTTCTGAAGCCACCTTTATCATTTGAGGCCCTAAAGGGGGGGGGTGTGAGTTGTAATTCAGCTTTCATCTTTCTTTGCGGAGAACCATAAGTGTTTCTATAGCATTAAAGAGAGAGCTGATTATGAAGGCAGGATTCAGTCACAAGGTAAAGGAAAATAAGTACAAATCCATCTTTAGGGGTCCTTGAATACACACGACCTACTTCTTTCATGGAAAATGTATCAGGTGAATATATATTTTAATATGAAAAAGTGATAAAGGTATAATTCATGAAATCAATGGGGAGGCCAAGTGAGATGCATGGAATCAATATAAAACCATACGTGTACTCTCGTGTGTCAATATTTACCACTCTGGTGGGAAAATGGGACAGAAAAGTCCTGAACATTAGCGACTTCACTTATAGATGTTTACTATTGCCTCTCCTGAATAAAACCCATAAGAGAATGGTTATGAAAAATAATGGTATCCATTAAGAGCGCAGATCTAATTGTAGGCATTAGCAAATACGGTAACACTTGCAGCTGGACCACCACAGAAATAGAAATAAATATGCAGATGGTCCAAACCAGTCTGCTAGTCAATAAACTATTAAGGCATATTATCCCAGCTGTCAAGTTCTTTTTTTTTTTTCTATTTATTTTTAGTGATCATCTTTACTAAATGGTAGACAGGCAAGTTAATTTGTTTTTAAAAACTATATTTTCATAAATTTAGAAGGTAAATCTACTATGCAATAATTTTTAACGAAGCATCATTTAGGCAGTTTTTCAAATTGGTTTGTTTGGTCTTTGTCCTATTTTATTATCAATCATACTATCCTAAGTTCCAAGAATAAGTACGCACATATTTCGCTAAAAATAAAATATGCTTCATTTTTTTCTCACACGTGTATGCATATTTTTCATGAAAAGTCCTTTCACATAAATACTAAATCATGAAAGGATAGTTGATAAGTTGGTTTTGAACTACGTAGTTGTAGATCATTTGTTCAGAAAAAACAAAAATTCAAGCTCTTTGTATGTAGAGAAAAGTGGGTAGCAACACATTATTCTCTGTTTGTACAATACACACACAGTTTAATAGAAGATCCAGTATTTCTGTATGCTGAGATAGAAATGCAGAGTAAGTAGAAAGTGGAGTCCTGCTGTCTTTACCAGTGCTTCAATCTTTAATTCCCAGTGACTTACAGATAGTTGCCAGTGAGTGTAAAGAAAAATTCATGTCAATCTGGCACTTAATTGGATGTCCTTCATTCTGTTTGTAATCTCTAGAGAAAAGCTCTCTCAAACAGTGGGCTCGTGTCATTTATAATTAAGATACTGTACCTCAAGTCTTGATCCCATTTATACTGGGCTGAACTTCTTTGGAGGGTGGGGAGAGGTGGCTGGGAATTGAACCCACAGTCTCATGAATGCTAGGCAGGCGCTCTACCACTTCACCAAACCCCCAGCCCAATACTTTTAAGTTCCATGTGAACACATGCCATTAGCCTGAAATGCCTACAACAAAATCTGTGTGAGGTTAATCCATGAGGTTCTATTTTAATATATACTTTTATGGGTGCATTGTAATTACACATTGTAAGTTTCAGAATGATAGAAACATACATGCACGCATAATTTCCTATCACTCTTCAGTAGTTTGTTACATTTTTTTTGTCAGAACAATTTATTCTTTGTTTTATTGCATTTATAAGTATGGTAAAGAATAGTGATAGTCTATCATAATATTATTTTGATAGCAGTATGAACTGAACTTGTGAGATGTGAGAAGATGTCCCTAAATCCTCACAGACTAGATTTATCTTTAAATAATCAAATGCCAACAATGCAGGTTACAGAACAATATTGAATACTAGAAAAAAAAAAAAACAAAAAAAAAACGTTGCATGTAAATGTTTAGAGTCAGTTCTGTCAGAAAGGTATAGGTATAACCGGACAGATGAACGGACCAACATGGTACATGATCTGCCACAGCCACTTGTAAATTGATAATAGATCTTTTATAATATAAAAGGTAAGTACTTCCAGACAACAATCACAAAAACACCCAACCTCTCTCTTTCAACGTCATGCTCATGGTTGGATCTCTGGAATAAACAAAGAGACTACTAGAACTACTAGAAATGTTCTCTTCCATGGGGACTTGAAAGAAGAGAATAAAGCTTCCCACAATGTAGCAGGATCTATCTACACGCTCAATGTTGAAGTCAGTTCCTCCCTGTTAGAAATGAAGCAAAGAGAAATAAAACACAAATGAAAAGAAATTCATAACTTGAAAGAAAGAATGCAATGTACAGAAGCAAACCACATTTGCTTATAATGTGGAATGTTAATAAGGTTTAAGGAAATAACAAGATACATAATTTTATTTGTAACTTTTTAATTTATTGAACTTTATGTCACACCCCAAAGATCCATATTTGCTGGGTACTCTTCTACTGGTTTTACTTTTTTAACACATATAAATATTCAAATTACTTCTGTAATAATTCCCTTTTCATTTATTTATTTTTCTTTTGTAAAACAAAGGGCATGTTTTATATAGGAAAATAGAGTTGGCAGACACAAAGTTAAGAATTTGAGAGACAAAAAGGATTATGGCCCTGGGTATAATTCGTAGCATATAATGGAGGCTCAATAAGTCTGCGTTGACTTGATTTAATTGAATGTGACAGAATTTCTGATTTAAAAAAATATGAGCAGCATACAAAGGTTGAAATATTCAGATGCAAACATAAAAAATAGAATATCAAATAAAGAAGCTTAAAAATCTCCACTTAAGCAAAAAAATAGGTATACCCATTAAAATGATAAAGAAAATAAGTAGAAGTGAGATATTAACAATTAAAAAAATATCATAAAATGAATCCTAGGATGGGACCTAGAGGGAAGCAATATTGAAGAAATAAGAGAAATAAGTTGAAGAAAAAAAAAATTTCATGAAAGCATTCGCCATATGCTAGATTACACAGCTGAAGATGATGATGATGATGATGACACTAAACTAATAATAATTATTAACCTCCAAAGTACTTCATGTCTATAAACTCATTTAATGTTCACAACTTATTAACCCTGTTGAACTCTATTAAAGGAGTACTGTTATCAGCATTTTGCAGGAAAGAAATTGAAGTGCAGGAGGACACTTAGAGCCAAGATCTAAAGAGTACATCCTCCAGCCTTGCACTGAACCCTTTTCTCTAGCAACCTCGGCAGCACCTTCTACTGATGAAAAGACACCCACATCTTAGCAAAGAGACTGCAATTCAAGAGTAGAAAAATAATGCTACTGTCATCCATGCAGAAATAATAAAACAGCAAACACTACAGAACAACAACTTGGTACCTAATAAGAATATACATGCAAGTTGCCTATGATAAAATAAGTGCTAATGACAGTAAACCTATTTCTGTAGAATTTTAAGTAAAACAGATTGTGATTCAAAACATTTTTATGGATACATAGGAATTTTCATAAAATTTACTGCTTGGAATAAAGAGTAATTCAAGGGCATATTTTACCCACTAGTAAAATATATATTTTCTGTTTTTAATGTATCCATTAAAAATTTATTTATATAAGTTAATTTATTCAATAATATGGAAGCTTTGGTAAGAGAACTAGTGGTTAACAGAAAAAAAATAATGAAACCATTTATAAATCTCTAATTTGAAATGTTTATACTAAAGATACAGAGATATTGCTAGTAATTCAATCACTGATTCATTATTTACTGAGTGATAACTGTGTGTAAGGTTCTACAGATTCAACAGTGAACAAAATATGTGTATGCCAGTTCTCATGCAATTTGCTTTTTATTGAGAAGGGTGGAGTCATATTAAAAATATATGAATTTATGATAAATACTTAGAGGGAAAATATAGCATATAAGGAAATAGAAGGTCAAGGGTCAGGGCAATAGGAAAGGCTTTTATGGCAAAAAGACCCTTGAAGGGAGGGATGTGATACAGTGAAATTTGTATCTCTTTGGAAGAAGATCATCCCAGGAAGAAGGGACAGGGCCTCACTGGGGAGTGCCTGGTTCCTTTGAAAGGAATGAGTGAACTAAGGAAGTGAATTAAGAGATAAAGTTTTTAAAAAATCAGATATTCAGTCAGATTAGTTGGGCCAAGAGTTGGCAAGCTATATCACTGTGTCAAGTTCTGTTTATCACACACTTTTTGCAACAAGAATTGCATAGGAACACCTACTAGACCTACCTAATAGACATACTTATTTATATATTCAGATTGCCTATGGTTGCTTGAATCTCCAGCAGCAGAGTTGGTTACTATTGCCCGGTGAGCTGAAGTTATTTATTTATTGCCTTTTACAGAAAAGCTTGACAGCATCTTCTTTATGCCATTGCTAGGTTTTGCATTTTAAGATGAATGGTAAGAGACGTCATGGAAAATTTCTGAGTTAAAGTGATGTTACATGACTTTAATATAAAAGAAGTATTCTTATTGCCATTGGAAGAAATGAGTTCTGTTGAGGCAAAGGTGGGAAGAAGTGAGTGATTTATGGATTGTCTTGTAATCCAAATAAAAGTTGCTCATGGTTTAGACCTAGGAGGTTGACTCAGAGTAAGGGGTCTTTGGCTTCTTTATATACTTGGATGAAAGCAATGAGACAACTTGGTGACTCAAGAACTGTGGGATGAGAAAGCGATAACAGGAGTCAAGAGGAATTCAAAAGATTTTCGAGTAAATGGAAGAATGGAGTTTTCACTTACTGAGGTAAAAAAAAAAAAAAAAATGAAAAAAAAAGATTGTAAAAATGAGAGTTTCAAAATAATCTATATCTGAGGCTAGAAATTAGTAAGGGTAGAAGTAAATATAATTTTATTCTTGACACTGACAGGCTGAGAAAAAGGTTATACTTAGCAATCACTACAGTGCCCCAAGTATAAAATAAATTCTGAGTCGATACTGATAAAAATGAATGATTAATTAAACAAATAATAGGAAGAAGAAAATTCTTCCAGAAGAATTTTAAATCATTTATATTGGCTAATCCCTGTCTGAGAGTAGAGATTAACTACAATTTTGTGACCCCTTGACGGTCGGCTACACTTAGACTTACTTCCAAGGAATATAGCAGTGACAGGGGTAAAAATAAGTAACTTTACAATGAAGGAATATGACAAACACTGCATTAGCAAAATTAGCAGGTCTATCGAACATAAGCAAAGATGTCATGTTCACAGAAGTCACTACTGATAGGAAGTGATTACAAGAGTACCTCATCTCTGTGGCATCCATCCCAAAAAATTATTTACCTGGCCCACCAATATGAAATTTATATATATATGTATATATATATAATATTATATATATCATGAAATCTAATGGAGAAACATTTTTAAAATGCTTGACCAATACTCAGAATCATTTATGATTAATAAGAAACTAATAAGCCACATGCAACTAGAGACATGTACAAGTAAATGCAACATGGTATGCAAAATGGGGTTCTGACACAGAAGGGCGTAAGTGAAAAGACCGAGGGGCAAGTAAAATCAGGAGTTAATAAAGAAAAATGTCTATTTGGTTTCTTAATTGAGGAAAATGCAACTTGGCCATATAGAATGCTAAGAATAGGAAAAATTGAATGAGAGGTACATAAGAACTCTATACTTTTTATTATTCCAAAATTGTCTCTAAATAAAAAATGTACTTAAAAAGTATATGTTCAAAAATCAATACTAGTAAAAAACATTTTCTACTATTTGCAAATAACTATCAGGAGAAAATGAATTTAAAAAATATCTATTCACAACGAAAAGAAAAATAATAAAATAATAAATACCAAAAGGAATACACAACTTAACAGAAATAAGACCACATAACTTAAATCTGGTTAATATTAATAGATTCATTCTGCTTCCAAGACGTAGAGCTTTTAAAAATAATTCTTAATGAGAAATGTGTTTTGATACATTAAAACATTATTAGATATAACCAAATTAAAATGTAAGAGAATTATTTAAAAAAATGAATGTCTTGTATTGAAAGAAAAAATGATGCCATTTAGATTCAGTCAAATTTATTGGAAAAATAAAAAGATTCTATCTTAGACTAGGCAGCATCTTGGATTGAAGATGGTTCAGAATGCCCCCCACCCCCGCAAACATATAATGCTATGAGAAACTTTTTTTTTTTCAGAAAGACAGCAAATGACATACAGAGATTATTTGACTGCTATAGCTTGCTATTTACCTTATGTGGCACGATTTCACAGCCTCCAGCCTGGGGCTGGCTGACAGATTTGCCTGCCCTTATTGGCCAAGACGTCGTTGCTAGTTACAAGTGTCATTTTGGGGTTCCAACCTGCTTGCACATCCAGCCAGGCTGCGGTTCACTGTGGACAGAGACCACTTTCAAGTCAATGTGTTGTTCAATTATGGAGGCAGCTTCAGGTCAAATTTCTTTCAGTTCAACAACTCCACCTTTTGGTCATCCTCTCAACTTTGACATTGACCAAAATCACAGACATAGGCAATGGCACCCCTTTCTGCAACATCACAATTAATCTGCGTGGCCTCAGTGTAGACACAATTTTACACTGTGCAATTAGATCATTCTTATTCCTTACAATCTTGTTATTTCAATTGTAACAAAACCATTCAATGTGTAAATACAGGTATATGTGGGTATTTAAACTTTGGGTACCACACAATAGTGTGCAAGAGAGAAAAAGAGAGAGAAAGAAAGATACTTTTTTTTTTTTAACAGAATGCTATACCAACCAAATCAACAGATATCAAATAGTTCAAGACGCACGCATTAGGGGTTGTTCAACACATCTGAGTTTCATCTGTTGGAACTATTGATCACCATCTGTTTGGAGAATAATGATTAAGAGACCATGATATGATTCGAAGCGGTCTGACTGAGAAAGCTGTTCAAATGCTCCGTTGGCTGTTCAACTGGCTGCAACACTTGTCACGCTGGTTCGGCGACCCATCACATGACAGGTGAACATTAAGGATGCTCAGGACAGGCAGACTTGCTATCTGCCGCTTAGCCTGTTCCCGT
The DNA here is from genome assembly GCA_004027655.1 of Graphiurus murinus. NCBI lineage: Eukaryota > Metazoa > Chordata > Mammalia > Rodentia > Gliridae > Graphiurus > Graphiurus murinus. The sequence continues at coordinate 180,563 of PVLC010000713.1, forward strand.
GGACATGTCATGGGTTTCTTTCCCTTCGGAAATTTACTCAATGTGTTTGGTGGTCGGGTCTAAGAGAAACAGAAATAGCACCCCTCTTTTAAATTAATCTTTCAGAAGGGGAAAAATCAGATGAAAGGTAAGTTAGTTTTGTTCAGCATTACGCACAAACCTCCAACTTAGGTAAAAATTGCTGAGTAATGTCCCCTTAAGTATTTTTGCTGAACAAACATTCCCATTCATTTTCTGGAAGAAGGTCTTTGCCAGCTCGAATCACTGAAAAATCTGATTAGATAAAAAATAAAAAATCTTTCCCACTTTACCAATCAACTTTAGTTCCATATATCTGGTACTCTACTAATGCCAGAGATGAGTTCCCAAGAGACCGGCTGGAACTTTCCTCAGTAGAAATTAATTTATCCTCATCTTCTTCAAAATGGGCACCTGTTTCAGTAATTGAGTTCTTTGACCTCTGATGAAGGGAAATTCTCTAGGAACTGTCAGGGAAACCTACTCAGAAGATGGATGGGAGTGAGCATGGCTACAAAGCAAGACCCTAAACAGTGAAAAGTTAGGCCACAATAGGCATATTCTCCACAGGTTGAACATGGGCCGTTGAAAGCTAGAAGAAAGAGCCACATAGTAGTATTTGAGCAGAGGTGAGTTCTCTCTGCTCCCTCTAAAATTGTCTTAGCTCTTCAGTCGCAAAGAGTAAAGAAGCATATGTTCTCCCTAATATGTGGATGCAAGGGAGAAGATGGGGCATAAGAGGGTCTCCAGATGAAAAAGGAGAAACCTCGATAAGCAAAGAAGTTGATTTAACTGAAGGGGATGGACAGGGTGGGGGAGCACCCTAATGCACACGATGTACTTACACAATTATATCAATGTCACTCACTGAACTTGAGAGGGAGGGAGGGTGAGGGAGCAGGGTGGGAATTGGGGAAGGGGTCAAATGAGAAATGTGTACACATATGTCATTATCAATTTGTACCTAATAAAGTTGTATGCTTACAATGCACGGATTATTACAATAAAAAAATTGGCTTATCTCTTCAACCACTACCAAAAGAACATGTTCACTTAGGCGGACTCTCCACTGCATGAGTCAGAGGTGCACAAGCATATCTGTTTGATCTCACTGGATTTAATCCAGTGACATTATATATGCAATAATGTGTACCTACATAGATAATTCCAATGTCTTTAGTGTTGCTTGGAAACACAATATATCTGATACAGGCATCGCCTGGTTATGCTTTCTATACCTCGTAGGGGTTGGGCTACCAATTGGAAAGGGCAAAATATTACTTTAATTAGCATAGGAAAACATATTATAGTGATGCCGAAATATCAAGGATAACATTCCACTTTTCCTTTGGGGTTTAAGTTTATCTTTCACTGATAACTTAGAGAAGTTTAGCACTAATGAAATAGTTTCATTTTTAGCATTAGTCTACAAATCCAATAATGATGATGGCTTCATGTTAATGTATAAGTCTTTGCTAACGTCACCAACAAATTATGATTCCATGTATAACCCTAGAGGGAAAAAGAAAGTGTTAACATGGAAAGAAATAGGATGAGAGGAAAATTAAGGTCTTCATGTTAACAGAGAAGTCTGGATCCAAGATAATGGGATGGCTATTCCTGTCTTATACTGCCATCTGCATCTGGGGAAGCTTTTCCCTGTATATTTTAGTCTAAAACTCCAACATAAGTGTACAGTTCCAGAAGTCTGGAGGCACCCATCTGAATTGTGAAATATGAATTAAAAATTTGAATCCTTAAAGCTTTGTTGCAGTGTTGGAAGTGAGAAGGACTTTGTGGGGCCCCTCCCAAAGAGAATGAAGGGTAGTGTTTCTTTCATGTCACCTTTAGAAGACACACCCTCTAGGTTTTAGATCAGAAAACAATTGACTGTGAGTGGATCACAGAAAGTTTATTTTACCTAATGGAAGTACATTCTTGCAAAATACAACAATGCTCTACAGAAATGGTTGTAACAATTTAAGAGTGAAAGACAGTTGAGGCTCTATACTTAAGGGTATTAGGTCATCCAGCACCTGCATTTCATATGGAGTCTACCCATGGTTACCAATATGAAGGAAATTGATTCCCACTAAAGCCAACCCTAATACTCGTGGACAAGGAAATCCAACTGATTAAGTTAACATTGTCAACTAGGCATTACCTTAGTTGTTGGACCTAATTTCAGGATACAATTTGATACCATTTCATTCCCTACAAGCAATACTTACTACTGCTTGTAATATTCCACAAACAATCTTTCTGAACAATCTTTGCAACAAGAAACTGATTCATATTTGTATCTATGAGATTATTTAACAAGCCAATCAATTTTTGTAGACATACTCTAGGAAATAGTTTGAAACAATTACCCCAGAATCTTTGAGGGGGTGGAAATCTCAGAGAATGGAGAACCAAGAAGGTTAAGGAGAAGTAGAAATAAAAATAAGGCTAGTAAGTCAAAATATACAGTCATATTCTTATTTATTTAAGATTTTTAGTCACTTTTGCAAAGACTCTTTTAAGGAGGAATTTGGGTTAATTTAGTCTTTTAGATGCCTCCACATATAAATTAGGAAACATTTACACTGATTTATTTTTTAATTTTTTCAGAAGTTGTTATTCCTGTTTGCCTGATATGTCTCAGGAATGAAAACAATCTGTCCAATTAAAAAAGTTCCCATTGTGGCCACTGATTTTCTAAGCTGTTACCAGTTAGGTCAGCCCCTTTTTTCCAAAGAAATATATACATTTGTGACCTGTAATTCTGAAACACAGATCTACCTTGAGTCCCAGAAGGTAGAGACTCCCTGGATTCTGATGAGCCCATGACTGATCAAGTCCAGTGAATTGTTGAATCCAGTTCAACTCTGAATGCATTTCAGATTCTAACTGGCTCAGTCAGACTGAGTCCTCCTAATAGAATCCATTTAAGTTAGATGTCAGATTCAATCTGACCCCAGACCCAGCAGTCTTTCCTGTGATTCATCATTGTCCACAAACCCAAGCTTATGCACTCTCTACAACACAAAACCCCAGTTTTAAAAACCAAAAAGATCAACCATGCTGACCTGAAACCTTTAACTAGATCCAATGGCTTAATTACAGAATCCAATCCCAATTTTGAACACAGTTCAGATTTTATCTGATCCAATTCAACTGGGGCCTTTTAACTGAATGCAAGTCAGTAAAGTAGGAAGAAAGAAAAAAATAAAAATGGCTGCTTGAATGAACTTGAAGAGGTTAGATACAGACCAGTGGCGACAAGGAGAAGAGAGAGAGAGAGAGAGAGAGAGAGAGAGAGAGAGAGAGAGAGAGAGAGAGAGAA
>PVLC010000714.1:0-14281 GCA_004027655.1 Graphiurus murinus
CATGATGTACTTACAAGATCACATCAAAGTCAATCACTAAACTGACCAGGAGATAGGGGGAGGGTGGGTGGGAATTGGGGAAGGGTTAATGAGAAATATGTGCATGGATGTCTTTACCTGTACTAGCTTGTACCCAACAAAAATGTGTAATTAACCCTGTTGTACCCAAGAAATGTATAAAATTCCATGCTAAAAAAAATATAAAAAAAAGTTACAAGATCAAAAAAAAAATATATATATATAACCTAAAAAAAAAACCCTTACATATCTTTCTAACACTTTCCAGTCATTCAATAACATCTTCATGGGCTTAGAGAATTTTATTTTGTTCCACTATTCTCAGAATGAAGACATTTTATGGTCAGGCATTTTGCTTTAGAGTTATAGGACCGCTTCTGCTAACACTGAAGACATTTTAGACTTTTCCAATAATATCCAAAGCTGGAAGAGTAGAAGAGACAAAACAGGAATCTTTCTCTAATGCTGTGTCTTTGGTTAGGAAGTAAAATAAAATTTCCCAGAAGCAACCCATAAGAATTACCCTGGAATATTATTAGTGAGAACTATCTCGCATGGCTATGTGTAGAGTAGATCAGAAACTGTCAAAGGCAGACAGGAATACTATGATTAATTTAGAATATTATTTCTAAACCCATTCTCCCCAAGGTATATTTGAACACTTTTTGGAGGTTTTTTTTTTTTTTTTTTTTTTTTTTTTTTGCGGTACTGGGGATTGAACTCAGAGGCGTTCTACCTTCGAGCTACACCCCCAGTCCTATTTTTCACTCTTTATTTTGAAACCGAGTCTCACTAAGTTGCGGAGTGCCTCACTAGGTAGCTGAGGCTGGCCGCGAACCCGGATCCTCCAGTCTCAGCCTCCCGAATGCTGGGATTACAAGCGTGCGCCACCACGCCCGGCTTTTTTTTTTGTTTTTTTTAATGGTTGCCACAACTGGAACATAATGTTGAATTTGAGTTCTGGAGGCCAAGAACAGCAAACAGTATGCTGCTTAGAAGGGTTCTGCTCAATGAAGACTGTGCTTCTTAAAAAGTCTTATTTTAAAGTATTAGTTTGAGCAAAAATGATACTTTCCCTTGGAGCTGAGCAAATTGCTGCCTAAACCAAATTGGGTTTATGGTGGTTAAAAAAAATGATGTTTTGTGGTAGGCAAGCAATTGTGTCTACCACAATTTTTATGTTTTCTTTCCATGATGCCTTCTTTATTTTTATACAACTCTGAAACCACAGAGGAAATATAAATATATAATCTGTAAGTACCTTGTGGAAGATATATATATCATTTTGACTTCCCATTGTTTTGCACAATGCTCTATATTTCTACATCAATAAATATTGGTTGATGATGCAGATGTTGGCATACGTGAGGGGTTATAGATTAATGTGAAGAGAAATGTAAGATACCAGGAGATTAAAATTGTTTAAGCAACATTCACATAATTGAAGTCAGATGTACCCCAAAGCCTGAACTTTGATATTTATTTCTTTCCATGTTATTGAACTTGAATGCTTTCCAAAACTAAAATCTTCACAGAAAATAAGTCTAAAGGCAATAGTCCTTCATTTTATTAAAATCATTATGATAATAAAATTGAATTTTATATATAATAAATTGAAGGTGGGTTCTAATGATTAATGGAACTTTATACCAAGATATAACTGAAGGATATATGAAGCAGTGATAGTAATATGTTTCAGTGTTCATGTAAGTACTAAGTAAATGTTAATGTATATAAACTACCTTTACAGAAAGTATAAAAGGAATATTGCTAGGAAAGAACCATCAGAAGCTAATAAAATGCTTAATTTTTAAGGTATTTTAATAATTTTTTACAATTGTTGATTCAGTATAATTATATTACCAGGTTAAACCTAAAAGGTACTGCCAGGTCTACTTCATCACTTCCTGTCTATTTATACACTGACATTGGTTTCTAACACTGTAATAACTGCCCAAGAATTATTGTGTGAATACATTCTTCTTCCCTGCACTCAATGTTAAAAATCCACAAAATAATTGTATTTATGAAATTCATTTGGCAATGTTTACAACATATTTACTCTCTTTTAGGCATTGGAGAAGTACTGATGATCAAAGCCAAACAATGTTCTTATCCTAGTAGAGATTTTATACTTCATCATGTCTAAGAAAAAAAAATATTACCAGTTGATAATATGAACATATATAAATTTTGGAAAAATAAATATCTCTGAATTAAAAATACAAAACTGGCTGTTGAGAGGTCAGAATATATAGGGAAATACATTTTGAAGATACTTTACTCATCCAGAAGGACCCACTGGTAAATTAGACAAGAATGAATAGACAATATAGAGATTAGAAAGTGAAATGCAGGTGATAAAATCTCAGAGTTTGAAATAGCTTGACTCTCTGAGAAAGGAATGCATGTGAAAGTGGTCAGAGCTCAGAGAAAACTGTTTGCCCCTTCAATTACCATTCTTTTTTTTTCAACAGTAATAAAAATATAAGACAGACATTTGATATCTCAGCTAAAGAATACATCTTCCAGTCCCCTTTGAAGCTTTATATAACCATATGATTAGATATTGGCCAAAACAAATCTGACATATGGAAGTTGGATCATATTTGTAAGAGAGAAGACTATGTTTTGTAGACTCTCTCTTTTTTTTTTTTTTCCTTACTAATGAGTGGAATGGTAGGAGCTGGAGCAACCATTATGAATTTGAAGATGGAAGTCATGGGGATAGAAAAGTAATTAAGAACATAGTCTGTGTCCTAGAATCATCTTTCCATCCTTACATCATACCTCAGAGGTATAAAATTCTATATTAAAGACACTTTTGTATCTGCTTTTCTTTTTTTTCCACTCTTTTTCCTTCCCCTTCCTTCCTTTCTCTCTTTCTTTCTTCTTTCTTATTTTTTTTTTTTTGTGCTACTAGGAGTTGAACCTAGGATCATTCTACCTTCAAGATACACTCCCAGTCCCTCCACCCTTTGTTTTTAAACAGTATCTTCCTAGGTACTGAGTTTCTCACTAACCTACTCAGGTTGATCTCAAACCTGAGATCCTCCTGTATCAGCCTTGGAACTAAAGTGCACCACTATTCCTGGCTCTATTGGGACTAAAGTAGTGCACCAGTATGCCTGGCTCTATGTTTTCTATTACAACTGTGTTTTAATTAACTTCCTTTTTCTTTTGGTTTCCTGGTTTTCTTTTGCCATACATCTGTCTGGATGTAACTATCTTCTTCAATTCTAATGACTCTTTTCCTAGCCTGCTCTATATTAAAATAAAAAACAAAAATTGTGCATTTCAGAATTTTTAATACATGGTTGTAAACTTTAAAGAGAAGAACACAAGCATATTAAGGATATTACAACTGTCTGGTTAATGAACTGGATAAGGCAAGAGAATGGTATAGGAGTTCCCAACCCCACTGAAAAAGAAAGAAGAGAAAAATATCAAAATCTTTGCTGGTTTTTCACAAGCAAATGAATTTTCATAATGGAGGGGTAGAAATGAAAAAATATTAAAGAGCAGAATTTAATCAGTCATATTGTGAGAATTTTTTCATAATAATCTTGAGAAAGATTATGATTTCCTATCATAATGTCAGTAGGTATTAAGGCATGAATAAAATCCATCAATATTTTGAGAGACATACCCATCTCATTTTTCTTTTATTTACTCAAGACTCTAGGCAGCTATCAGTACTAAAAAATGATCCACAAACCATAACAATGCTTGTCTTAATTTCATCAAATTATTAATACTTTGAGTAAAATCTGTGCTATTTATTTACACATTTAGCATTCAGGATATAGTGCTAATAACAAAATAATTATCCCATATCTAGTTTTAACAATTATTAACTTGGCATATTCACAAAAGATATTGAAGTTGATCTATTCAGTCTCTTATCAATCACTGACACTTTAGCATCTTTGATATCAATCCACTGTTGGTAACAACATGGGACCTCTCACATTTCTGTGTCCCAACTAGAAAACTTGAGTTGTTATTCATCCATTTACGGGGATCTCTTGTGCATTGAGGAATTTATCATGGCGTGAGAGGAAAGGAGACAGAAATAAAAGCTTCTTAGAGAAATACCTCGTTATCAGCATGAGGTCCCTCCTGCTGTTTCCCTGCTCCTGGCTGGCATCTTGATTTCCCCATGATTATGTCCTGACCCATGATGTCAACTTGTAAGCAGTTTGCATTGACCTCCAAATATCTGTCAAAGCATCTAGTAAGCAGTATTCTAAGTGTCACACTGTCAAAATGTATGCAAATAACATTCAGTACATACTACTATTTGTCTGCTATTGTTTTGATCTAGAATGTCCCTCAAAGGCCCAGATGTAAAGGCACTATTGGACCCTGGCTCTTTCCTGTCTCTGTTTTGTGGACACCATGAAGTGATCAGCTTCCTCTGTTGTGTGTTTCTGCCATGAACGTGATGAACTGCTTTGACAAAAGTTCCGAAAGCAAAAGGGTCAACCAATTATAGATTAAAACCCCTACTCTTTTCAAGCTGATTGGGTATTTTGATACAGTAATAGAAAAATTTCTAATAACTTGCCTCATTTTATTTGGACAAATTCTGGGTTTGTGTATAAGTGAAATATTTCACATATATTAAATACGTTGGTTGTTGCTTGTGTTGTCCTCATCAGACTTCCTCTTTACTTTTCCTGACTCTTTCATTTGACCTCTGCAAAGTAAACAATCAGACTGCTAACATTTACTCTAAACATACCTCCCTTCCACTTTTCCTCCTCCCTCACTATCTTTTAAACAAAATCCATAATATTCTTTGCCATTTATTTTTTTCGAAGTTGTCTTTATAACACTATTAGTCCCTAGTTCAAATTAAAATCATAAGGATACCACTATACAGTTACTAGAATGGTCAAAATTAAAAAGACAGACCATACCAAGTGCTGATAATGACATGGAGCAATTGGAAATCTTACATGTTGCTAATGAGAACACAAAATAATAAATCCACTGTGTGAGACAATTTGGATATTCATTTCTCACAGTTCTGGAAGCTGGAAGTCTGATGTCAAGGGATTGGCAGATACATTGTCCAGATAAGGGCACATTTCCTGGTTTACAGATGAATCACTTATATCTTCACATGGTGAGAAGTAATTTGGGAAAGTCATTTGTCCTGAAAACAAGGATTTCCTTTCCTTCGGTTTCTCATGTCCCTCATCTCTGTCTTAAACATCTGTAAAGTGGCCTTTATCCACCATATTTCAATCAACATTGTGTCCATGATTATTTATGTACTATCTAAGATGTCAGAAGCTTTCTCTTTTTTCTTTTTGAACCTTCACCAGAATTGCTTTTAAAATTCCCTTTATAGCAATACTGACTCTTTGTAGCATGGATCTCAAACCTCTACCAGATTCTGCCCATCAACCAGTTCAAAGCTGCTATCACATTTTTTGATATTTGTTACAACAGTGCCCCATTTCTTGTTACCAATTTATGTCTCAGTCACAGCATGCCACCATCTGGGTAATTTATACAACATTTATTTCTGACAGTTCCAGAGCTGGAAATCTGAGATCTAGATTCCCACTAATTGGGCATCTGGTTAGGGCCCTTTTTGGTTTGCAGATGACTGTTGTCTCATTATATCCTTAAATGGCAGAGAACATAGAAAGCAAGAGAGAGAGCAAGCTCTCTTGTGTATCTTCTTAGAAGGGCATTTGTCCCACTCAGAAGAGCTACACTTCATGACTTGATTACTTCCCAATGGCTCCATCTCCAAATACTATGACATTGAAAGTTAGAGCTGAAATCTATGAGTCTTTCTGGAAGACAAACTTTCAGTCCAGAAAAAAAATCTAAAATGTATTATAGTCTGCTCTAAGAAGACGTGCACTATGATTCCATTTGTGGAGCCTTCTGGAAAAGGCAAAACTATACAGCAGCAGTCAAACTTTACAAGAAGAATTAGATGCCAGAGCTGGGTTAGAAGCACAAGGGTCACTGCAAAAGGACATGAGAGAACTTGTTTGGGTTGATGATAGTGTTCTAAATCTTGATTGTGGTCGTGGCTATATAACTCTACACATTTATCAAAACTCACCAAACCATAAAATTAAAGATTGAATTTTACTCTGTCTTAGCTATATCTTAATTTTATTTAAAAACTTGAATTAAGAGGTAGCATGTGCTTAACAATAAGCATACATATAAACCACAATTGCTCTGAATTGTAATCTGTGAAGATAGTTCTATGTGGATTAGGAAGTAGAAGGAAGGAATAAATACTTTTCTGCTCCTGGCCCAGCATTAATTTTAGCCAAATTTTTGAAAGAGCCACAGTTACCTTTGTAGTCATTTATTCTTTTCTATGTTTCTTTCTATATCTGGCTACTCCTCTCTTTAGGTTCCAGAAACCTTGGAATATGTTGAATGTATCCAGTTCTGAAATGTGACTTCTGTGTATGTTGGCACATTTTGTTCCACAATACTTCATTCTTCACAACTGTCTATTATCTTCATCTGCCCTTCACCTGCCCTGTCATCTCTGATGATGAATTTCGTTCTCAGTAATATATCAGTAGAAAGTGATTGTCTTGTGTTAATATAAATATATGAAGGCAAAGAACATCGAAAGATACTTTGAGAAAGAGAATATATCTCTTAAAAATTAATCTGTACTGTATCATCAAAGCAAGCCAAAGCTTTTGATTTATGTAATCAAATGCTATACATATAAACATTAAATTATATATAAAACATTAAATTGTAAAATCATTATATATAATTTAATACATGCTAAAATTTAAGGAGAAAATCCTGATGTTTTTGTCAGAATGCACAAGCACAACACCATAGCAAGACAAGAGTATCCAGCATTGAGTTGGCCCTTTTTTCTTTTTTGTTATTCCCTTCTCTGGCTTTACATTTAAATGCACAGGACCTATTAAAGTTCTGAGCTGTTTTTCATGATACCTAGTGTTGGCTGCCTCCACACAAGTACTGTCTCCTTCTTCCTTGCTAACAAAGGCAGATTTCATTCACTCCTTGGATGTTTAGGTGTTGAAGGGGAGGCCAAACTTGTTCTGGCTCTGCTGGGAAAACAGGTGTTGTAACTTTATTTCCCTTAATGGTGAGAAGGGAAGTTAGCTTGGGGCTTCTGAGAAATACTTTTTCATACTTTAAAAGGGATATGAGTAAATTGGTATGAGCTGCATTGTGTCTCTTCCAAAATTGACATATTGAAACCCCAAACTGCAACATGACTGTATTCAGAGATAGGTCCTATAATAAAGGTAAAAGTAGGTCATAGGTGGGGACCCTAATCCAATAGGCTGGTGCATTTTAAGAGAGTAAGAGACACTGTTGTTTTCCCTCTCTCCATGCTAACGTAGTAGTGAAGTGAGAACACAGCCCAAAAAGTGGATGTTTACTAGTCAGGAAGAGAACCCTCATCATAAATCAAGTTTTCTGGCACCTTGATCATGGATTTCCAGCCTTCAGAAATGTGAGAAAATAAATATCTTTTGTTTAAGCCTCCTGAGTTGTGGTACTTTGTCATGATAGTCTGAGCAGACTAACCCACTAGAGAAACTCACGTTTCCCTTCCAGGCTTAGGGATAGGCATGTGAGATGTGATTGAAGGTTCCTGGTTAGCCTGAGTTCCTGAAGCCTGAAGCCAAATGCCATCAGGCTGAGAATATTAGTTATTAGTTGAGAGAAAGTATCTGGGACCTTGGTGATTTCACTGAATTCTCATAAAGTCAACCTCCCACTTCGGCCCACCCAGCCTGACCCTTCTTAGCAGAAATTTTAGCAGCTCATATCCCAATCAACAGAGCTCCAATGTTGGTGGCAGCAATGACTCCAACTGTAGGTGGATATGCAAGTCCAAAGGCCAAAGGACCCTTCTCTCTGCAAAGGCTTTTGCTCAGGAACTGACTGAAAAGCAATTTGCCATGTTGGAAAACTCTTCTCAATATTTAACCTAAATCCTTCATGCTACAGTATGTGAAATAAGAGCCATATCTTTTATATCTTTTGTAGCCCTTATCCTTAATAAACTATAAATATACATCCCATGAATTTTTTATCTGTTTTAAACTTTCATTTTGAAAAAAAAACATATTTAGGTTGTCATTGATTCACACAGATCCAAAGCACTGTGACAAGCCAGCTGGCTTTGGCCAAGCTTGTGACTTTTCTTGGCAGAAAGGAGGTTTGGTTCTTAGCTCAATGGGAGCTAGACTACCAGAGCTCTGTTATATCATGTGCCCTTCTGCAGCATCAGTGATGGCTACCTGTCCTACTCTAAGTCCTTGACACTCAATTCAAGATGCGGGCTGCTTCTGTCCAGGCAGGGTCATGAGCTGTAGGGTATCCAAGGAGCTCACCATGATCTGCTAATGACTTCTGCAATAATTGTTGCTTATTATACAGTTCTGTAGTCTGGGCTTATAACAACACAGGTTGATCTCATCTTAAATCTTGAAAAAAGCTCTTGTATCTTTTAATCCTGATAATTATCCTAAAGTAGGCATTAGCATCTTAGTTTTACAAAGACACAAGGGTCATGTCTAAGATCATCAGGTAGTAAGTCAAAGAGTCAGTATATAAACTCAGATTATCCTGACATCAAAGGCCATACTGTTAAATACTTCATTCATTACTATTGTAAGATATTAAATGATAGAGAGGGTTCTTAGATACAATTAACTTTCTTCTCTCCAGGTTATGGTAAAAGGACTTTAAAGAGAGGATATGAAGGCGTTAAGAAGAAACAGAAGTCTGAGGACTTGGACTGAACACCAGGCTTTGTAGTCTTCCATGATCTGTGATGGACCTGATAGAAAATAAAAAAGGGGGAAATGCGGCATTACCTTAACCAGTTAAGGCTTAGAGCAAGGCTCAGCCTGCTAAATAAGGGACGTGTGACATTTCTTGCTTTACATTATTTTATTCTGGAAATTTGGGCTTTGCTTCCACATTAAAAGATTTTTTAAGAGGCTCAGGATGCTGTCATCAGGAGAACAAAGGCTTAGGCCTGGCTCAGAGGTATCCATTAACTCTACAAATACCGGCAGCTGAGTCAAGAGAACTTAGGTTTCTTATCATAAGACAGAAGGAAACTCTAAGACAAGAAAGCTTGCCAAACTTTCTGCTTACCTAAAAACTTATTAACTACCTTTTAGCTGCCTGAGCAAATAGGAAAGATTTATCTAATGAATAGTTCTTCTTCGCTTTTAACCTTTATTCCTGCTCCTCCTCTGCTGTTCCTGCTCTCTACTAAAAGAATAATTCATTTACACTTTTGTATTTTTTCTGCTGCTCCCCTAATCTTAGCAAACACTATAGGAAATAGCCTTTCTAGTTAAAGATGTACCCACTTAACTGCAGAAAAAATAAGTCTGTAAAAACTCTAGGAAAAACAAGGTTGTAAAAATTCTTTTTGTATACCTTGTTGTAATGAGCATAAATATCACTCATGAGATGAATTAAAAGAGATGCGTCTTAACATACATGGTGTGTAAGTGTACTCTCACTCGCTCTTGACCTTGTCTCAATCTCCACCTAACGAGGGACCCCCCAGGCTCTACTGCTTCTTTGAGGGGTGGTCCCCGGCAGGTTTGGTCATGAAGCATGCTGGAAATTTAGTGATATCTATTGTATGGATCTGCCCAGCATATCTGGTCATATTCCTCATATAGCAGCATCATTATAGCTTCCTCTACACATACATATAGAGACTGACTGGATTGACCATCCTGTCACTCCATTCACTGGGCTGATTGGTTTAGCAATGCATATGTTACTTAAGCTAGAACAATCAATAGTCTGAGATTATTAAGCAGATATAAGTTAAGACTTGATTGATAGATAGCCATGTTTCTAACTGCTTGGAAAGAGGCTGTGCATAATGGGAGAGAGTGGATGAGTAAGATAACAGAAGCTAAGATTGAAAAGCAATCATAGGGGCCACTGAGACTTTAGTTGCTATCCGTGAAGTCCCCAGAGATTACCTTCCCAATAACAATCTCCTTGATTATGTGAAATGCTCCAGTGCCCTTACATGAAATCCTGCCCTCTTTTTCCTGCCATTCCATCATCACTTACAACCAAAATAATACTGACTACAGAAGCCCTCAGGGATGCGAGTTCTGCTCTGACCTCAAACCACAGTTTCCCAAGGGATATTATTAATTTGTAAACTGGGCAAGTGAGATTTTACATATCTGATATGCTGTATATCTTCATACCTTCTGTAGTTTGTAGGCTGTGGTGAAACTTTGAGCGGCTATCTTAAGTTCGGCAGTACTGTGATTTCTGAGACTCAGAGAATGATTAATTTGAGTTGAAACAGAATTCTGGTGACCTCAGAGCAAGGACACAGCTGAACATGTTTGGAGTTCAAGCATAGGCTTTAGGAGTGCATGATACAAAGTGATAAAAAATGTGATCACATGATCTGGGTAGACACTTAGAATATGGGGTAAGGAGGCATCTCATAGAGTTCACAAATGCCAAGAGGTTTCTCTTAGGCACCACAGACATAAGGCTTATGATGGAAAACATATCCTGCTCAGCTTGATTCATCAGGCTTTTACTATGATTCTACTGTGATCAGACATTGCAGCTGTGACCCAGGTTTGGGTCTGCCTGTCATAAGGTCCTGGCTGAGTAGATATGTAGATTTGTACAATGTCGAAGGGTTATGTAGTCAAAAGATTCTAAGAAATGGATGGCCAAAGGCTAATATGTTTTACTTGTTTGTGGGAAACAAGAACAACATCTATTTTCTGAAATTTCCTCAGATTTCCCCAGTTCTGGTCTCTCCTAAGCTCCAAGCTCAGAAATCAAAATGAATATTTACTATCATCACTTTGAAATTTTTCTGTGATATATCTATTAGTTTATCAGTTAATTTTCTATTTTTACTTTATTTTAATAACATCCATTTTAAGGTTATGGTTCTCATGTCTTTAGAAGCCAATTGATATAGCTTTCTGGGTTAACAGATTCATTTCTCTAGTTATACTTCAAGATTAGTAGACACTGGCATTCTCAAGAGTTAGTTTCATCACTTTTTTCCACAGGTGGAGAAAATGTATAGTTAAACATTAAACTAATGCCTAAAAGTGATTATAGTAATACATGTTGTTTTGTCACATATCTGTGGTTTTGTGTTTCTTGAAAATATCTCCCACATAAACCTTGACATGATAAAAGCAGAATTAGTTTCTTTTCAGTGTTTATCCTAGTGAAAATGGGATAAAGTAAGGTATGGATGACTAAAAAGAGAACTAAAATGACTTAGTAAATGGATTAGGTCATTTACAGTTTAGCACTCTTTAAGATAAATATCATGTGGGACTAGTGAAAAGAATTCTTAAAGTGATTTAATCTTTAAATGTGTAATTTACTATTTAAATACTTTGAAATGTGCAGTGATGTTGAAGAAGGTGCAATTTACTTTATAATAAGTCAGATATCAGGTATATCACCTGCTGGTAAAAGTAGATCATTACAATATGCCTTTATTATCTGGGATGCCAATGAATTCCATAAACCTGTGATCCAAACCGAGGCATAATATGGAACCCTTTCTTTGTGTTTTCCAAAAGATTTTGTTTAGGGTTGAGCTATTCCAGCATGAGATGTTGAGAGAATATTGTGTAATGATAAATTTTGTTAAATATAATTTTTACTCTTTTTATTTAACCTATGGTCCTGGTTGCCTATTATAATAATAGTTTAACTTACTTGTGTCCTAATTAATCTGGAAAGGAAAAACACAAATGACTTCCTACACCTCAGTGAAACATAGAGGTCTTGCCTCTCAAGTATATGACAATGAGGAACATGATTAGATTTTGTTCATGAATTTTTATGCCTATAACATGGATATTACTCCAGGTAGATCATGTAATAAGTTATCTTTGAGATATTGAGCGCTCTTAGACAAGATTTGTAAAATCACAGGATAATTATGATTCTTGGATTTTTTTTCTTGTTGTCTAATTCAAAATAAAATCTTTATATGGAGCTGGGTGTGCTGGCACATGCTTGTAATCCCAGTACTTTGGAGGCTGAGACCAAAGGCTCTGGGTTCGCAGCCAGCCTCAGCTACTTGGTGAGGCACTCCACAACTTAGTGAGACCCTGTTTCAAAATAAAGAATAAAAAATGAGACTAGGGGTGAAGCTCAGAGGTAGAATTTCCCCTGGGTTCAATATCCCCAGTACTGCAAAAAAAAAAAAATCTTTATACAGATTTCAGGAAGAATAGGCAGAAAAATAAAAATAAATTCCCCAGCCAGTTGTGATGGCATACACTTGTAATCCCAGCATTTGGGAGGCTGAGACTGGAGGATCCGGATTAGTGGCCAGCCTCAGCTACCTAGTAAGGCCCTCCAAAACTTAGTGAGACCTTGTTTCAAAATAAAGAATAAAAAATAGGGCTGGGGGTATAGCTTGGAGGTAGAATGCCCCTGAGATCAATCCCCAGTACCGCAAAAAAAAAAAAAAAAAAAAAAATTCCCTTAGAGGAATGCATTGGTTAGAATCAAACAATGTATAAAGGTATACATAAGTTCTATGTCAAATATAGGGCCAATTTCCAAATTAAACAAAACTGGAGAAACATTTCTTAGTTTTGCCTCTTTAATTCACAGAAATCAACTATTAAAAATCACTTGGAAGTATATAGAGAACATTCTACCTAAAGAAAACAGAATGCTCTTTGTTCAAGCACTGTTCTATGGACAGAATTATGTCTCTCACCAAACTTATATGCTGAAGTTGTAACCCTCAATGAGATGATATTTGGAGATGGAGCTTTTGGAAAATACTTATATTTAGAAGAGGACGTGAGGATGGAGTCCTCATGGTATGATTACTGCCCTTATAAGAAGTCACCAGAGACAGTGATCTCAATCTCTCCCTAGAACAACAAAGAATAGGAGAGAAGTGGCCATCAGTAAGAGAGAGAGAGGTCCCTCACCAAGAACCAAATCTGCCAGCACTTTGTTCTTACACTTCCCAGACTCTAGAACTGTGTGAAATAAATGTTTGTTATTTAAAACATCAGTGTTTGGATTTGGCTATAACAGCCTGAGCAGACTAAGAAACTGAAACCAAGTTGTAGAATGTTTCTAAAACAAACAACAGGAAAAATCTGGAAGCAGCTTTGGAGACTGGGTAATGGGTAGAGAAAGAAATAATTTGAGGTGCACAATAGGAAAAAAACCCTGATACAGCCATGAAGGAACAGGTAATTCTGCTAATGGATTAGAAAGAAAAGAAGAGAGATATAGAAAAAGTTTCTATCTTCTTAGAGAATACATAAATATTCATGAACAAAATGTTCATTAGATATATTAGTCCATTTGTGCTGCTATAAGCAAGATATTTGAGGTTGGGTAATTTATATACAACAGAAATTTATTATCTCACATTTATAGAGGCTGAGAAGTTGAAGATCAAAGCACTACGTTGAATTTTCTAGTAGCAGATTTCTTGCTGCATCCTCATATGGCAGAAGGCAGAAAGGGCAGGGAAACAAATGAAATATCCTCACATGGTAGAAAAGCAGAAGAGGAATCTAGCCAAACACTGCATAAAAGCTCACACATAAGGTCCTTGATTTGGCTATTTGGGAAGTACCCTCATGGCCCAAAGCACCTCTTAAAGGCCTTACCATCATGTTGGCACCATCTTTATTTTAGAGGAGACACATTCAAAGCATGGTATCAAAAATGTGGATGTGAAAGGCCATCCTGGTGAAGTGTCAGGTGGAAGTGAGGAATATCTTAGCAGAAACTGGAAGAAAAGAAATCTGTGTTTGAAAGTCACAAAAGACTTGGCTGGATAGAGTTGATATTCTAGTGTTTTGCAGAAGACAAAACTTGTGAAGGATGAAATTGGATATATATCTGAGATTTTCAGTGAAAATATTAAACATGTGTCTTTTTTTTCTTCTTCTTCTGACTCTCAAAAGGCAAAGGGAGACATGATTGACCACAGAACTGTTAAGCAAAAAGGTACTAAAACTTGGAGATTTGGAAAATTCCAAGGCTAACTATAATGCATAAACAACAAACAATAGCAACCCAATAAGTTGTTCTAAAGAGAAGATTAAGAGTACATCTAAGCAATAATTTCATAAAGAAATCAAAGATGCAACTCATGAATTTATTCAGCTATTTCTGCAGTGGCCAGATGGGATTACACCAGTGAGTATCTGCTAGTTTGAATTGAAAAGAAATAGGAAAGTGG
>PVLC010000714.1:14381-42011 GCA_004027655.1 Graphiurus murinus
AGTCACAAAGGGTTAAGAAGCATATGTTCTCCCTAATATGTGGATGTTAGGGAGAAGATGGGGCATAGGAGGGTCTCCAGATGAAAAAGAGAGATCCTCGATAAGCAAAGAAGTTGATTTAATTGTAGTGGATGCATGGGGCAGAGGGACACCCTAAAGCACATGATGTACCTACACAATCATATCAAGGTCACTCACTAAAGTGAACCTTAGGGGGAGGGAGGGGGAGGGAATGGGGAGGGAATTGGGGAAGGGGTCAAATGAGAATTGTGTGCAAATATGTTGTTAACAATTTGTACTTAACAAAGATGTATGCTATATTGCACGAATTACTACAATAAAAATTAAAAAAAAAAAGAAATAGGAAAGTGGAAGAGAATGAAGAAAGGCTGTTGAATTTCTTAGATTCTACAAGACATACCATATAATTATTTGGCTGCAAACTGATGTGCACTATCCATCAAGATGATGGAAGAGAGAGTCAAAGGCAAATCTGAGATCACTAGGGCTGCCACTGAAAACATAGCCACAAAGTGCATAAGCCGGGGGCAGGAGGAGGCTGCCTTTATTTGGGATTCAAATACAGGACTACCACTCCAGCAGAAAGCAATGGTAAGAGCAATGTCCCATTGAAGTAAAGGAGCAGGATTGCCTCACTGTGTCTCACTTCTTAAAGGTCTTATCTCTTAATATCAGGACATTGGCAACATCTGTATTTTAGAGAAGACACATTTAGAACATAGTAGTAAAGAATGGATGCTAAAGCTTATTTTGGTGGGATCTTAGGGAGCTAATAAGGAATATTTTAGTGGCAACTGGAGGAAACATTATTCCCCTTGAGCAATGAGATGATATTGCTAAACCCAGTGGGCCTACAAGGAAGAAGATCAAACTAAACAGGCTAAATAGAATTAGTCTTAAGTTCTAAAAGAATTTGCTGTGCTTGGTTTTGGACTTTCCATGACCCATCATCTCTTCTTTCTTTTCTGATCTTCCTTTTGGAATAGGAGTGTATATCTTCTGCCAGTCCCACTATTATATTTTGGTTTGGTGGCACAGGTTCATCGTAGAAGAGAAATTTTGCTTTAAGCATAACTATATCAAGAGTTGTACCCACATCTGATTTAGATGATATTTAGATCATATTTTGGAAACTAATAGAGTTTATTCTAGAGTGATTTTAAGACTTGAAGGGCTGATGGGATGAAATGCTTCTAGTTTTTTTAATGTGCTTTTATTGGTGCATTATTGTCTCACATCATAATGTAAATCAAGTTAACATTCACATACATGCACACAACATTTGATGCCCCCAATTCTATCTCCCCCCTTCGAATACAGAAGACTGAAAGTGACATTGGGATTTTCACATATGTACACACAGTCGAAGTTAGTATTTCCAATAATGGACCTCAGTCTTCCCCCTCTACTTAAAGTGGACCAATTCCCTGGCTCCATTGAGGTTTCTCCTCCAATGTCTGGAGTCCCTCTGGTATCCCAGTTACTCTCTAGCTTGCACATATTAAAGAAAACATATGTCCCTTCACTTTTTGTGACTGGCTAATATCACTTAACATAATGTACTCTAGGTCCTTCCATTTTCTTGCATATGACATTATTTTATTCTTCTTTATTTCCATTGTGTGTATTTCCCTTAGTTTTGTGATCCATTCATCTATTGATGGACACTTGGGTTGGTTCCATAATTTGGCTAATGTGAATTGTGCTACTATGAACATGGGTAGGCATATGTTAATGTAGTTCTCTGGTTTCAACCTCTTTGGAAAGATACCCAGGAGTGGTATAGCTGTATCATGGTGGATCCATTCCCAGTTTTCTAAGAAATCTCCACACTGATCTCCATAGTGGCTGAATTAGTTTGCAATCCTACCAACAGTATAGAAGAGTTCATATTTCCCCACATCCTCAGCAATATTTATTGTTATTTAACTTCTTGATGATTGCCATTCTAATTGGGGTTAGATGGAATATCAATGTAGTTTTGATTTGCATCTTCCTAATTGCTAATGTTGTTGAACATTTTTTCATGTATCTATTGACCACTTGTATCTCCTCTTTTGTGAAGTGTCTATTCAATTCAGTTGCTCATTTCTCAATTGGGTTACTTGTTTTTCTATTGTAAAGTCTTTTAAGTTTTTTGTATATTCTAGATATTAATCCTCTGTCAGTTGGATAGCTGGTAAAGATCTTCTCCCTTTCCATGGGATTTCTTTTAAGAGAAGGATATCACAGGAATTCAAATAGGAAGAGAAGAATTAAAATTATCTTTATTTGCAGATGGCATGATCTTATATCTAGAAGACCCAGAAAGTTCAACCAAAAGACTACTAGAGCTATTAGCAAATTGAGCAAAGTAGCTGGATACAAAATCAACCTAAAAAAATCAGTAGCTTTTCTATATGCCAACCATGAATCCACAGAGAAAGAAATACAAAAAACAATTTCATTCACAATAATCTCAAAACCAAAAAAATACTTAGTAATAAATGTAACCAAAGAAGTAAAAGACCTCTACAATTGAAAATTATAAAATACTAAAGAAAGAAATTGAAGAAGATCTTGGAAGATGGAAAGAACTCCCTAGCTCTTGGATAGTACGAATAAATATCATCAAAATGGCAATTCTACCAAAAATAATCTACAGAATCAATGCAATCAGTATCAAAATACTAATGTCATTTTTCATAGACCTAGAAAAATCAGTCATAAATCTCATATGGAGAAACAAAAAACCCAGAATTGCCAAAGCATTTCTCAGCAATATGAACCATGCAGGAGGCATCACAATTTGTGACTTCAAATTATGCTATAGAGCTATAGTAATTAAAACAGCATGGCATTGGCACAAAAACAGGGACATAGACCAATGGAATAGAAGACACAGAGACAATTTCACACGTTTTTAGCCAATTGATCTTCAACAAAGGGGTCAAACACAAATGCTGGAGAAAACACAGCCTTTTCAACAAACGGTGTTGGGAAAGCTAGATATCCATGTGTAGAACAATGGAACTAAATTCATTCCTCTTACCTTGCACAGGAGTCAGTTCAAGATGGATCAAAGACCTGGAAGTTAGACTAGAGATGGTGAAGCAACTAGAGGAGGGCATAGGTTCAACACCCCAACATATAGGCACAGGTAGAAATTTCCTCAGCAAGACCCCCAAAGCTCAGGAAAACAAAACAAAAATTAATAAGTGGGATGGCATGAAACTAAGAAGTTTCTGCATATCAAATACTTCTAGTTTGCATGTGAGAAGAACATGCATTTGGGAGAACCAGGAGTGAAATGCTTTGGAATGAATTGTTTCTTCCAAAATTTCATATGTTAGAATCCTTCCCCCAACCTGGTATTTGGAAATGGAATCTTTGCAAAGTAAGAGATCATGCATGTGGGGTCTTTAAAGTGTAATTACTACTCTTACAAGAAGAGAGACCATGCAGGGCTTGTTTTCTTCTTCTTTCTTTTTTCCTTCCTTCCTTTTTTCATTTCTTTATTTCTTTCTCTTTGACACATGAGGTTACAGACAGAAGGTAGCCCTCTGTTATACATATAGTAATCCTTCATCAAGAAACATGTTAGAATTTTAATCACAGAATTCTCAGCCTCCAATACTTGAGGAACTGAGACAGTGATACAGGAGGATTTCAAGTTTGAGGCCAGACCTAGAAACTTTTTGAGAACATTTCAATATACAAAATAAAATAAAAGCCGGGCGTGGTGGCACACGCTTGCAATCCCAGCATTCGGGAGGCTGAGACCGGAGGATCCGGGTTCGCGGCCAGCCTCAGCTACCTAGTGAGGCACATCGCAACTTAATGAGACTCGGTTTCAAAATAAAGAATAAAAAATAGGGCTGGGGGTATAGCTCAGAGGTAGAATGCCCCTGGGTTCAATCCCCAGTACCGCAAAAAAAAAAAATAGGGCTAGGGTTGTAGATCAGAGGTAGAACACTCTTGGGTTTAATCCCTAGTCAGTCAATCAGTCAGTCAGTCAGTCAGTCTCTCTCTCTCTCTCTCTCTCTCTCTCTCTCTCTCTCTCTCTCTCTCTCACACACACACACACATACACACACACACACACACACACACACACACACACACACACACTTCTTAGCCTCCATAACTGAAAAATTAATGTCTGCTGGTTAAGCCATCCATTTCATGCTACTTTTCAGCCTGAACTAATACCCATAGACTATTCACAAACATAGACTATATCCTTGGCCATAAAAATAAATGTCAACAAATTTAAAAGAGCTGAATTCATATAGAGTGAATTCTTTAACCACAATGAGAATCAATTACAGATCAACAAGAGGAAAACAACAGGAAAGAGAAATAACAGAGAAAAAAATTTAGGCTAAAGCTTTTTATCTGAAAAAGTTGATAAAATTATTAATTTGAAAACTTAGAAGAAATAGACTTAATACTTAAAACCCACACATTACCAATCTCAACAAGATGAAACAGATCATTTGAATAGTTATTTATCATTGAAGAGGTTGAATTTATAATTTAAAAAATCTCTAAAATAGAATTGTCCAGACTCAAATGGTCTCATTGAAGAATGCTACCCAAGATTTAAAAACTAACGATTGTATACAACCTCTTACAGAAAAAAAAAAAAAAACTTCCAGAAGAGAAGGGAACACTTATCAACTCATTTTTATAACATCAGTCTCATCAATTACAAAAGCTAAGTAAAACCTGTAGAGATAAAACTTGCCATTGGGCATGGTGGCACATGCTTGTAATCCCAGTACTTGGGAGGTTGAGACCAGAGGATCCGGGTTTGTGGCTAGCCTCAGCTACTTAGGCCCTCCATAACTTAGTGAGACCCTGTTTTTCAAAACAAAGAATAAAAGCAAAATAGGTCTAGGGGTGTAGCTCAGAGGTAGAATTCCCCTGGATTCAATCACCAGTACTGCAAAAACAAAAACCTGCCAAAACTATTATCTCTTATAAATTTAACTTATTTACTTACTTATGTTTGTGTGTGCGCGCGCGCGCGCGCGCGCGCGCGTGTGTGTGTGTGTGTGTGTGTGTGTGTTACTGTGGATTGAACCCAGGGACATTCTACCTCCACGCTACACCACCAGCCCTATTTTATTTTTTATTATGAAACAGGATCATTCTAGGTTGCTGAGAATCTCACCATGTTGTTGAGGCTGTCCTGGAACCTGTGATCCTTCTGTCTCATCCTCCTAACTACTTGGGATTATAGATGTGTGCCACCACACCTGGCCCCAAGTGATTTTTGACAAAAGTTGAAAAGAAATTCAGTATGAAAAGTATATACACAGTATAGTCTTTCTGATAAATGATGGAGGAACAAGTTGACATCCATAGGCAACAAAATTGAACCTTTCCTTAAACCTAGTACCAGCTCAAAATTAGTAGTAGATGTATTTAAATTTAGAAAATAAACAAAAAACTTTAGAAGAAAAGCTAAGTAGAAAAACTTTAGGGTCTAGCATTTGGCAATGAATTTTTATACTTGACACTGAAGTGCCATCCAAAAAAGTATATTTGTTAAGTCAGACCCCATCAAAATTAAAAACTTTTGCTCTGTGAAATCCTATGTGGTGAGGATGAAAATTCAAGCTACAGAGTGGGAGAAAATATTTACAAACCCTAAAAACGACAAATGAGTAGTATTTAGAATATGCAAAGAATTCTCAAAACTCAACAGTAAAATACCAAATAATCAATTAGAAAAAATGAAAATAGATTTGGCCAAAGTGTCATACAGATGGCAAATGGGCACAGGAAATGATGTTCAACATCATCAGCCATCAGGAGAATGCAAATTAGAACCACAATGAGATATAGCAGCACACCTAATGTAATGTTTCAAATAAAAAACAGTGATGGTACTGAATGCTGGCAAGGATGCAGAGAGACTGGATGACTTATATTTCGCTTGTGGGAATCTAAAATGGTACAAGTACTCTGGAAACCAATTTGAAGTTTCTTAAATGTAATTACCATAAGGCCCAGAAGCTCCCCTCTGGGCATTTATCCCAGAGACATAAAAAGTTATGTTTATATAACAGAGTGACCAGCAGAATAGTGGAAGGGGATAGCAGGAGGGAGATTTGAGAAGGGAAGAGGAAGAACTGATGAAAGAAACAATTCAAATTATGCTGTTCTCATATATGGAGATACCACTACCAACTCACTATTATGTAGGGGGAAGGGTGGGTAGCAGGGTGGGACCTGAAGGGAAACACACCAAGATCTGTGTGCATATTTGTTTGCATGACTTTGAACCTCACTATGATGTATACTTACAATGCACCAATAAAAGTATGAGAAAACCAGTAAATAAGTGTATCTAGCAGTTTTATGTAAATAAGTAAAATGTAATAACCAATATGTTATTTGGCAGATGTATGGTTAAAAAAATGGGGACATGCATACATTGGAATATCACTTAGCAATTAAAAGGAATGCAATACTGATATAACCTGAATGAATATCCAGGGAATTATGTTGAGTGAAAAAAGCAAATCCTCAAAGGTTAGACACACACACAAAAATAAAGACACACACAAGTGGGGAAAGCTGAAAAATATGGATGGATTACATCAATGTCAATATCTGCCTTGTGATATTATAACTTTATAAAATGTTATCGTTAACTGGGAAACAAGAAAATATATAAGGATCTCCATTATTTTTTGCAACTGTATGTTTATCTACAAATTATTTTCTTTTTTTTTTTTTTTGCGGTACTAGGGATTGAACTCAGGGGCGTTCTACCTCCGAGCTACACCCCCAGCCCTATTTTTTATTCTTTATTTTGAAACCGAGTCTCACTAAGTTGTGGAGTGCCTCACTAGGTAGCTGAGGCTGGCCGCGAACCCGGATCCTCCAGTCTCAGCCTCCCAAATGCTGGGATTACAAGCGTGCGCCACCACGCCCGGCTTACAAATTATTTTCAATAAAATATCCATTCAAATGCTAAACCAGACCTATTCTCAGAAAATATCTTTTGATTTGGAAAATAGTTATGTTTTTATAAAGATGCTTTTTATGTTAGCATGTAATGAGCATACTACTGCAGGTATTAATGAATTAGTATTTATAGAATGGACTTAGAAATCCTCATATTCATGATTTACTTATTTATCTGTTTATACTAAAGCATACTGCATGGGAAATAAAGCAATTCATGTACATTTACATTCTAACTTCACTTCATATTCATGAATTAAAAGAAAGATAACCTTTGTTTAAGAACAAAATCTTTACTTATGTGAATCCATGCAAACTGAACCTGGTAATTCATTTCAAAAAGGCAATTGCTAGCTAACCATTTTTTCTAGAAGAGTACAGAAAAAAAAATGCACTTAGGAAAACTTGATATACAAGTGTACAGTTAGTAAATATATAAAATAGATGGTAGCTGGTTGCATTAATATATTTTTATATTTTATAATGTAATTTATTGCTCATTACTTTTGGCAGTGAACATTCCTGGTTCATTCAAAATATTGCCGAATTCAAAAATGACAAAAAAATCCCAGGGTCGATCTTCTTCATGAAATAAGAGCTGATAGTTTCACTGGCAAGAAATTTGTTCAGAGTACATGGAAGATTGAACTTCACACTTTCAACTGAGAAGCTACTCTATAATAGGGAAATTATTGATGTAAGCTCTTCTCTGAATACATAAAGCTTTGCCATACAACATTGTACTAAGGAGCATTAGTGCATTGGGTAGGTAGTTTTAATGCAAATTAAGACATTTCTCACATTTAATTTCAGAGGATCTGCAATGAGGCAAATCATCTTCCTTAGAAATTTCATCAGATCTCGAGTGCTTTCTTCCACTATTCAAGCATTTCCACATTTTGTTTAAAATTGTTTTGTCCTTTGCTGTGGGAAAGGCTTTTACTGTTTCACAATATGTGTTTTCCAATTTCTAACAAGACTGCTTGGCTGAAGACTAAAATGCTAAAACTTCTGAAAAGAGCACACATTTATGCCTGAAGTTATAAAAGTTTAAGATCCTTAAGTTCCAAGTGGTTTCTAAGGGAGTGTCTTTAATTTAGTTTCCCCAAGAATGGGCTGTGGACCGTTCAATCTCTGCAGATGGGAAAATTTTTCACACCCTGATATTATTATTTTCCTGATTAAGTCCTTTTTTCTCCTTGTTTGATCACTATGAAGCAAGCTGAAACCATTCATGCAGAGTAAAAATATGAGATTTATAATTAATACAATATGCAGAAAATAAGAAAAAAGGGTAGTTGTGTAGCTAATTTACAGTTTCAAAGCCCAAACACTCTAATGTCATATATAATTTTTAAAAAGATATAAGAAGCATTTGTCTTTCCCTTGTTATCATTTAAATGAAACTCTGCCACTAAACTTTGGATACTTGTATTATGATTGAAAAGAATTCATATGAATATTTATAGGTTATGAATTTATTTTTTCTAATTTTTGTGCCATATGAGTATCTCTAAGAATGACAAATTATCCTGAATATACGAATTCTTTGGCAAAATAACTTTCAGTATTTCACTTTTACCTCAGATCCATAATAGTCTTTATCATACAGTATATTGTGTGTGTGATATATATCATATTAATATACATGTCTATCAAACTGCTTGGATCTCTCATATGTTAGTTACTTCTATCTCATGATTTACTCTGTGGTAATGATAAATACTTTTCAATGTAAACAACATAAAATATAAATTTTAATAAACAGAGGTGAGAAAATGGGAGGGTTTTACAAATTTAAAATTCTACTCAAATGATCAAAGAATGAAATATGTAAAGTTGATAGATTAACAGAGAGATAATTGTTTTTAAGGGAAATATGTATAAGGAAGATAAAACTAGGAATGTAGATTTAAAATTAGATTATAAAAAATAAATATTCATTGGCAGAATAAGATAAGAATACCAAAATTTATCAGAAGCTGCCAGTCACAGTGGTGCACGCTTATCATATCAGTACTTGGGAGGCCTTGAGACAGGAGGATTACAAGTTCAAGGCCATCCTCAGCAACTTAGAGAGACCATGTTTCAAAATAAAAACATAGCATAAGGCTGAGAGTATACCTCAGGGGTAGAATGCTCCTGTGTTCAATCCCCAGTAACACACACACACACACACACACACACACACACACACACTAGAAGCCACAATGAACAAAGTTGAAGTGGGAGAAATACCACCACCAGGACCAGTGGAATTGCTTAATAGGTGTTACATAACATGAAGTGTTTCAAATGTTTCACATGATGTCATAGGCTCTTTTGTACTCCTCCCATTCATATGTTGAAGCTCCAGGTACTCAGATTGTGACTGTATTAGGAAATGAACCTTTAAAGAGGTAGGTAAATTAAAAAGAGGCCATTAGAGGAGGCCCTAGTTCAATATGACTAGAAGAGGACATTTCTCTACACAGAGAGTTATCAGGGATGTGCATGCACAGGAGAAAGACCATGTGGGCACAGCAAGAAGGTGGCCATCTGCAAGCCACAGTGAGGCCTCAGAGGAAACTAAACTTGATCACACCTTGATCTTGACATCCAGCTTCCAGAACTATAAGGAATACATTTCTCATTTAAGCCACCCAGTCTCCAGTACATCTTCATGGTTCCCCAAGCACACAAATGGAACGGCTAAGCTATTTAATTCCTCATGTGATCTCTATATTATTATTCCAAGGTAAAAAAAAAATTGAGTCAGAGATGATAAATGATTTGCTTGAGATCACACAGGTAGAGAGAATAAAAGCTTGTTCTTAGACCCAACCAGTTTATATCTAGAGTAGTATAGTTAATCATAATTATCACCATTCAGAATGAGGTGCCTCAAGTTAGAAAACGGACTGTCAAGATTGTTCTCATATTTGACGTATCTATTAAACACTTAGTGAATGTATATGTGCAAAAGGCATTTATATATCATTGCAAATTCATCACCTACTTTTCCTCCAAAAATCTAAGAATCTGGTGGCAGATACAAAAATATGTGTAATGGAGTAAATTAGAGGATGGAAACATGTACCTAAGGGTGAAAACTGACCCTGAACGACCATGTATATTCAGAGGAAAGGGGAGTCCGTTGCTCAGGGAGTTTCAGAAAAGTCTGGTGTTATAGGCGGCCTTTGACTTGCCCCTTGAAATATTTGACAGGTAGAAGTCTGCAAAGTTGGGGAAAATAGCAATCTATATGAGTAGAGAGGGAGGAAACAGCACAAGAAAAAGAAAAGAGTGTGAGGGGACAGAGTGAAAAATAAGGTTTGGAAGAACACAATAGATCAGAAATAGAGTTTTTTAGGAACTCCTAAGGCTTTTGCCTCACTATGGAAGGGCATTCGGCCAACAGAACCTGCATTATCTACAAAGAAAAATGGCTTCAGTTCATAGACTAAGTAAATGGGAAGTAACTTCAGATTTACATTTCCATCCGTATCTACTGAACCTGATTAATGTAAGATGTAATTCTCAGTTGCTATACTATTTCTCAATTCAACTCAGCTTTTTATATTTCCACTAAAATATTAGTATTTGTAATTTTTCTTGTGCTTTCAAATCATGCTTCATTCTCCCTATGGTACTGCTGTGGGAACAATTTTATATTTTTTTCTTGTGTTATTCTGCTTAAAGTCAACAGAGACTATTTGTTTTGCAATTTTATCAGACCTCTTAAAAGCATCTTTTTACATAGGGGCTTGGATATGGAACTAAATACATGATTTGGAGGACAAACTTATAGATCTTTGTATTCCACAGAGTATAACAGGTCTTAAATATTTCTCTAGTTTCATGGACATGGTGTTTTCCTTTTATAAGTCTCATGACAGAAAAAGATTGTGGCACTGACCTATATAAATATGACCATTTGATATACAAACTAATCATTTTTCCTTCCCTTCAATATTCTTTCATTTCTCATTCTAAAGTGTAAATGCTTCATTCAAAATAACTCACATTAGTCTGTTTGTTGGTTTTTTCACCTGATTATTTATTTTTATTCTCATATGTATGCATATATCCTTTTTCTTCTTTGTGTTTCCTTTATTTGTTAGAATAAATTTATTCTCAATAATGTTAATAAACTTATTAAAATATTTTTCTTATGGTTTTATAGTCAAAATTACATTTCAGAATTGAGGCAACATTTCTGTCTAAAAAACCATTCATTATTTGAAATCTTCATATGAGATATACATTATGTCAGGAACATTCTCTCTAGCATGATCAAATGCTTAGAAAATACCTCCTGGCATGTGGAGTATTTTGTTCAAGTTTATATACACAGTTCTTGAAAGCTTTAAAAAAACTACAAGGGAAGATAATACCCTGGGGAGGTCTAATTTTCTTTGTCATCTACCTGAATAACTTGAATTAACATTAATATACATGCTAGCATAAGATCATCCATTTAAATATGTAAAAGAATGTAGGAAATGCTGGTGTTGAAGGAAAAATCTGATTATTTAAATAATACACTGAGCAATGTCATTATGTAAGCCGGCTCTCATTAGGGGAATTGTTCTTCACTGAATCAAATACTATAATTAAATTATTAAAGATTTTTTATTAAAAAATCTTAGTTTTTTCCACTCAATTAAAAGAAAAAAATGACACTAAAATGTAATTGCACTTCAGTATAGTGACTTGCTTATTAATCATTGCAAATTAGAACTCAAGAATCATACAAAATAAATCTCTCATGTACTTTATAGCATAATGTCTCTTCTACTAACATTTTTGCAGTCAATAGAAAACTATTTCATTAATAAATGAAATATAAATCATTTTATAATGCTTTCTGTTCTTTTAACTCAATGATTATGCTTTGGGTTTTTTTGTATACTTTATTGGGTGTCACGTAGTTATACATCATAGTGAGATTCAAAGTGGTATAAACAAGCATGCAAACATCACTTGGTATTTTTTCCTCTACATCTAATCCCACTGCCCCCTCCTGCACATGTTTGTGACATTGGTAGTGATGTCTTCATATATGGCCATAACATTATTTGAACTGTTTCCTTTCTCAATCCTCTTTTCACACTTTTCTTATTTGCCATGAAAAGTAATGTCATTTTGAGAACAGCAGGCAACTTCAAAAGGCCACCTCTGTGTAATGTCCTTTTCATCAACATTCCTTTTTTCTGCAATTCTGTTGACAGACAGAAAGATACTTGATGTTTCTAGATTTGCTTTCCATAGTGGGAAATGTTAACAAGATGACTGAGTGGAATTTGTTACCTTTTACTTTTTCTTTAGCTAGAATTACAAAATTTAAAATATTTTTTCTGATTCAAACAGCCCAGCAAAATGATATTTGGCATAGATTAGCATTCATAAATCTTTCAATTTTATTTAACTAGTGGAATTTTAGTGAATCTGTAAATTGATTATCTGAGTTTAAAGTCGCTTTCTTTAGAAAGGAAACAGTAGTGTAAGGAAGCCAATTCTTCCTCATTAGCACATGAAATGAGAAGGTTTTCTCTTCCTGGCTAGGACCTGGAAATGGGCCTCTGTCTGGGAAAGCAACCTGTGTAGTCACACCAGGACTCATGCTTACAGGAGCTCTGCACTTCATGTTTGCTCCCTTTGTTTTGAAATGTCCAGTAGTTGTAACAAAGGGCTCCAAATTTTCATTCTGTTACTTGGTGAACTGAGCCTCACATATTAGGCAGACTGTGCCATGTCAGGAATATGACTTTTACATATTGTTGGCTGGTTTGGAACTAGTCTTCAGTAACACAAATAATTTGTTGACTCTCCTTCCAACTTTTGTACTCATAAAAGCCAATCTACTTACACATAAATTATTCGCTATTCAAATTAACTTCTTCTTGTTGCTGTTTTTTGTTTTGTTTTCTTTTTTAAATTAACTGCAAGTATCATTTTAGAAAAGCCAACTAAGGAAAAAACAGACATATCTTTTCAGATACTTTGATCACAGATCCTATTTGGAGTCTTGAAAACTTCACTAGTCTTCCACTGTAGTGGGAAAGGGAGGAGGGAAGACAATATCAAATCTGTAGTCTGAAAATCTGGACAAAACTCCTAAATGATAAATCTTCATTGAAGTACAGATTTCTTACTGTCTAGAGTAATTGTTATTCGGAAGTGTTTTAGTATCCCCATCACTTTCCCAAGTCACAGAAACTGTGTAGAGTTATTGTATCATGCATATCCTAGGAAGTTCTCAAATTAAAAGTAGTCATGGGTTTAGTGTTAAGGAATTATTGGCATCTAAAACCCAAAATGACAACCCAATTTATTTCTCGTTGGGGGGAGGCAACAATCTGGAAACCTGTGGAAAAATAAGTATGATAACTGGATGCTGAAATCATTTCAACATTGATGACTCCAGCCTACTGCCTCTAATAGATAAGTAGTAAACCATTTCTGAGATTGCTCTTCCCAAACAATAAAAGCACACTCTTAAACCTGACATTTCCACAGTGATGAATCTTAGATGAAATCATATGAAATGTCAAAATAAAGGCAGAAAAAAATCAATAGTTGTGCAGATGAAGCTATGTAAGGTCAATAGTTTCATAATGTTTGTGACAGGCCACCCGTGTTTTTTTGTGTGACAATATTTTTAAATGTGCAATAACTTTGAAGCACGGAAAATTAATTTTTGAGACAGAATTACCTCTTGACAAGGATATAATTAAATTCATACTTTTTTTTTCTTCCTCCTGAGATTACAGAAGGATGTGGTAAATAAGCTGCCCCTTCAAGGTCAGAAATCTGTTAGGTTTCTAAGCCTAGAAAAAGAGAAACATCCCTTTGGTCCAAATGAGTGTCATCTTTCTCCTAATTCTCTGCTGTACCTCCAGAGAATCCTCTCCCAACCCTCCTACAAACACATGCACTTGGGGGTCTCTGTAGTTGAACAGGAATGTGCATTCTCGGGGAGAAGACCTTTTCTCTCTTTCTGTGGAAAAAAAGAAGGCAAGTGATAATATAATTTTCAATAACTAAGGTAGGAACTGAAAAATACCCATTAAATTTGCAAAACAGTGAATTCAGAAGACCTTAAGAAGAGTTTCAGTTGCCTGAGAAGCCAAAATATAGCCAAGAAGTGGTGACCGTGATTAAAATCTATTTAAGACCGATGTAAAAAGAAACAGAGTTTGTTGGATGGATACTTGAAGCCGAGTTCTAACCAGAATAAAGGTAGTAAGAGAATGATTTATTTTTGAGTGAATTAAGATTAGGAGATCTCAGGTATATAGTTGGATATTTGTCTCTAAATTGCTAATCTTAAGCAAGTCCACTAAATGGTCTAAGCCCAACTTTCTTTATCACTGAATGAAATGGAATAATAATGTCTTTTGGTAAATTTGTCAGAAACTTTCCAATCCATAGAACATGCTCTTTCATAGTTGTCTTTGCATTTTGAGGTGATTTTTGTTTGTTTGTTTTTTTGTGGTATTGGGGATTGAACTCAGATGCATTCTATTTTTGAGCTACACCCTCAGTCCAATTTTATTTCTTACTTGAAAACAGGATCTAATTAGGTTGATGAGTCTCACTACCTGCTGAAGCTGTCCTGGAAACTGTGATCCTCTTATCTCAGCCTCCCAAGTACTGGGATTACAAGTATGGGAATTACAACTACGCTCGGCCGCATCTTGAGTTTTAAATTATTCAGGACTTTAATTATAATGCTCCATGATGGTGTTATTTTGGTTCAGTTTGCAGCTGTGGATGTTCTGTACATGTATGTATTTCTCCCAGACAAGAAGCTAGGGAGAAATTGGGATACAAAAGGTACTCCAGACAAAGGAAGAGAAACCCCCATGGAATCATGAAAAGGATCTAATGGAGGGAGGCAGGTGAGGGGAAGGGAGATCTGATGAAGGAATCACTCTAATTGGCACAATGTACATATATAAAATTACCAGTGCCAATCTCAATATCATGTACATTGAAGAGACAGGAGAAGGGTAGGAGCTGGAGAGGAGGCTCACCAAATGCTCTGTGGGTGTATGTCTCTATCACTCTAAACTTGGCCATGATGTATGTTTACAATGTACCAATAAAAATGAAAAAGTCAGCATTCGGGAGGCTGAGACCGGAGGATCCGGGTTCGCGGCCAGCCTCAGCTACGTAGTGAGGCACTCCGCAACTTAGTGAGACTTGGTTTCAAAATAAAGAATAAAAAATAGGGCTGGGGGTATAGCTCGGAGGTAGAATTCCCCTGAGTTCACTCCCCAGTACCGCAAAAAAAAAAAAAAAAAAAAAAAAAAAAAAAAAAAAAAAAAAAAAAAAAAAAAAAAAGAAAAAGTCTCAATTATTTTGAGTACTCTGACTTTGTAGCTCTTGAGTCCAGTTGCATGTAAGAGAAAACTTTCAACAAGTCTTGAATTTGTCTCCTCACTGGCAAGCCAAATGTAATCTCTGGACCCCTTACCACTTTGGCTGTAGTCAACAGGTCTCCAGGTTCTAAATGAATCATGTTCTTGGTTTCCCTGCTGCCCTGCACCTTGACATTCCTTTCTGCCTTGTGCAAGGGGACACAAGCAGCACAGCTCTAGGAATGGTGGTGGAGCCAGCAGCTTCTGTGCCTAATTACCTCATCTCCCACCTGCTTCTATTTGTCCTGAAGGATTCTTTGGATGAATATCAAATATTGTGCATTAGGAAGAGCTGGGATGATTATAGAACTTAGTTTGATGGGGACATAAATCATAAAAAAAGAACTCCATGCATAATGATGAGTATAAAAGGAACCCCAAATTATAAGTTTTTAAAATAATCTAGCCAATCAATTCAATCTGAAAAGTTTACTTAAGAAAAGTAAAGGGAAATGATCATAAAACTTTAACATCTAGAAGAAGTTTTGTTACCCTACTATCATAATTATCATGATTATAGATGAAGTTTAAAATAGCTTTTGCCCATGGAATTAGATATAAATACTATTTTTTATTTTGGTAGTTTGTTTTTATTTTGGTAGTTTGGTTGGGTTATATATGAGGGTGAATTGTTGGCTTATAGCTCTGTAGAATTTTTTGTAACTGAACTTTTAAAATTCAGAGGGATGGAGATTGTTGCATGACTTAAGAATTTTGGTAGTTCTTAACCTCTGACATCAGGGATTTTGTTGGTCTCTTTTTTAAAAAATAATTTTATTGGTGCATTGTAAATATACATCAAAATGATATTCAAAGATATACACTTATATAATCACAGGTCGCTTGGTGTGTTTTCTACCACATCCTACTCTACTCCCCTATTTCCATCTCTGAACATTTTAGTGAAATTGGTAGTTGATACCTTTGTATATGAATGTAAGAGACTATTTGATCTGTTTCCTGCCTTAAGCCTACTTTTTCTTCTCTCCTTCTTCCTCCCTTGATCTCTTGTTCTTTGATTGAGAGTTAAATTCATGCTGCAGGAAACCACAACAGTGGTGACAGTGCCACTCAGGTGCTCCTGATCACTGTTTTTCCTTTTCTTTTTGCCTGTCCTGAAAGGGCAACCCTAAGTATTATTCAAGTTTATAACATACATATACATTAGTGTTTTACGTATTATAACTTGATACTGAATTTATTACAATTATATTAATGATCAAGGAGTATATAGAGGTCAATACATTATTTTTAGAGTTTAAAAAGTATATCTCTTTTATTTTAGAGGCAAATAGTCTACTCTAGTTTTCCAATATCTCACAGCTAACTAATAACAATATATGAGCTTGTCTTGTCTTTTGGAATCCAATAAGAACCTTTTTAGATTACAAACACTTTTATTTAATTAAACTCTTTTGAAAACCTTCTAAAACATGTATAAATTCCCATTACTTCTAGCTTTCTCTATTTCTTAATATAATACTGCTCGTGAAATAGATATAGAAATAAGGTTGATTCCATAATAGAATTGGTATTTTAATTGAAAAAATCTGAATAATTCTAATGTGGGTAAAGAAATATGAATCTCAAGATAAATGGGATAAATTTACTAGACTATTCTGATATCTAAATGCTTGAATCTGAATCATAAAATATATTTTATAGCACCAGGATCTAAATTATAACATTATGCTTTTAGGAGGAACATCAGAATAAATAACACACACTACTTTAGAACATACAGCAACCCTTGGAAAGATACATTACTTGTTAGGCTTGTCCTTGTGGCTGGAACATTATTTATTATTTATCTTCTCCTGTTTCTGTGGCAAAAGGTGCAATGTCATGCATATCAGTGCATCTGATCAGAGGGTGTTTTCATCTTAAGGTTTTTTCTTTAATGTTAGAAAAGTGAAAATGAAAGCATTCCGTTACTATCATTATTATTTTTTTTAATTCAGAAATCATATAGTAATTTTGGCTCAATTATTATGTGATTCATAATCTGCTTATTTTGGTTTACATAAATGACCTAGGTAGGAGAAAAACTTAATATTTCCCCAAATTTGGAAGGGAATATATTTGATAGAACTTAATCATTGTAATGTTACATCATTTTAAATCATTTAGAGAATATAACTAAAATATTTAAGAATTAAAAACACTGCCTGAAAATCATTACTTACATATACCCATTAGGTATAATATTTTAAGCAGAGAAATTTTCATAAACATTTTAATGTAGAATCAGCTTTAATATTTCTGTTTAATGAAATATAGTTTAATAGGATAGTGTTATGATTCTAGTTCATTTTGAAATTTTATAAAGACTTATATAAAGATGCAAATGACAGTGTAAAGAACACAGGATGTAGAATAGGAATACCTTGTTTAAATGCTGGCCCTGAAACTTTCCAGAATTAGTATGTGTGAACCAGTGTGTGAATCTTCATTTTCTAAACTGAAATGGAACTAACAAACACTTCATAGGGTTGTAAATGGTTTAACAGCTTACTAGCTACTAAAGTATTACTTTGTTCTACATTACTCTGTGCATATGTCTTTACCAACAACAATAGAGTTTCACTAATGTTGTTCCCCTTCCCCAGTTTTTAATGCTAGTTTTAAGATACGTTATGTACAAGTGGAATTGTATTATATACTATCTAAAGTATATGTGTATATTTTGCCTCCCGTGGAGGCAAAATATACTTCCTTCATCTATCATCCTTTCTACCTCAGCCATAAAACTTTTGGCAGAGTAAGTTTTACTCCCTGTTTATACTCCTTTTTCTGAGTATAAACATTCCATTTTGAAAAGTGCCACAGGAAAAACAACAACAATAGCCAAATAATCAATGAAATCGTGAGTGAAAAAGAATGAAGCTGGAGACCTCACACTACCCAATTTTAAAATACTTACACAATCATTTCAAGGTCACTCACTGAAGTGAACCTGAGAGGGAGGGAGGGGGAGAGAATGGGGTGGGAATTGGGGAAGGGGTCAAATGAGAATTGTGTGCAAATATGTTGTTAACAACTAGTACTTAATAAAGATGTATGCTATATTGCACGAATTACTACAATAAAAAATTATAATTAAAAAAATAAAATATAATATAAACCTATTATAATCAAAATACCATGGCACTGGCATAAAGTCAGACACATTAATTAAACAAATTTAGTCAATTTGTTTTTGAAAAAGGTTCTAAGAACATATAATAGAGAAAGACAGTCTCTTCAATAAATGGTGTTGGGAAAACTGTTTATATCCTTATGGAATAAGAAAGTTGGACCCTTATTTCATAGTCCATAAAATAAAATAAAAATGGATGAAAGATTTAAGCACAAGACCCAAAACTGAAAAGTTACTAGAAGAAAACATAGAAAAATGTTCCATGACATTCGTCTATGCAATGATTTCTTACACTGGATTCCAAAAGCAAAGGCAGCAAAAGTGTCAAATCTAAAGGCTTTCTACAAAGCAAAGAAACTAATTATTTGAGTAAATTGCTAACTTATGGATTGGGGGAAAGTATTTGTAAAACATATACCTGATAGGATCTAATAATAAAAATATACAAAAATAACTCAATAGCAAGAAAACAAACAACCTAGTTTAAAAGATGGGCAATATAATCTGAACAGTCATTTCTCCAACAAAGACATACAAACAGCCAACAGGTAATGAAAAGAAGATCAACAGCTCTATCAGGGGAAAAAAACTTAAAACCACAATGAGATTTTATCTCATTGCTAAAATAGTTATGATTGAGAAGATGAATGAAAACAAGTATTGGCGACAATGTGTAGAAAAAGGCCATATCAAAAGATAAATGCATACACCGAGTACCTCTGCTGACACCACCATGTCTCTAGTGATCCCTGAGAAGTTACAGCACATTTTGCAAGTATTGGATACCAATGTTAATGAGTGATAGCAAATAGCCTATGCCATCACTGTCATGTGGGTGTAGGGCAAAGGTATGCTCCTGTGGTGTTGAGGAAAGCAGACACTGACTTCACTGAGAGGGTAGAGACCTGAGAACTCACTGACAATGAGATTGAACTTGTGATCCCCACTATGCAGACTCAGTGATGGTACAAGATCACATACTGGCTCTTGAATAGACAAAAGGATATAAAGGATGGAAAATATTGCAGGAACTGAACAATGGTCTGGACAAAAACTCCATGAGGGCCTAGAGTGCTGAAGAAGATTGGGGCTTTTGGTTGGCTTTCATGTCCAAGGCCAGCACACCAAGACCACTGGCTACAATGCCCATACTGTGGCTGTATCCAAGAAGAAATAAGTCTGTGGACCTTTTATGTTAATAAATAGTTTATATACCTATGACTTCAATAAGTAAATAGATAGATAAATGGATAAAGAAATATGGCACATATACTCTTTGGCCAACATTCTTCTACCTTCTAACCACCTCAGACTCTAGTAACCACCATTCTATTTTTCTATTTTCTTCTTCTATAAGATCAGCTTTTTTAGATTACTCATATGAATGAGTTCATGTGGTATTTAGCCTTACGTGCCTGGCTTATTTTCCTTAACATAATGCATTCCAGGTTGTTGCAAATGACAGGACTTTGTTAATTTTATGACTAAATAGTAATCCATTGTATATATGTACTCCATTTTCTTTATGGAATCATTCACTGATGAACACCTAGTTTAATTATATGTAATGGTTATTGTGAACAGTGTTGCAATAAATATGTGAGTGCCAATGTCTTTTTGAGATACTAATTTCATTTCTTTTCAATGTATGACCAGTAATGGAATTGTTGATCACATGATCAGATAGGATGGATAAGTTCAAGTGATCTACTGCACAGCATGGTGATTATAGTTAATGATGATAAATTTTATTGCTGAAACCATGCAAAGATAATGGATGTTAAGTGCTCTAACAAAAAAAGTTAACTATGTGAGACAGTACATTTTCTAATTAGCTAAATTTAACCATTATACAATGTGTGTATGTATGTATGTATATATCTATATATCTATCTATCCATATATATATATCAAAACATCATTCTGTACATGATGAATACATATAATTTTAATTATCAATTTAAAATAAATAAAAGAACTTGTTTAGGAAAAAACGAGAATATGTAATAATATGTAATATATAAACAATAGAATACTATGCTGCCTTAAACAGGAAAGAAATTGTGTCATTCATGACAATACAGATTGAACTAGAGGACATTACACTAAGCAAAGTAAGTCAGACAGAGAAAGATAAGTAGAACATGATCTAATTTATATGTGTAATAAAAAATGTTGATCATATAGCAACAGAAAATAGAGAGATAGTTACCAAAGGATAATGGGGGGAAGGAATGGTGAGAGTAGAGATGTTGATCTAAGGGTATAAAGTTCCAGTAGAACTAGAAGACTAAGTTTTGGCACATGTTGACCCCACTTAATAATAATGTATACTTCAAAATTGCCAAAGGAATAGATTTTTATTATTCTTACAATAATAATGAAAAAATCTGTTGGTGAAGTGATGAGTATGTCAATTAGCCTGACTGAATGTTTGTACAATGCAGTTATACAGATTAAAACATTGTATTATACACTATAATTATAAACAATTATCATTTGACAATAAAAGATAAATAAGTAAAATGTTTTATGGTCCCTAACCCTATTTTATTTTATTTTTTTTGAACAAGTCTCATTAAGTTGCTGAGAGCCTGGCCTCGAAATTGATTCTCCTATCTCAGCCGCCCAAGTATATAAGTAAATATTTTTAAAAGGTAGAAATTATGCTATAGAATAAGATAAGTCATTATATATGTATTGCATTTTTGTTGTTTAAATGATTGGCTACTAGAGAAATAATTTTTGGACTGGAAAATGGAATGTTAATGTTTTAATTAGAATTCTCAGTGTTGTAATCCAAACCAGTTGGTCACACAACTTAGCAGAAGGGAGATTTATTTTTCAGTTCTGTTCTGGAGATTTCTTGGTTTCATTTCATGTTAGAAGGGCATCAGTGGAGGTCAGGACATGGTAGCAAAAAGCAAAAAGAGAGAGAGAGAAAGAGAGATGAGAGAGAGAGGTGGGTGGGGGAGTTTGGCTCTCACATCATGGAAGCTTGAAGCAAGAGAATGTGTAGGAAGAGGAGAGACCACATATAATCCCCAAGGCCACACCTCCATGGACCCATTAAGCCTGCTTACACTCAGTAAATCCATTAAAATGGATTTATCCATGAATGAGATTGCAATCCTCATGACTTAATTATATCAACTCTGAACATTAATACATGAGCTCTTCAGGGAACATTTTATATGGAAACTATGACAGTTATACTACACATTAAGTTGGGAGCCTTCACTGTATATCATATATTAATAGGAATATTATAAATATGAATACCTAATGTATAAAGGGAGATATGTTCTTGAATTGTCTGTGCATAAGGTTTGATACTTTTAAAATTTCAATTTCTTAATATAAACAATACCAACTGGAAGAATACAATGGTTAGCAAGGCATTAGGTTAAACTAGAATCCTGAGATTTGTAATTGTAGGTATGAAAATAGAACTTAAAATCACAATGTAGATACTAGCTTGAAAAACATGAAGGAACAATCACATAAAGCTTGCACATTTTGAAAATGGAGAGAGAACTAATGCTACTTTGAACCATATTAATCATGTGTTTGAAGGCATATTCCACTTGTAATCAGATATATACAGTCATAAAAACCATCACTCTCACTGTAACAATGAGAAAACACATGATACACAAAAGGAACCTATTCTTAATGTATATACGTAAGGCCATTGAGATTCTATATGGTACAAGATGTACAAAACACACTAAATATCAAAAGGAGACAAGTCCTTTCAAGGTGAGTAGAAAACAATAGTATTGGCATATAGCTGTGC
This sequence comes from Graphiurus murinus, assembly GCA_004027655.1. Taxonomy (NCBI): domain Eukaryota; kingdom Metazoa; phylum Chordata; class Mammalia; order Rodentia; family Gliridae; genus Graphiurus; species Graphiurus murinus. The sequence continues at coordinate 36,712 of PVLC010000714.1, forward strand.
ATAGTAGGTAGAGACATGAGCTTGCCACAGAGGGAGGAACCTTATTTAGACAATGGAGAAAATAAGAAAAATTTTCATAGACTTATATTAGCTAGCATGGTAGGCTGGAATGTGGGAGATCCTCATAAATTGGGCTAAATCTTCTGGTTTGTCAATTTCTCCATGGGCATTTTTTCCCTAAATGGTAGTGTTAGAAGGCAAGAAACATGGTAGAAACTAGGGAGGTTTCCTAGTTTTGGAGTACTCAGATAACAGTCATGTTGAAAGAGTCCTGAATCCTATTTCTAATCTTATGATCCATTCAGTTTAATTATTAAAAAGATCAGTGAAGTCACCCTTCACACTGACTGCCAGAGAGACAAAAGGAATAGCCCATGTAAAAATAAAATCATGAAAACAGAAGTTTTACACTTAATTGAAAATGGTAAACTATGAAAAGCAGGAAGACATGGTCCATAATCCCAAGAGAAAAAATTAAAAGAGGCAAAGTAAAATGCCTCCGACATTCGAATTTTCAGATAAATCCATAGAAAGAACTATTTGAATTGTGCAGCTATAAACATAGATACACAAGCATCGGTCTGATGGTTTGGTTTCCATTCTTTTGGGTATATACCCAGTAGTGGTATTGCTGGGTCATATAGTAGGTTCACTGTCATTCGTCTGAGGGTCCTCCATACTGTTTTCCACAGTGGTTGCACTAGTTTGGAATCCCACCAACAATGTATTAGGGTTCCCACTTCTCCACACCCTCGCCAGCAGGTGTTGTTGTTCATGTTTTTTATGATTGCCATTCTGATTAGAGTTAGGTGAAATCTCAGGGTAGTTTTAATTTGCATCTCCCTGATTGCCAATGATGTGGAACATTTCCTCATACATGTATTGGCCATTTGTATTTCTTCTTTTGTGAAGTGTCTATTTAGATCCTAGCTGAACAATTTACAATAGCCAAACTATGGAAGCAGCCAAGGTGTCCATCAACAGATGAATGGATTACAAAACTATGGGACATGTACACAATGGAATTTTACTCAGCTATAAAGAAGAACAAAATCATGCTATTTGCAGGGAAATGGATGCAACTGGAAAACATTATGTTAAGTGAGATTAGCCAGTCACAAAGAGTAAGGAAGCATATGTTCTCCCTAATATGCGGATGCTAGGGAGAAGATGGGGCATAGGAGGGTCTCCAGATGAAAAGGAGAGACCCTCAATAAGCAAAGAAGTTGATTTAATTGAAGGGGATGGATGGGGCGGGGGGACACCCTAAGGCACATGATATACTTACACAATTATATCAAGGTCACTCACTGAACTGAACCTGAGAGAGAGGGAGGGCGACGGAGCGGGGTGGGAATAGGGGAAAGGGTCAAATGAGAAATGTGTGCAAAATGTCGTTAACAGTTTGTACCTAACAAAGATGTATGCTTACAATGCACGAATTACTACAATAAAAAATAGAAAGAACTATTTGAAATATGCATAAACACTGTTATAGAAATGAATAACACAAGTATAAATATTTAGATGGAAAGAGATGGAAGGGAACAGGAGGGGAGAGTGAGAAAAAGAAAGGGAATAAAATTGCTATAACTAAAAGTCTAGTGCATAAAATGAAGAATTGTTGGATATGAATGCACAAGGGACAAAGGGAAAGAGAGGGGTAATGGAATAAAAAACAAATCATAGACATTATCAAAACTGAAGTCCACAGTGAAAATAATGGGTAAAACAGTGATGACAATATTCAGTCTACAGTGTCAGAGATCTATGAATCATAACCAATCACTTTAGCATGTAAAATTAAAGACAAAGAAAAAAGAAAATTGGGAAGAAGAAATATGGGATATAACAGCCAATTTTTTCAAAATTCATAGAAGTTTAACCCACTGTTCCAAGAAGTTCATAATCCCTAAGCAGAATAAGCACAATCCCCATTCACAAGTATAATGCTTACATTGACGAAACTAAACACAAAGTAAAAATCATGAAAATAGCCTCAAGAAAAAAGACACATACCCATAGAAGAGACATTAATGGCTTATTAGTTGACTTACATCAGAAGATACTGATGAGTGAAAATAATGGAATGTTATCTTCGAGGTTGAAAAGAAAAATTTAATATAGTTTTATGCAAATAGAAAAATTATCTTTTCCAAGTGAAGATGAGAAAAAAATATTTTCAACTAAATGTTTATCAGCAATAGATCTATACTACTAAGAAAAACTAAGAAAAATATTTCAAACTAAAAGCAAATAATCCCAGATAGAAACCCAGAGCTTCAGGAAACAATCAAGATTTCTAGAAGATATAAATAAAAAGTAAATATAAGACAAATTACAAAATTTATTTACAATAATGATTATTTAAAAAATGGAACTTATTATAAGATGTATGGTTATGTGTGTGTGCACGTGTGTATGTATGTATGAAATATATATGACAACAACAATGCAATGGAAAAGACTAAGACTATTTAATGATTATTATATTATATGCTGGTATGTAGTATTTGAACATGTGATAAGTTAAAAAAGTGAATTCTAATTTTCATAATCACTTAAAAAGTAAAATATAGCTAAATTATCAAAATAAAATACCTTATTATTTAAAATGAAGACTGAAAGTGAAGGACAAAGAATATATAAACAGAAAATAGTATGAATAGAACTTAAATCCTCATATCTAGTTACATAAAATATATCGTCTAAGTATTCCATTTAAAGGTTACTGATTTTGAGGTTGGTTAAAAATATAATAATCATATGATGTTTATAGGAGTCACACCTTAAATACAAAGAAAGACAGTCTAAAAGTAAAAGAATAAAAATGACATAAAACTCTAATATTAAGATAAATATTAAGATAAGATTATTAAGTGACAAATAAAGCAGGAACTTCAAAGTAATAGAAGTATGAGTATATCGAGAACACATAGAAATCATAAATACATATGCAACTAATTATATTAGTTCAAAATTCATGAGGCAAAAACTTGGCAGAAATAAAAAGGAGACAGATTAATAATCATAGTTGGAGATTTGAACTTACCTCACTCAGTAATTGAAAGAAAAAGCAGAAATAGAAGTCTAAGTACATGAAGAGATGAACCATAGTCCTTGGAAGACTAAATAGTATTGAGATGTTAATTCTCTGAAAATTAATTTATAAACCAATGCATTCTTATTCTACATTCCAGGGGGATTTTTGTTCTATTTTTCTTTGTTGAAATTGACAAGCTTATTGTAAAACAAACATAAAAATACAAAAGACAATCTTAGAGTCTTACAAATCTTAGAGCAAAGGTTACAAAAATCTTCCAAAAGCTTTCAAAACTTATAAGAATGCTATAGTAATGAAGTTAGTGTCAGATGACCTAAGAAAAGACAAATAAATTAATAGAACAAAGTAGAGATGAAATGTAATTGAGCCATCTGAATTTTTAAATTTCTTTCAAGTTTTAATGCAATTAAAAAGGGAAAGAAAGTATTCTCCAGTAAATAGTGATGGAACAACTTGATATTTCTATTAAAAAAAAAAAAACTAAACAAAATACCAAACCACAATAGATAGCAATTTATTTATGGTAAGAGTATCATCAAAATGATGATTCAAATTAAAATCATACCTTGGGGATAATGCAGATTTGATTCCAGATCACCACAATGAAACAAGACTTGTAAATATTTTCTCTCCCAGTAAACACAAAAGTTATGTTTACATTATAGTATAGCCTATTAAGTATACAATAGCATTATATCTAGAAAATAATGTATAACGACATAACTAAAAAAATATTTTTGGTGGTACTAGGGATTGAATCTAGGGCTCTATGCAAGCTAGGCAACATTCTGTCACTGAGCCACATCAACAACCCTAAAAAATACTATATTGTTGAGAAATGCTAATGATCATCTAAGACTTCAACAAGTTGTAATCTTTTTGCTCATAGCTTTTCCCTCAGTGATGATGACTGCTCATTGATAATGGTGATAGTTACTGAAGGTTGTGGTGGCTTTGGTGATTTCTTAAAATCAGATACCAACAAAGATTGCCATATGGATTGACTCTTCATTTTACGAAAAGGTTTTCTGTAGCATGCAATGCTGTTTGATATTTTTCACCCACCGTAGAACTTCCAAATTTGGAGCCAATTCTATCAAACCTTGCCACTGCTTTAGCAACTAAACTTATACAATATTAAGTATATAAATAATTAAATATGTAAATATTTTGTTGTCATACCAATAATGCTCACAGTGTCTTCACCAAGAGTAGATTCCACTTTTATTTTTTTATTTTTATTCATACATTGTAAGCATATATCTTTGTTAGGTACAAATTGATAACGATATATGTGCTCACAATTCTCATTTGACCCCTTCCTCAAATTCCCACCCTGCTCCCTCACCTTCCCTCCCTCTCAAGTTCAGTTTAGTGAATAACTTGGATATACATTAGTGTGTCCCCCCAACCCGTCCAACCTCTTCAGTTAAATCAACTTCTTTGCCTTCGAGGGTCTCACATAGTTTGGCTATTGTGAATTGTGCAGCTATAAACATAGATACACATATGTCAGTCTGATAGTTTGGTTTCCATTCTTTTGGGTAGATACCCAGAAGTGGTATTGCTGGATCATATGGTAGGTTCATTCCCATACATCTGAGGATCCTCCATACTGTTTTCCAAAGTGGTTGGACTAGTTTGCAATCCCACCAACAGTGTATTAGAGTTCCCACTTCTCCCCATCCTCACCAGCAGTTATTGTTGTTTGTGTTTTTTATGATTGCCATTCTGGTTGGAGTTAGGTGAAATCTCAAGGTAGTTTTAATTTGCATCTCTCTGATTGCTAAGAATGGAAACTCACCAAATAAATAACCTAATGACACAGCTCAAAGCCCTTGAAAAACAAGGAAAGTCTAACCCCCAAAGCCAGCAGAAGATGGGAAATCATGAAAATCAGAGCAGAAATTAATGAAATAGAGAATAAAATTAATACAGAAGATCAACAAAACCAAAAGCTGGTTTCTCGAAAAAATAAACAAGATAGATAAACCATTGGCCAACCTAACCAAAAGAAAGAGAGAATCAACCCAAATTACCAAAATAAGAGATGAAAAAGGTGATATTACCACCGACAGTATAGAAATACAGAGGATAATCAGAACTATCTTGAAAACCTATACTCCAACAAAATGGAAAATATAGAAGAAATTGACAAATTTCTAGACACATATAACCTTCCTAAATTGAGTCAAGATGATATCAAACACTTAAATCATCCATTAAGAATCAAAGA
>PVLC010000714.1:42111-183944 GCA_004027655.1 Graphiurus murinus
CCGCGAAAAAAAAAAAAAAAAAAAGAATCAAAGAGATAGAAACAGCAATGAAGAGTTTACCACCAAACAAAAGCCCAGGGACAGATGGTTTTCCAAGTAAATTTTATAAAACATTTATAGAAGAACTAATCCCAATACTCCTCAAGCTATTCCGTGAAATAGAAAGAAACAGGACCCTCCCAAACACATTCTATGCAGCCAACATCACATTAATACCAAAGCCAAATAAAGACAGCTCAAGAAAACTATAGGCCTATATCACTGATGAACCTAGATGCAAAACTGCTAAACAAGATACTAGCAATGCGCATTCAAAACCACATCAAGAAAATTATACATCATGACCAAGTCGGGTTCATCCCAGGGATGCAAGGCTAGTTCAACATAAGAAAAACAATCCATGTAATTCACCACATAAACAGAATCAAAGACAAAAGATTCCACTTTTAAAATACACTTTCTTTGCTTATCCATAAGAAGCAACTCTTCATCTGGTAAATGTTTAATAATGAGATTATAACAATTTAATCACATCTTCAAGCTCCACTTCTACTGGTAGTTCACTTGCTATTTCTACCACATTTGTAGTTAGTTCCTCCACAGAAGTGTTGAAAGTTTCCAAGCCATGCATTAGGGTTAGATTCAACTTTTTCCAAATGCTTGTTAATGTTGATATTTTGACCTTCTGCCATGCATCATGATTGTTCTTAAAGACTTCTGGAATGGTAAATATTTTCCAGAAGATTTTGACTATTTATAGCAGCTACAGTCTAAGGAGTTGTATTTCTTAGAAACAGTAAGACTTAAAATTTGAAAGTTGTGGTGGCAGACATGAAGACATTAATCTCATTGTACATCTGTATCCAAGACCTTGGGTGACCAGGTGCATTGTCAGTGAACAATATTTTGAAATGAATAATTTTTTCCCTAAGCTTTAGGCTCCCAACACTAGGCTTAAAATAAGCTATGTTGTAAACAGAGGTTCTGTCATCTTCTCCCACTTAAGAGGAGACAATTAGATTTGGTATAATGATTATAGGCCCTAGAATTTATAGAATGGTAAATGATCATTGTCTTCAACTAACAGTCACTAGATGGAGCTGGGATATAGTTCAGTGGTAGTGCACTTGCTCAGCATGTGCAACGTCATGAGTTTTGTTCCCTGAACCCCCTTTCCCCTTCCCCATCACACATACACCAGAGTCACCAGTTTCATTAACTCTTAAAATGAGAGGCCCTAACAAGGACACCAGCCTGTCCTTTGAAATTTGGAAATCAGGCACTGATTCCAAAACTTTGAAAGTTCTAGATGAAATATTCTTCCAGTACAAGGCTGTTAAGCTACATTGAAAATTTGTTTAGCATCTCTGCCTTAACACATTACCTTAGCTAGATCTTCTCAATAACTTGCTGAAGCTCCATATCGGTATTTCTTGTATTAGCTTGCACATCCATGTTAGGAAGATAGCTTCTTGCCTTACACCTCATGAATCAACCTCTACTGACTTCAAACTTCTTCTGTGGCTTCCGCATGTCCCTCAGCTTTTACACAATTGCAGAGAGTTCAGATTTTGCTGTAGATTAGATTTTGACTTAAGAGGATGTTGTGGCTGGCTAGATCAACCTAGAATATTAAAATGTTCTCTGCCTCAGCAATAGGCTCTTTCTGTTTCTATTTGTGTGCTTACTGAAATAACACCTAATATTCTTTAAGAACTTTTCTTTTGCATTCACAATTTAACTATTTGACACAACAGACTCAACTTTTGGCCTATATTGGATTTCAATTTGCCTTCGTCATTAGCTTAATCAGTTCTAGCTTTGATTTAAGTGAGCCATGTGATGCTCCCTTTTCAATCAAACATCCATAAACAAATGTAGGGTTACTAACTGGTCTAATTTCAATATTGCTATGTCTCAAACTAGAGGGCAGTCCAAGCAGAGGGAGAGAGACTGAGGAGCAGCCAGTTGGTGGGAGTTATAGAATCTGTCTTTGTCCTGAAAGAGAGAGCAACTGCAATCTTTTAAGCAGAAAAGTTACATAATGAGTCTTTCTGCTTTGTGAACATTTATTAAGAAAACATTAGAATAAATAATGGCCTATAAAAGTATATTGTGATGTTTTTACTTGGTAGTTCAATAACTTCTGGTTACTGTAAATAGTTAAATCAATGACTTCTAAAAGTGATCATCTTGTATTTTTTTGAATTGCAAAGGTTGTCACTGAGTGTATTTTGTTTGTTCATCATAAATTTTATTAGACATTTTCCCCAAGGTCTCCTTCTATCTAAATGTGCTTGCTGATTATATCATTTTCTTAGTACTTACACAGAGTATTATTGAAACTATACTAAAATTTATCTTCTAATTAGTGGAGTATCTCTGGGACTAGATTAAAATAAAGAAAATTAAACACATAGGAAACAATGAAAATGTTACCAAAAACTAGCGATTCTTAAATTAATTCAGTGGCTATTTTCAGAATATAAGTAACAGACATTTGATCACTATTATAAACAATATTTTAAGTACATTAAGCCATTTTCACATCACAGTTTTACTCTTTCTTTTTAGGGATGAGCACTCACTTTTTCTTACTAATTGACTATCTCCTATCGAAAATGATTGGGACTAGAAGTGTTTTGAATTTCAGATTTTCTAAAATTTTGGAATATTTGTCCAAGTCTAAACACAAAATTGATTTACGTTTCATTCATACCTAATATACATAGCTTGAAGATGGTTTAAAATAATATTTTATTTTATTTTTTTGCAGTACTGGGGATTGAACCTAGGGACATTCTACCTCTGAGCTATACCTCCAGATCTATTTTTTATTCCATATTTTGAAACAGGGTTTCACTAAGTTGTAAAGGGCCTCATTAAGTAGCTGAGGCTGGCCATGAACCTGTGATCCTCCTGAATCAGCCTCCCAAGTACTGGGATTACACGCGTGAACCACAACACACAATTTAAGTAATATTTTAAATAATTTTGTGCATGAAACATAGTTAGTGATGTAGAATTTTCCACTTGTGGTGGTCTTGTTGGTCCTCTGAATGTTTTCGATTTTGAAGCAGTTGGGATTTTGGATTTCAAATTAAGGATGATCAGCTGGGTGTGGTGGCACACACTTGTAATCCCAGGATTGGGAGGCTGAGATGGAGAATATGGGTTCATGGCCAGTCTCAGCTACTTAGTGAGTCCCTCCGCAATTTAGTGAGACCTTGTTTCAAAATAGAGAATAATAATAATAATAAAAAAAAAACATGGCTGGGGGTGTAGCTCGAAAGTAGAAGTTAACAAATTTGTACTATGACTCTTAATAAATTTCAATCTTCAAAAATTTTTGTACAATATTATGACAATCACACATACTGGGAAACTAAAAGAGCTTTGCCCTCATTTTTATCACAACTAAATACAATAAATTTCCCAGTGTTCTACTCAGTTTTATGATTATGTTGGGTAAAAAAATTCTTGAAATGTTATTTTATGTTTCTATTCCACATATAATATATATTTAGTGGTATAGAAACATAGAGATAGTATTTAAAATATTTTATGCATTTTATAAATCAATTAAAATTTGACATGTAACTAAACTTATCAAAAGGATATACAAGATAAACATTAAATCTATAAATCAAATATTCAGGGACCATATTGCCTTTGTTATTTTACAAAAGTCTTGTTTTTAATCCCCTCATACAAAATAATAAGTGTAAAATTTCAAAGGATATTGCATATTTATTTAGACTCATATATGTTGAAACAAATCACAAAGTTAATTTGTATATTACTACTACTTCTGTATGACCTCATGGGTTTAAAATTGTCAAACTACTGTGATCTAGAGTTAAGATTAGATTAAAAATCATTCCTTGAGTACATATGATGTGTCATATCTGAGTAGAGTTCTCAAATAATGAATAATCACTTTCAATTGTAATATTGAAGTCAGCCCATCAGACTAATAATCATAAATAATGAAATAAGTCTGGCAGCAGAAATCTTAATAGCACAGCAAAGTACAGAGAGGGACTACTAATTTTACTGTGTATGTCTCAGTGAGGATACCAATGAAGATGTCAAGCTTAAGTTAGATTTTGAAAGGTAAATGAGAGTTACCATAAAGGTAAGATGGTGAAAGGAATTCTTCGCAAAGAGAACAGATATATGAAATAGACACAACATGGTATTTGAAGCGACTATGAATTTATTTAGTATTACAGTTTGTAAAGTACAAGAGATGGAAGAACAGTTGGATATGACTAACAAAGTAGAAAGGTAAAATTTTTAAAGAACAATTTTTTACTATGACAAATCTCCCAACTTGCCCTTTGCTTGTGGTAGGTTTCTAATGAAAAATATTAAATAATATAGTTATAAGATTATAATTTCATTTAGGCAGTTTGGAGGGGGATAAATCTGAGGAGAATAAGAGGTGAAAAAATGATTATAGTTTATTGTTATAAGCATATAGATGAGAAATAATGATGGTTTGAATTAAGGAAATTAGTGACATCAGAAAGGGAGACTAAATTATCAAAAGATAGAAACTGAAAGGTTATTGGTAGCAAAATTTACTGCAAGAAATTAAAGGTGAATCCTCGGTTTCTGGTTCTGTGAATAGTAGAAAATAACCCTAAAACAAAGTGATATCAAATAAGAAAAAAAAAAAAAAACAGGTCCATGTGAGAGGAAGAGGGGTGGAGAGGGAACTGTACTACAGATTGAGTCATATTTTGGATATGGTTCAATCTGCAAGTGAACATTTGGGTTTGGAGTTTGGTAGCTACAGTCAATTAAGATACATATTAGAAGAATTAGTAGAATTCCCTGAAAGACCACAGAGAGGCAATAATTTTGAGTCACTGTCACTCTACAAAATTAAACTTTGTAGATGCTTAGGAGTTTTTCAAGCAGTGCCTTATTTTTATTACTCACTCCTGCCAGTCACTCTCTGAAGCAAGCTAGGGCAAGATTAGAATTTTCATTTAAGAATTATCAAGTTAACTCAACTGGAGATGATCATGCATCTAGTAATGATGGCTTTATGAGTGCTCAGATCTCCAAATCTGGTATCATTCAGTTTATAGCATCAAGTATTAAGAGAGAATAGTGAGCTATTATTTCAGTCTTGAATCACTGAACATTTTTGTGTGTATTTATTAAGATAATCACTATTAATTCCTCAATTAATTTTGTTGAGCATTCAGTCAGCTAGGGCCCAAATAGAACAAAAAGACAGAAAAGAAAATTTTTTCTTCTCTTTTTTGAAGCTGGGACATTCTTCTTTGGCCCTTGAATTCCAAATTTCTAGGCTCTCCAGTCTTTGGGTTCTAAGACTTGCATCCACAGCCCTCTACTTTCTCAGGCCTTTGGCTTTGGACCAGTCACACTCTCGGATGTGGATTGAGTCATTTGACTGTCTTACTCCAGGTGCTGATGGCCTGCTGTGAAGTTTCTCAGCCTCCATACAATGTGAACCATTTCCTCCAATAAATCTCCTCTTGTTTATTTTTATGTGTGCCTATATTTACATCTATCTCTATAAGTATCTTATTTGTTCTATCTCTCTGGAGAACCCTGACTGATAGTCTGATAATACATTATGTTTTTTATTTCTTTTTATAATTCTTGTTTGAAAAATATGTTTGTGTGAATTTTATTTCTTCCCTTTAAAATTATATTAGCCTCTCCCACCTCTCTGTGGCATTAATCCACAGAGATTTCAGTTAATTTTCCATATTTTAAATAATGTTCCCTTTGGATTTGGATTAGGATTCTATTAAAATTCTAAATTAATTCAGATCAAATTATCTTCATAATACTTAGCTTTCCAACATCAAAATATTTTAAATTGTATTTTTATAAGTGTTTTAGTGTGTAATGTTTTACTTCTTTAAAGTTATCTAGCATTTTTTAACATTAGAATAGAATATTATTTAGTGTTTTGCAGATAATTGCTTTAATAATTAATTCAAAATCCCTCTCTCTCTCTCTCTCTCCTCTTTCCTCTCTTGCCATCTCTTGTTTTCATTATTTGAGTGAATATTCTATTCACTTTAACACTAAGTTCTATAGAAGTCATTGTTCTTATCATATAAAAACCCTAACTTTTTAACATATGTAATTATTTTCTGGAAAAACCAACTGTATAATTTATGGTATACAGGTAATGAAAATCTACATTAGGTGGATAATTATTTTTCTGAGTCTATACTATAGTTTATACTAAATTATCAACATTTTCTTTGAGTACAGAAAATTAAAAAATAATCATCTTATATCTTCAATGAGAAAATTAATATATGTTCTTGAAAAAATATATATCAGGAAATAAGACTTGCTGACTAATTATTTATTTTCTAGGCAAAGTTCAAACTGTCTACTGACTATTTATTTTCTAGGCAAAGTTCAAACTGTCTATTGAAACACTGAATACTGTGGAGGTAAGCAATGCGATGTCACATCTGAGATTTTATTTTTAAAATGTGGTACCTATAATTAATGTCACAAGTTACTAGATAGAATACTTTTCTATGCAAAGACAATATATACCATTTAAAAGGTAGCTGTCACTTTTGACAGTGACTAAAAAGAAATGCCTGTGTTAAAAATGCCATTACTTAAGAAAATTTGTTTAAAAATATCAGTGCGTAGGAACATCTCTGTGGACATAATATGCAGTGGTGTAGAAACAAGTGTTACTATTTTTTAAATATTTATTATGATAAAACTTGTTCATTTTTCCTACTTTAAAGTTGATGTTGCAGAATACAAAAAAATTAAAATAAGAATAAACATAATCTTTGTTAAAAAAATCATTAAATTGAGCATGTTATTGAAAAAAAAATAGCCCTTACATTGTCAATGCTTCTTATTCTGAAATACTGTAGAGAAAGGAAATATAGCTTTAACTTGGCAGAAGCTTGATGCATGTGAGCTGGACAGCCACTTCAAATTTCTGCATGAACTTGGAAGCAAGAAACCTAAGTCAACAGTTCTCTTTTTAAAGTCCCTCAATTGGAAAATGGAAATAAAAATTGGTCATACCATATAGTACCTTTTATACTACATAGCCCAACTCCTATGTCTTTCTCTGTTAGATGACATGGCTTCAAACATAGATATATCTGTAAGTATATCAAAAGAAATAATTGATACATGGTATAATTATTTAAGTTAACAATCAAAATGCAAAGTGACATTTTGGCCAATGTTTTACAGTAAACTATTCAGCCATCTAAACAAAGATATCATATAAAAACTTTCATTAATTTGATATACGCTTGTTGATCATGTAATGATTACCAGGGAGAAAGATATAAACAAAGTTGATGAAACATGACAAAACAATGGATCCAAATGGCTAACAGTGGAGTCTCGGTGCCAGATTGCCTGGTTTGAAACCTGGTTAGAATACTTACAAGCTACTTGACTGTGTATTTATTCTTTTTTCTACCTCGGTTCCCTTACCTACAATACAGGAAACATAATAAATGTTTCATAGTATTATTTTGAGAAGTAAATGAGTCTACATTTGTAAAGCAATTTAAATATTGTCTGACAGTGAGGGCTATGTGTTTGTTAAACAAACTGATTAATATTAAATTCTCAAGAATCAAAGAGGTAGTAATGAAATCCAGTTAGTCAGCATACTGAATTCATAGTTATCTTTTAACTAAATCCTAGAAAACAATTAGTCATTTGAAGAATAGTAAGAAAAAATATTCTGTATTATGAAATCGAGAAAATAGAAAATATTTTAATTTAAAATATGCTAACATGCTTCCTATGGAGCATTTCTCATTCTCATTCCTTCTCCATGTGCCTCTCTCTCTCTCTTCTGCCCCCTCCCCTCACCCTCCCCTTACTCTTCCTCTCCCTCTCTCTCTCCCTTTTCTTCTCCTTCTTTCTGGCTTTTCTTCTCTCCCTCTCTCTTTCCTTTTGCATACCCTGCCAAGATCTGAATGTTTCAAAACAATATGATGAAATAGACAACTGTTCATTGCCAGAATTAGACACTATTCCTAGGATTACAATTTGGTTCAAAAAAAGGAGGAATCAGACTCTAAAATGAAGGGCAGGGTGGCTTAGCTTTCAGACATTGATGGCATAGGGGGTCATGTGATTCAAGAAGCACTGTTTTCAGTGAGGCTTGAAGAGAGGGAGCTCATCATTTCAGGGCTGTCATAGGATGCAGTCTCATGGAGAAACTCAAGAGGCAAATCCCAAATGTCAGAGTAAATTCATAAAAATGGCACTACTTGTTTTTGCTTTTCAATTTCCTTGTGCCATGCTCTAAAAATGCAAGGTCATGCTTTAAACCTGCTTTCTCTGAACTCTGAATACTAAACCAATTCCAAGTGTTTTTCCTTGAACTCAGTCCCTTTGGAAGGCAGGGCTAATCCAAACTCATGGAATAGTTTTGACCCTGGGACAAAATTACAGGTCTCCTGGTACTTACAACTGCAAAATGCATCTCAAAAGCTCTATCATGTGCTTGCCACCTATTTATTATGTCACCACAAATATGTCTTCAATTTGCCTAGGTTGATCTACTGCTCACTACATGTGGGTGTGAAAGCATGCTCCTATTTGGTGGAGGAAAATGTAAGTAATTATCTGTATGCCACCATACACTCTGAGTGAATGGAGTAGGGTGGCTTACATGTAAGTCAAGAGTGATGTCTGACAAGACACTGTTATTTATCCAGGACACTCACAGACAGTTTTTTTTCCTCTTCATTCTAGTTAATAATTATTGTTGGAATTTTTTATCTGCCTCAATTAAAATTAATAAAAATGTATCTTCAAGTATTAAAATAACTTTTATTTTTTTTCTGTTTTAATATTGATGCTAAGCCAACAAAAGATCTGAGGAATTTTTGGCATTATTTTTCCTCGTTTATGTTATATTTTTATAATAAAAGGGTATTATGATAAAGATAATAATAAATCAAACATAGAAATTATAACTAATCTTCTTAAAAGTTATGAATGTTTGTTAATCCTTAATTTCAACTCTTGAGGTTTTATCTGATTTGAAATGTTCATCTGAATATTCATAATACAAAATGTGGATATGTGGTGATGGAATCCTAATTTTTCTATTATACTGTAAGAATGGAACAGGTGGCTAATAAATTAAACAAGGGCATGCAATCTATTATTGACTAAGTTCAGTTCAACCATGCTGGTCTCTAATGACCATTTGCTTCTCATGAAATATGTTAATACAAAGCTTTTTTCCCTTAACCTAGGTACAGTGTAGAATAGTGAGACGATCATTTCTATTCTTGGTTTCAAGAAGCCTATATGTAAATTGACAAATTGTTAAACAATGAAAATTTTCTTGAAATAAATTTCTCTTTTAATTAGAAACATGTAAAACCACATACATCATTATGTAACAAAATCATCAAATCATACAAATATATTCTACATAATGAGGCTTGTCTTCTTTGATCTCCTTATGAAGGGTTTAATGCAGATGGGTACTTGGTACTCTGAACACCTCTTTTTAGATAGAAATAAAGAACAGGAAAAATACTCAGACACTTCTCAGATCGCTGCTTCAAACCTTCTAATATGAGAAGCTTCTCCCATAAACAAGCATATGCTCCTAATTCCAGTATTTGGGAAGCTGAGACGGAAGGATCACAGTTCCAGAGTAGTTTCAGCAACTTAGTGAGACTCAGCAGCCTATCAAAACCCCGTTTTAAAATAAAAAATAAAAGTAGAATGACTCTTTGGGCTCAATTCTCAATAACACACACACACACACACACACACACACACACACACACTTTCTAAGCAGCAGCAGAAACTTGTTCAGACAAAGGGAGTTAGGATTTTAAAAGAAACTGAATTTTGGGATACTACAAGTTTCTGTCTTAATAAAGCCAGATTCTGTCTCAGCTTTGTTCCAATAAGTATTCTATTTTTTAAGCACTGAGAAAACTTTTATAAGAGCATCAGCTTACAATTTTTGAAAGATTTATGTTAAAGAAATGGATGTCATCACTTCAAAATCAGAAAAGTGAATAGAAAAAAAAAACACCATTATTTTCCAATGTTAAATAGGAAGCATGTGATAAAGTTAGAATTTAAGTTTCAAATTCCTAGTCAAATTATATGTATTTGTTATAAGTATTATAAGTAAATACACAATCATTTTCTTTCTTGATATTCAGAAAAACATTTCAGTGGTTACACTAATTTATAGAGAGATTTGCAGGGGAATGGAATGGTTTAGAATTAAATTAGTCCAAAAATATTTCTAAATATTTCTGTGTGTGAATACATATATATGTATCCATGTGTGCATTATTTTGAATAATGGTTATATTTATGAGTAAACAATAAATTAAAAATAACTATTTTTACATTAACATAAACTTTTCTTCTATTTTATATGTTTGGTAATTAAAACTAAATTAAAGATAATTTAGATATGTATCAAAGTTTAAAAAACTATTTAAAGAATGACCCAAGATTATAATTCATTTTTAAAAGGAATTTTCAGTGAGGTAGAATTACAGACTAAGTTCTTCTGAAATCCTAGAAACAGGCATCTAAGAGTGAAAGAAAATGCCATGATTCTTTTGGCATACTGATAATTGTTACCTAACACTTGCTTTGTACTTAGGAAAAAGCTAAATAATACACACACTGAGATTTATTTGTAGAAGTCCTATAGAATTTAGCCATAAAACTTGATTAAAACCCTTCTGTGAGCCTGGTGTGGTGGCGCACGCTTGTAATCCCAGCATTCGGGAGGCTGAGACCGGAGGATCCGGGTTCGTGGCCAGCTTCAGCTACCTAGTGAGGCACTCAGCAACTTAGTGAGACCCAGTTTCAAAATAAAAAATAAAAAATAGGGCTGGGGGTGTAGCTCGGAGGTAGAATGCCCCTGAGTTCAATCCCCAGTACCGTAACAAAACAAAACAAAACAAAACAAAACAAAAAAAAACCCTTCTGTGGTTTGCAATGCCCACTACTGAGAGAAATCCAGGGGACAATGACAGGAGTGGGAAAAAGTTGCTCTGGTGAAACAGAACTATCACATATGGCAAATTTGGTATTATATTTGACACAAAATCTGTCAAAGGATTTTGAAAAGGAGTAAAAATATAGCTTTCCTTATAAGTTCTTTAAAATAATTACTCAAGTCACATATTAGAATGTAAAAAGGATACAAGAATGCTGAAACATGGTATATTTGAAGCGAGGTACAGCATTCTATGCATATAGTGCTTTATAGTTCATCCATCCCAGGATATGGATTCTATTACTATTTAAAGAAAAGAGACTTTATTGCTGTTTGCTACATTTTCTAGATGCCCCACAAGCATGCCAAACAAAATATTCTACAAACCAAATAGTTCTTACACTTATTTAATTATATTTTTGTGTATAATAAATAATAGTGGATAAAATAGGAATATTTAAATATTATAAATGGTTCTCAACTTATCTGTTGAAGGTGAAGAGTGGTTGGGTTTTAGATTTCACCTATATGGTCAGTTCTATAACTACCTACAGTGAACTATCAGATGGTGATATAGGTGGACAAGTTCTTGACAAATATAACTAAAAATTTCCCTAAACTACTATATTTAATACTATTCAAATGCAAAGTACACACATAAGAATGTTGAAGTAAAAGATGTCAAATATTTAATTAATGCATACCTATCCCTCTAGAACCAAAGTATTCATATTTAATAATTTGCTACTTACATATATAATAAAATATTCTAACTATTGCCCTGGTATGCAAATTAAGGAGTTGATATATTTGTATTCATTTAAAGAGAACCAAATACCCTTGGGAATTGTTTTCTCCTAACTTAATAGCAACTGTAATGAATTACTGTTTTAACAATAGGATGGAATTTGGAAAAATCCACTAATTTTTTCATGGCACACTTTTCAGAATGTCTACTCTATAGTGCTGAACTAGAACTTCAGAAATGAGTATATGGAACAAAAAGTCGTGTATTTGTGGGTACTGCTTTTAGAAAAGCCAATTCATCAGAGGAGTTAAGGTAGTGGAATATACAATTAAAATCTGTAAACCAAAGAAATGGGAGCAGAGACACAAAATAGTATGTACGTGTAAAAAAAAAAAAGTTAAGATGTCACAGGACATGTAAAATGAAGTGAGATTATTGTTCTTTAACAAATCTGACTCTCCTTGCAAAAATAAGAAAAATGTATTAATTTAAAAATAAAGATGCTAGTAATATTTGTTTCAAAAGTAAAATATCAAATATTTGCCAGCTACTCCCTTGATAGAGAATATTTATTTTACTTTATTTTTAGGTAAATATTTTTATTAGCACATTTTAATCATAAATTGTAATGAGCTACAAGCTGGTAGAGGCATACATGCACACAATACTCATTTAACTCTTCCCCAATTCCCACCCCATTGCCTCCCCCTTCCCTTCTTCCCATGTTCAACTTAGTGATTGACTTTGATATGTTTATGAATGCACATCATGTGTTTTAGGGTGTTTCCCTTCCCCCATCAACTTCAGTTAGGTTGCCTTCTTTGCTCATTTAAGGTTTCTGCTTCTTCATTAAGAGTACCTACTCTGAGAAAATCGAACCTGTCATTTACTACCAGGCCCTGTGCAAGGCAGTGCTTGTAGTTTTATTCGATGTAATTCTCCTCATATACTAACAAAGGCATTGATCACAAGGCATAGAAGGAGTGGTAGAATGCATAAGCCTAGAACAACTATTGCTGCTAATCCAATAACTCCTCCCATCAAGGAAGTAAATGAGGGCCAGGTAGGCACCAAGGATTGAAGCCGATCTACAAATGTCTTAGCTGTTTCTGCCACATTAATAGAAATAGGCTCCGCATTACATAGATCAAAAATCTCCTGGTGTAACTTTAACAAATCCTTTTTTTTTTCATCTTTCCTTTTTTTTTTTTATTTGGTGCATTGTAATCACACATCTTTGTTAGGTACAAGCTAGTATATGTAAAGGCACACATGCACACATTTCTCATTTAACCCTTTCCCAATTCCCACCCCACTCCCTCCTCCTCCCTCCTTCTCAAGTTCAGTTTAGTGATTGACTTTGATGTGAACATGAAAGTACATCATGTTCATTAGGATGTCCCCCCTCCCCCCATCACCTTCCATTAAGTCAAATTCTTTGTTCACCTAGGGATTCTCCTTCTTTATCTGGAGTCCCTCTTATGTCTCATTTTCTCCCTAGCTTCCACATATTAGGGAGATCATTTGATTTTTAAGTTTTTGTGACTGACTAATCTCACTTAACATACTGTTTTTCAGTTCCATCCATTTCCCTGCAAATAAATTGATTTTGTTCTTCTTTATGGCTGAGTAAAATTCCATTGTGTACATATCCCATAGTTTTATAATCCATTCATCTGTCGATGGACATCATGGCTGGTCCCATGGTTTGGCAATTGTAAACTGTACAGCTATAAACATAGATACATATGCATTGGTCTGATAGTTTGGTTTCCTTTCTTTTGAGTAGATACCCAGAAGTGGTATTGCTGGATCATATGGTAGGTTCATTCCCATTCATCTGAGGATACTCAATATTGTTTTCCAAAGTGGTTGCACTAATTTGCAATCCCACCAACAATGTATTAGGGTTTCCACTTCTCCATACCCTCTCCAGCAGTTGCTGTTGTTCGTGTTCTTGATGATTGCCATTCTGAAATCTCAAGGTAGTTTTGATTTGCATTTCTCTTATTGCTAATGATGTTGAACATTTCCTCATACATTTATTGGCCATTTGTTTTTCTTCTTTTGTGACGTGTCTATTTAGATCCTTTTCCCATTTTTTGATTGGGTTATTTGTTTTCTTAGCTGTGATTTTCTTGAGTTCTCTGTATATCCTAGATAATAGTCCTCTATCAGAAGAGTAGCTCACAAAAATTTTCTCCCACTGTGTGGGCTCTCTGTTGAGGTTCTTGATAGTTTCCTTTGCTGCACAGAAGCTCTTCAGTTTAATGCAATCCCATGTATTGATCTTCCTTTGAGTTGCTTGTGCTTTTGAGGCAATATCAACCTAAGACAGGACTCGTTAAATGACTCATAGAGACCCCATGACGGGTAAGATTAAGCACCTGGTAGGAAATGACCTAAGGCAGACACAATCCTTCATGCATTTTAAAATAAAAAGGAGGAGTTGTGGGAGCCCAGCTGGACCCTTTCCCCCTGGCAGTTGCTATCTGCATATATGAGTAATTATACTGATTCATCTGCTATGGCTACATTGGTGTATCGAAGTCTGGAGATTGCTCCTAGGATGCGTAGATGAAAGACTCTCCTACTTCTTAGAAAGCAAATATATGACCCTAAAGGTTTATGGTTTTATGACTCTAGAAAGTTTGCTTGACCAGGCTATGTTAGGAATGTAGGCTATACGTGGGAAACGAAGAAGTGGTGCTATTTGTGTTCTGACAATGATTGATATGTTGTAAATGTATACATAACCCTGTTGTACTCAAGAAATGTATAAAAAATCCATGAATAATAAAAAAAGAAAAAAAAAGAGTACCTCCTCTGACCCACTTTCTCCAAGAACTAATATTTAGAATCTACAAAGAACTTAAAAAACACAACGCAAAAAATACAAATAACCCAACCAAAAAAATGGGCAATTGAACTCAATATATACTTCTCAAAAGTAAAAATACAAATGACCAAAAAATATATGAAAAAATTTTCAACACCATTAGCAATCAGTGAAATGCAAGTCAAAACTACACTGAAATTCCATCTAACTCCAGTTAGAATGCCAATCATCATGAACACTAGCTATAATACATGCTGGCGAGAATGTGGGGAAATAAGAACAGATACACTGTTGATGGGACAATAAACTAGTACAGCCATTATGGGGATCAATGGGGGTTTCTCAGAAGAGTGGGAATGGAACCACCATATGACCCAGCTATGCCCACTGCTGGGCATCTTTCCAAAGGGATTGAAAACAGAGTATTACAACAACACATGCATATCCATGTTTATAGCGGCACAATTCACAATAGCCAAATTATGGGACCAATGTAGATATCCATCAACAGATGAATGGGTCATAAATGGTGGTATAACATATGTAATTTGGAGGAAAATGGATGGAACTTGAGAATATTCTGCTAAGCAAGATAAGCCAGTCTCAGAAAGCAAGGAGTTCTATGGTTTCATTCATATGTGGAAACTAGAGAGAAATCATTAAATAAGAGAGACCTCAGATAAAAAAGCAGAAACTCCAATAGAGCAATGGAGGGGGGTTAGGAAAAGGAGGAGAGGGGATGAAAGGTAGCATACATTAGAAAACCACATCCTATTATTTTCTTTGTCAACTGAATCATGAACTAGTGATCAAAAATTTTAAGGTTAGCATAATTACATTATTTGATGAATAGGTCAAAATTTATGAGATATTTATTCTTTTTCATCTTAAAGCATATAAAATATCATGTATTTCAAATATAAAACCATAAAATAAGACTAAAATGTTTTCCAAATTCATTCTAACTTGGCATTTTTTCACATAATATAGACTTATCTACCTGCATATATTTTGTTTGTTTGTCTACTATTTTTGGCTATTTGCTTGAAAATTCATATTTTATGTCAATAATATGGCATAATGCTTGAAAAATCTAACAAAGTATTCTGTTTCTCATGATGTTTCTTAGTTTACCATGAGAAACAGAATATTAAAATATTAATCTTCAGTAATCTTCTATGTTTATATAATGATTGATTGGCTATTTGCTGACACTGTCAGTCTTTCAATATATTCTATTGTAAAAAAAACTTGATAATAAGTAAAGCTATATATTTATATATATTTTTTCAATATTGTAAGAAATGTAATTTAGTGGGAAATGTATACAACTATTGAGCTGCTACCTGTGTAAACACTTTTTGTCTGTCACAGCATATGGGAACTTACTATAGAATCCTATATTATTTTGAAAATCCAAGTCAGCCATATATTATTCATTCAATGATATAAAATGTTTAGTGGTATAGCCTAAGTGTTTCTGTTTCAGTCATAATAACTTTAAATTACTACTGAAAAGAATTAATCAATAAATTTATAAAAGCCCAAACCGAGTTTACAGGTAAATTAATTAAAATACAATATCAGCCAGGAGTGGTGGCGCACGCTTGTATTCCCAGCATTCGGGAGGCTGAGACCGGAGGATCCGGGTTCAAGGCCAGCCTCAGCTACCTAGTGAGGCACTCTGCAACTTAGTGAGACTCAGTTTCAAAATAAAGAATAAAAAAATAGGGCTGGGGGTGTAGCTCGGAGGTAGAATGCCCCTGAGTTCAATCCCTAGTACCGCAAAAAAATAAATAAATAAATAAAACATCATTCTTTTTTTTTTTGATGTCGTGGTTCATTATTATGCATTATATTGCTATTGGGGGTTTGATATAATAAATGTTGTCAATAATTTCCCAACAAATTTCCAATCCTTTCAAAAGTCTGGATAGCTATTGAATTTTGTCTGGCAATTGGAAAATATCATTTCAAATAGTTATATTTTTGCTTCATTGAGTTATTAATAGATTATCTAATATCCATTGCATTTGTATTTATCAGATGAAGCACATATTTATGGCATCAACACTGATATTTATAAGCATATTCTCTAAATATTTCATTGTAAGGTCTTGTGCAATTCTGAGTTAGGTCAAGCAGTGTGGAAGATTTCCTTCTTTCCTATGCTCTATAAAGTACATAAATTAATATTTTTCTTAAATATGAAAAAAATTCATTCACCACTAGGACGTTAATAAAGTTTTCAGTTACATACAGGTATATTAGTCTGTTTTTAAATTCTCTCTCCTTGAATGGATACTTATGTCTTCCCTACAATATAATGTATTTCATCTAAGTTTTCAAATTGTATACATATAATTATAATAAAATTCTCTCTGAATGATAATTTATAATATTTTCTGTACTTATTTCCTTTATTTTATTTTAATTTTCAGTTTTTAGTGTTTTCTCCTCTGCTATTGATTTTAGTTGCAAATTGTTGGTCTATTTTTTTCTTCACAGTCAGTCATGGAATTGATTTACACAGGTCTGTTTCTTCTGTTAACAAATTATTTGTTTTGTTAATCCATATTAATTCTTTCCTTGCGTATATTATCTTGTCTATTTTTTCTAGCTCTTAGAGTTTAATGCTCTCAATTTTTATTTTGTCACTGTCAGGTTTTACATCTAGGTTATACATTTCTGTTGATTTGCTTGTTTGAGATGAGAGATATTGAATTATCAGAGATATCACATCCCAAGGCAAATTAACATCTATTTGCCTCAAGTTACAATGGTCATTTGTTAAAGTGTTGTCTGCTTTATAGTTTCTATTTTTTATCTTTTTATTTGAGTAAGTTAGGAGAATATTTTTTATAACAAGATATGTTGTTCCTCAATAACTCACTCATGTTCCAAAGATTTGTATGTTTTCCTGAACATACTTTTGCTATGATGACTGCAAAATAGCAATTTTTAAACACTTCATATTATAAAATATTTTACTATACATATGAATTTCCATTTCCCCCATTTATAATTTTACTTATATATTTTCTTGTTTGTTTACCTTTAGTAAAGTGTCATTGATTTTTATTCAGTGGGCAAAAATATATTACATTATTATTTTGTTGTTGCTCAGATTTGTCCCAGAATTGTCCAGTACAGTATGTTTTTGTGTGCTTTATTCTGTTCTTTAATCTTTCTTAGTTTTCAGTTCTAAAGCAGAGCTACACTGAGAAGGTAGTATAATATAGTATCGAAAAGCTGTCAAATGCAAAACTAAATCAGAAACCCAATTAACGAAGCCTGTTTGCCCATAAACCTGCAGCAAGTGAACTCATCTGCTGTATTTTAGCAAGGCTTCAAAGGTGTTAGAATGGCAAGTAAGTGCTACAGAAGACAAAGACTAATTCTGTGAAAGTCTTGAAGCTGCAATTTCTGGAAAAGGTTTTTAGATATATTTGGTAGTAAGGACTGCAAAAGTATAAACATTAGTTTGAGAACATTGAAAAAGAGGTAGGATTATTCTTTGTTCGAGGTGAACCTTTTCTGTGGTCAGCAATTTCTTGGAACACAATGAGGTCCATGAAATTATTTGATTGCTCAAACTGTTGTTATGATCCTTACAAAAAGGATGTCATAGCAGTTTCTTAGAACACAAACTTAATTCCAGTTTCCGTACTTATCAGTTATGTGTAACTAAAATAACTGGTTAGATTATTTCCCTTGTATCTTTTATTTCTTTTTAAAAATAGTTTATTGGTGAATTATAGTCTTACATCATAATGTATCTCCTAGTGATAGTGACATACATCCACACAGTTCAAAGCACTTGGTGGGCTTTCACTCGACTCCCACCCTACCTCCTCCACCCCTTCTCCTTAATGGTTATTGACATTCTCACATATGTGCAAAATATCAATGGAAGTGATTCCTTCATTGATCCTCCCTCTCTCTCCCTTCCCCTAGACCACCCCCCTGGATCCACTGGACTTTCTCCTCCATCATCTAGAGTCCATCTGTTATCCTCTTTACTCCCTACCTTCCTCATATGAGATAAAACATATCACCCTTCACTTTCTGTGACTGGCTAATCTCGCTTAACATAATATTCTCCAGGTACATCAATTTTTCTGTAGAAAAAAGAAATTAAATCGTTACCTTTTACCCTGCACAAAAGTCAACTTGAGATGGATCAATGACCTGGAAATTAAACCAGAGACTTTGAAGCTCTTAGAGGAGGGCATAGGCCTAACACTCCAACATATAGACACAGGTAGAAACTTCCTCAATAAGACCACCAAAGCTCAGGAAATTAAAACAAGAATTAATAAATGGGATGGCATCAAACTAAAGAGTTTCTGCTCATCAAAGGAAACCATCAAGAGTATAAAGAGAAAATCTACAGAATGGACGATTTTTGTCAGCTATACCTCTAATAGAGGACTAATATCTAGAATATACAAAGAATTTAAAGTATACTAAAAAAAATCAAATAAACCAATCAATAAATGGGAAATTGAACTAAATAGATACTTTACAAAAGAAGAGATAAATATGGCCAATAAATACATGAAAAAATGTTCAACATCATTAGCAATCAGGGTGACACAAATGAAAACTACACTGAGAGTTCATCCAATCCCAATCAGAATGGCAATCATCAAGAAGTCAAATAAGAGTAAACACAGGTGAGGATGAGGGGAAATTGGAACTTTTCTACACTGTTGGTGGGACTGCAAATTAGTTCAACTGCTATTGAGATCAGCATGGAGATTCCTCAGAACACTGGGAATTAATCCACCATATGATCCAGCTATACCACTCCTGGGTATCTTTCCAAGGGGACTGAATTCAGAGAATTATAGTAATATTTGTATATCCATGCTCATAGCAACACAATTGACAGTAGCCAAATTATGGAACCAACCCAGGAGTCCATTAACAGATGAATGTATTACAAAATTATGGGATATACACATTGTAATTCTACAAAATTTGTAAGTCAAACAAAATTATGTCAATGGATAGAATTCACGAATATTATGCTAAGTGTGATTAGCCAGTTTCAGAAAGTAAAGGGTCAAATGTTTTATCTCACATGTAGAAGCTAGAGAGAAACTGAGAAAGTAAGAGACTTCAAATAAATAAGTAGAGATGTCAGTGGAAGGGGATTTGGAGACAAAGGAGGTAAAGGGAGGAGGAAGACCTGATGGAAAAAAAAAACTACTCATATGATCCTATGTACATTCTTGAAGCTATCAACATCACTTTCAATGTTATGAATGGATAAGAGGTAGGAGAAGGGTGGCAACTGAGAAAACTGTACTGAGTGCTCTGTGCATGTGTGTTTCTATCACATTTTTAATATTTTGGCTTTAGGTTGTCCCCCTAGCCATCATGGAAATAATGATGGAAGCAGTACTTGGTTGCTAAGGAGGGGGTCCCTAGACCTTGGGGATTATATGGTCTCTGCTCCTCTTGCTCCCTATCTCTGCCCCTGCACTCCATGATGTGTGGAGCACAGCCCTTGTGCTCTTTTCCCCAGAGCTCTGCAGACCCAGCCTGTCATGGATTGAACCTTGAAATCTTCAAACTGTGAGCAAATAATTTTTTCTCTAAATTGTGTGGTCAATCATTTTGGATTACAGCAGTGGGGATGTTGACCTAGACAACACTAAACGTCAACATGATATATGGTTATAATGCACAGATTAAAGTATACTTTAAAAAAAACCTCCTTCCTCCCTCAATTCCTTCCCCTCCAAAATGAGTATAACAACTGTTACTGTACTCAGACATGTTGTGA
Source organism: Graphiurus murinus (assembly GCA_004027655.1). NCBI lineage: Eukaryota > Metazoa > Chordata > Mammalia > Rodentia > Gliridae > Graphiurus > Graphiurus murinus. Next base: position 62,498 of record PVLC010000714.1, read on the forward strand.
AGCTTACATGTGTTAATATAAGAAGACCTTACAAAAATAACTTGTCTTGACCTTACATGAAGACCTTGCAGCAATAACTTGTCTACAGAAAGTAATAAATAAATATAATACATAGTAGTAATGATGGTGTTGAAGATATAAACTTCAGTTGATGTCATTTGCCTTATAATTTTAATCTCCTCAGGCTTATTCCTGCACATTTTATATATAAGTTTGTATAATTTGGATGATAGTGGTTGGAAGCAGAGTGAGAGATTTATTGGGGGCAATAGGTGCATTTGATTAAGACATTCAGGATTTACTCTCCCTTAGCAATATGAAAAATGAATTTCTTTAAAGAAAGAGAAATGCAAATTAAAATATAATGAGGTGAATGCAAATTAAAATACAAATTAAAATGAGATCCATCCTTCTCTTTGGCATATGTATTTCTTTTTCCCCAGAGAGGTTATAATTGTATTTAAATGAATAATTCTAATAAAGCAGTGACCTTAAAACACACTAATGTACATACTCTCTCTCTGTGAATTAATGATTGCAATTTAGATCATATCTTTACAGGCTGTAAACAAAATTTTCCTCATTTTTTCAGTGATGACTTCTTAATATTATCTGCTAACATACTTATTAAAAATACTACAGAAGTTTCCAAGAGATTGAATTATGTATATAAAAACATTGATAAGGAGAAAAATTTATCCTGTAAGCTGAGGAATAATTGCCAAATATGAACTCTGTCATCTGTTAGATGTACTGCTTCAGATGGGAAAATAGTGTCAAATTTCTTATCTTGTGAGACATGTTTAATATGCTCATGGTTGCACATCAAAGGGTGATAAAGATCTAACTGAACACTATGCCTTGAGATTCAATTACAGAAAAAAATTGGGGGGGGATGTATTAGAATTTGCCCTCATGTTTACACAGTGTATGAATTCAGAACCTTATGAAGAGATAGGTAACAAAAGTAGAAAATCTAAAATAGTTAAAATAGTTTAGGAACATTTATATTTGATAGACCTCAACCCTCTAAAAATGTTCAGATTATTGACTCCTGAGGTCCTAAAGATAATAAATGTGCTAGAAGATACTATGTAGACAACCTCATCTAATTTCTTCCTTTATAAAATAGTAGTTCTGGCACAGATGGGGATCTAATGAGAAGGAGGGATGCTATTTTATAAACATTCACAGTAAGAACATTTTTATTAAATGAAGAGTGAAGTCTCAGAACAGTGAAGCATCTTGAGAAAGGTCATGCAGATGGCTGTTACACAGATATCATTGAATCTTAACATGTTTATTGTGTTTCGCCCTTTGTTTGCTTGCTTATTCTCCTTGGGCATATATAATTACTTTTAGTTATTTATACTCTTTAATAGGATTAATAATACCTATGAGTTGGACAATGTTTGATCTAATCTCTTTCCTCTTCTAAGAAAATTTGGAGGGAAAAATGCCAATCATGTATTCAGTAAGAATCATCATTAAATATTTACTCTTTACTATAGTCTTCTATCCTTGACTCCACCTTGATCATAACCAATTTTCATTGATTCTCTTCTTGGCTTCCTCCCTATAATATATTTTGTAACTAGATTTGGACTTTCTTGCAAAGTGCTCTTTCATTTTGCTTAAGCCTTACCTGATTTTAATTTACACTTCCTCTGTTCTGACCTGCTTTGCCTTATAAGTTCCTTATTCTCTTCACTTGAGCAATCTGACAGCACTCAAAAGATGTTTATGATGGTTCAGGTTTTTTTTTTTCATATAGCTACAAGTTATTCACACTGTTAAGAGTATTCATTTCTTATAAAATAGTTGTGGCAGAGAAGAGATTCTAATAAGATGGGGGAAGGTGTACTTTTTTCTAAATATCCACAGTAAGAACAATGTTATTAAATCATAAACCATATAAATAGATTAAAAATCACATAATCCCCTTTCTGAAAAAATACCTTTAGAATGTAACAGAAGTAATTGCAGGACTAGCAATGGATGTTTGACCCTTTTCTTACTCAGTGATTTGTATGTTCTTATTTTGTGACTTGACTATTTTAGGAACATCCTAAAATGCCTAAAAGAGATCCACTGAGGAGTTTTATAGATGTAATACAGATTATTATTGCTGGGAGCCAGTTGCCCCATGCACATAGTCTTTTACCCCTTCTCAGATATAGAAGAATGATCCTTGGGTCTAGAATACTTCTTTACTGAGACATAAAGAGTCTTAACAGCCTATGTGAATTTATTGCTTTGTGTGAGAATATATTTTCTTGTTTCAGACTAAGATATTAGTCTGTTCTTTAAGCATGTGCACTAATGGTCCTCAGACAAGCTCCATACTTTCAGTATTTCAGACTCCACTGGGAGGAGACAGGAGTCTAGGTCCTTCCACTGCAGGTCAATTGCCTTCCATCAGCTTCCAGGACCCATGCCCACTAGTAGAACTAGCTCTTCTCTATGTGAATAAAGTATTGCTCCATCCAGTGCTTGGCTGTGTAGTTTTTATTGGTAACTGAAACTGATGAAATGGGGAAAAATGTATGGACTGCTATTCCTCAGTGCTGACATGGGGCTAATCTTTGCTATCCTCCAGGTAGTCGAATACCTCCCTTGGAATTGACAACCTACACAGTGTTCTGCTCCACATTGTGATGCATTGAGCAGGATCATCAATGGAACACACCATGCATGGTGGAAATGGAAAGGCTTATCAACCCCATTGCCCCAGGGTGGTGCAGGCTCCCTGAGGTTTGATGGGCTGACTGAGGTGCTGGCTTCCTTTTGGCCTCACAGGGATAAATGGGATGTAGATAATATCATTGTTAATAGCTAATGGACTGTAACAATGTGTGAGGGTTGAGAAATAAGAGGTAGAACCTAAAAAGAGTAGGGAAATAAACCCTGCATCCTGGCCACTTTCACATCCTCGACCAACACTCATGCTGTCCCACAGATTGAAATGTTAGAAAAACAGAAGAGATCCAGATGTCTGAAGCTTCAACCACTACCAGTGGCTTCTATGTCTCCAATAGGACCTGTTTTCATCCAGTGCTAAACCTCCAAAGGTATTGCTCAAAACACGACTGTTGAAATGATGTCATTTTCTGAGACAGAAAATAAAAAGTCAAAGGGTAGACATGGGCAAAATCCATACAAATCTCACACTGCCTGATGGGTGTATGCTCCTGTTTGAAGCATGCTTTATACAACCAAATATGGTCTGGAAAATATAATCACTGGCTTATAACTGCTACATTTTTTTGCTGCACCAACCAGGAAAACTAAGAGTTCTAAGACAGAGGAAAAATTGATGCCACTGCTGGTCTGGATGGCTGAAAATATAAGATGGTTGTACATCACACAGGGAGAATTTCCTAAGTGTAACCCCCCACCCCGGAAAACCATATAAGAGGTGAGGCCCTCTGAAATAAGGGTATAGATATTTGGCTATATGCCCTTGTCTCCAGACATATTAGAAATGAAACTAACCTGTCATAAACTGTGTTAGAAGCCTTCATGAGGGATGAGTCCCTTCAGTGGATGACCCCTTTGTTGCTCCTAATCTCCCCTGGCATTGTAGTAGGTGAGGTGGTAGAAAAACTCCAATGAACATCTCTCTAAGAAGTGGAAATAAGGAAATGACAAAATGATAACAACAATCTGAGCCTCTGCAAGAAGAGGGCCTGACATGTAAAAACCCAAAAATGCGAAACTATAATGAAAGGATAAATGGAGAAACCAATCAGAGTTGGTAGGACCCACTCTTACCCAACTTGCAACATGGCTCTGGTATAAATAAGTTATATACAAAATTAATAAAGATAGATTTAAACCAAGAACTTTTGCTAGCCAGATCAGGTTAACAGAGACCCAACTAAATTAGGAACCAATGCTTTGATCAATGAAGGGTTCACAAGACTAGAAGGATACAGTCTTGCATTGTCACCATATAAGTCCAAGTACAAAGCAAGAAGAACAATGAGTGGCCAAAATTTGTCTTCATCTGGGCTCAGATAACAAAGGGAATTATGAATCCAAATACAAGCCTGGACAATCAGATAAAAATTCCCCAAGAACCTCCCTGGTCTTTCCCTTGATGTCAGCCTCCTTAAGAAATCTAATTATAGGTGTGGTCAGTAGCTTCATGTTCCTACAAGGGAACAGCATCCATATGCTCCAGCTCCAGTAGAAGGGGGAGTATGGTGAGTTACAGATAGTTACAGAGTTGGTAGACAAAAGTATCCAAATGACTATCATCCTGGGAATTTGTAAAGAAAAATAAAGATAGTTATTTTTTAGTTGTTTTTGGGAGGGTGTAGTTAGCTATGAAAAGGAGATGCATATTTGCCTGTAACTGAGTCCCTTCTGGACATTTTAGGTGCTGGTAACTTTTCCTACCACCATGTGTAGAACAGCCACTGACATTTTGGTCACATTTGTACTGAACACTCAAAGGGTTTATACTCCAACAAAGATAGATTTGAATTGTGGGTGCAAGATATTATTATCATTATTGAGATAGCAACAACCCATCCTGGAGACTGGTATACTGTTTTTGACTTGACTGAGGTCTTTTTCTCAAAACTTTTGTGGGATGAGGATCAAGACTCCTTTGTGTTCACATAAAACCACCAGCAGAATTCTTTTACAATACCTCTGCAAGGATACATTGATTTTCCTGGAATATGTCACCAGTGGGTACAGTTTGACCTTCCACCAACCCAAGAGCACCCAAAAGTTTAGTCACCCATTATTACATTGATAATATCCTGATGGGAGAGCATACTGAAAAACAGTCGCTATAGTACTTCATTCAGTCAGCGATGCAACAATTAAAATCCAGGGTAAAGCACAACTAAAGCTATCTCTAGAGTCCTTTTGGGTAGGAAGCCAAAAAGTATCACAGATATAGTTAAATAAAAGTATCTGGCCAGGTAGCATCATTAATAAAAATGAGTCCTAACAACTAATGGGTCTCTTTGGGCTCTGAAGACAGAATGGGTCCCAGCTGGGTAGTCTCTTGACCCCCATACCCACAGAATCACTAATTTTAAATGGGGTCCTTTGTAGCATCTGGTGTTAGAAACAAAAATAATGCTTTGACCCAGGTTGTTGACTCCCAGCCAAGAAATTGTTGCAAATCTTGGGAGTTGTTAGTTCCATGGAACTGCATGTGTTCCAAACCTACAGGCATGCTGATAAAGTTCAGTGACAATGGAAAACCAAATCTTAGATATGCAGGCCCTTTGGATTCTAGACATGTAAGTTGTCTGGTGTAGTCACTTGATACACACATCTTTCAAATGGCAGCTCATTGTTATTCGGCACTAGTGATACCAAATGTTTTATGGCTAGAGTATCATATATGCCCTAATCTGCTCATTATTAATGGGGTGCTTATGAACCTAACTAATAAATATAGGATATACTCAACAAAGTTTAATCATTAGGTGCTCAAAAACCAAAATGGTGCCCAATAAAGACTGTAAAGAATCAGTAGGTTCCATGAAGAAATAGGTAGCTTACCAGAAGAGACCAAATAAACCATAGGGGATGCTTTGATGCCTCCCTACCTGGAGACCAAGATTCAATGATGTTCCTGTAGAAGCTAGGGATGTAGCTCAGGGGAGGAATGCTTGTCTAGGAAGAACAATGTCCTGGGTTCAATACATAGCACCAAAATAAAAAGCAAAAACAAGCAAATATACACCTATAGACAACAGGTGTATTAGTCTATTTTTTTGTGTTGCTATAGCAGAATACCTTAAATTGAGTACTTAAAATCAAAAGTTAGCTTACAGTTTTGGAAGCTGAAAGTTCAAGTCTGGGTGACCCAATGTTCAGCTTCTGATGAAAGAACTCATGACCATCACAACATGGTGTATGGAATAATTGTGGCAGTATGTGGAGTGGCCTTGCTTTATAATAACTACTCTCATGAGAACTCATTCCACGAGACCAACCTTTGTCCCTGTTGAAGGGAGAGCCTCCATTGATCTAATCATTTTTGAAAGGTCCCACGTCTTAGAAGTTGCGCAATCTACCTACACTGCTACAATTGGGATCATACTTCCAGCACATGCACCCTATGGGCACATATTAATACCATACGCAAACAACAGGAATGTGCCATGTTTACTGGCAACTCTGTGAAACTAAAGCCAGATGGTACCCACTGGAACATGGTACCCATCTGATATATTTTGATAAGTGGGACATGAACAGTATGACTAAATCAGGTGCTATAGGCCAAATTATGGTAAGGCCATGCAGACCACATTTGCCACCATTCCTTGTTACATTTTCACAACTCAGGGGACATTGTCAATGGTCTAGCAATCTAGTCAGGTAAATGGCAATTGAATGACTGGAGTATTAAGGGATTTATTGTACAGGGAGCAGCATCTTACTGTCTGAGAAAGACAAATATATGTCACTTGTGTGTATGCTTATGATAAAGAGACTATTAAAATGAGGTAAATAGAGTTCTTGCACTGATCAAACTTTAGTAATAATTATTATCAAACTTATGTTTGATCTGTAATAATTTCCCAATTATAACATCTATACAATGGACATGGAATTCCATCTCTTAATAAAAATGTGCCAAGGTTATCCTCTAGCTTCAACTTTAAGGATGATCCTAGAAGATGCAAAGTGTAATGACAGTATAATCCTTTGATTCTTGCCAAAGCATCTACATCATCCAAAGATGAAAAGTGTGACTTATAACCAAGGACTGGGACACAGTTGGGTTTGGAAGACTGATCGCAGTAGACTTTGGCCCTCAACTATTGGTACCTCATGCTATTCACCCCTGCTCAGACTACAGTATGGCCATTCCAGTCTGACATGTAAATATTGGAACTATCATATATATCATGCCCTTAAAAATAACAACTATGTATTTAAATAACCCTAATGCACATGATATACTTTCACAAACATATCAAAGTCAATCAATAAACTGAACTTGAGGCGGGAGAGCAAGGGAGTGGGGCAGGAATTAGGGAAGGGTTAAATGAGAAATGTGTGCATGTATACCTTTACCAGCTTGTATCTAACAAAGATGTATGATTACAATGTACCAATAAAAATAAATAAATGAATAACATGTGGGACTTTGACCAAAAAACATCCTCCATTTCCCAATAATCACACAATGAATGCATTCTCATGAAATTCAATGGGATTTCCATGTACCTTATTACCCAAAGGCCAATGAAACCATGAAACAATGGGATAGCTGATTCTAATAACCATTGAAGAAAGCACACCAAGATGGCCTGTTAGTAGGGTGGTATACCTACCTGACTAGGGATGTACTGACACTAAACTCTGCACTCTAGTGCATGGAATATATGGGACTATAGGGTATGTTGGGAAATACTGAGTTTGGTGGGAATGGAGGTGAACCAGATAGTTGTCTAATTAGACTGCACGTACAAAATCCTAATCTCATTATATCTAACTATTCTTTTTCTTTTATATCCATCTTAGGTGTAGTTTGTGGTTCTGGTCACCATATTACCCTATACAAGACCCTGCGACTCTAATCTGGAAGCAGTATGTCTACAACATACCAACCTTATATAAGATCTTGCAGAGACGAGGAATGGGGCCAAGGCATAGGGTATTACAGTCCTTCAAGCGGTGTCAGGGGTATTTTGGTTGGCGATGATATTGAATATGTTGAGTTCATATAGGGTATGATATCCCTTCATAGATTGGAGGACTGAGCCAAAAAAAGACTCATGAATGAGACAGATAGCGTGAACTATAATACATGGACAACCAGCACCATCAGTAGTAGAATAAGAACACCATTGATCATAGGAATTGAGCAAGTGGTAGGGAAACTACTGTCTTCTTTCCTCTTCAGAATATGATGCTGCCTTGATTGACAAAACATGGGCAAAGATTTAGAGGTATTGGCCAAAGGAGATTTGGAGCATTGATGGATCTGTCACCTGTGTATTCAGAGAATATAGCCCATATGTGGCATACTGATGGGAGTCTCAACTGCCTTCAGTGGATTTGCTTGGACAATGATGCCCTCAGTGAGATTGAATTCCACAGCATGCCTAATATCCAATGCAGGAAGCTTACCTCATATATAAATATTAAACCAGATACAGACCTTAAACATTGATAATAAAACCTAACAGTCCATCCATGGTACATTTTCCCCTGCCACCTAGTTCATGGTTAAACAGACACATGTTTTGTATAATTGGACTAGAGAGTGTCACACTGACTATGCCTCTATAGTAATAACATATGCTTCCCAGGTTATATGTTCCTCTGTGGGGCAACACTGGGCTACAGAACCTCTGTTGCCCTTAGATGAGCCATTATGTTTGAGAAATTAGGGTTGTCAGATTTTTGTGCAAAATTATATTCTAAATTGGAATGGTCCCATACTGCTGACACATCACAGGGGTGCTTGAGATATCTTCTCAAAAAAGAGACATTTGATTCCACTTTGCTGTCTTTGTCATCAGACAAATCATTGGCAAGCATGCCCTATGAAAAAATGGCATGCAACCTGTCCTTGACTGACTATTGTAGAGGTCGCTAACACTATGGCATACTTTACTCAGGACAAACACTCACTAAATGCACTAGCCATGGTACTGATGAATAACCAAATAGCCCTTGCTTATTTGCTGGTAGAACAGCACTGTATTTTGTTATTGCCAACCCCTTGTTGTGTATACAGTAGCACACCCCCTTATCTATGAGAGATATGTTTCAAGACCCCAAATGGATGCCTGGAATTGTGGATAGCTTATATATATCAGTGCTTCTCTTATACATACATTTCTATAATATGTTTAATTTATAAATTATAAAAGAGATAAATAGAAATAACAACAATAATAATATGCTATAATTAAATTAGGTGACTATGGCCTCTAAAAATATCTTATTGTACTATACTCAACCTTCTACTTTGATGAGATGAGAAGACACAATGCCAACATGATAAGATAAAGTGAGATGAATGTCACTAGTATTATGCTATAGTGTTAGGTAGCCATGTAAAGCTTACATGAAAATAAGTACTACCACAGTTGTTTTGATAACCAAGGTTGCAAAGTGTTGAATGGTTAGCAGGGACACTGGTTAATGGTTGATCCATGTCCTCAGTGGAAGCGAGTGGAATAATACACAAAATCATACTACTTGGGATGTTATGAAATTAAAAATTTATGCACTGTTTCTGGAGTTTTCAATTTAAAATTTGTAGACTGTGGTTGACAGTAAATAACTGAAACTATAGAAAGGGAAGCCATAGATATAGATATATTACTCTATATAAGTAAATTGATGAATGTGGAACCCAAGCTAGAGAAAATTTGTAGCTTAGTTAGAATGGTTAACTATATGCCCAAAGTCCTCCCTAAATTCATTATTTGATTTCTTCAGTGGGCTTATCCCAGGTACTTGTGGCTTCTGGCTAAAGACCATCCTCCTGGATCTAGCCTTCCTAACAACTATAGCAAAATGTAGTACCAAATTGACAGACCCCATGAGACAACTGAATTCAGTGTTATCAGGTTGAATCAAATTAGTGTATCTCCAATTTTCTGACTTTCATTTGCTAGCCACTCTGTGGCTGCTGCTGGGATCAAACACTGGGTAGACAACAAAGTGGAGGAGAGGAGCACTCTTAGGCCTGGCTGCACTGTGAGCTAATGACTGTTGGTAATGCCTAGCACACACCACAGCAATACACACTGAGGGGCTCCTGGAGTATTCCTCAGCTCTCTACCCCACATTCCCTATCAGGAGTCCTTGGCAATCCAGCCCTAGGAGATCTATGACTGCAAGACCTCTGACGAGTGCCATTCCTCTTATTCTTTCACTTCCTCCCTCTACTGCCCATCCCTATTTAATATTTTAGACAGGGCTTGAGCGCTCTAGGCTGCTAATAAGCAGGTAAGTATGAACACTCTAAGAATGGTGTGGAGGACTCTCTCTTGGTAGAAAGACCTCTTTCCATCCTAGCTCAGGAGCTTAGTGAGTCACAGAACCTTCTATTGGATTAGGGTTTAGGTTACAGTGATTATCCTTCTGGCTCTTGAGAAAAACCAGTGAAATGTGGAAGTGCTTGAATCTGTGGATATTTTGGTAGTTTTTAGAACCAACTGGTGGCTATCTTCTTTTTGTTTTCTTTCCAGTAACTTATGAAGATTTTTCATTTACCTGTCTAGATCTGATAGAGTTCAAGGGAGCTATATTTTGTAGAAAGACAGCTTACTATTTTATAACATATGTAGCCCTCAAGGAATCCCTTTATTAACTCATAAGGCTACTGTTCAACCTAAAATCTTCAAAACATATTTGCAGATAACTTTTTTTTCAAAGATGCAAAAGCTGCTCATATACAATAAATTATCAATTAAAGGGTTACTTTTTGTCTTGAGTGCATCTTTATGTTTAATGTTGCAGGACAAAAGTACTAGTGCTAAATTCAAAGTAGTATTACTTTTCCCTATAAATAGCAGATGTCATCCTTGCATTCAGGAAAAAGAACTCTTTGATGAAGTGGAAATACTGAAAGGATCCAGAATCCCTAAAGAGATAATCATTTTAAGCAAGGTCCCACTTCTGTTCTTGTTATACAAGAAATATACTCTTCTTGATTCAAGGAACTCTTAAATAGATTTTCTGTTACTTTTAGCCCATTATATTGCTAACTGGTAGAATTAGTTACTCCTCTTTATTCTCAGAAATTTTAGACACAATTTACTGGAAAACTCTCTAATGCCCAGAAAACAAAAACAAGTTGGAAGTGTTTTGTTTTTGTTTTTTTTTTTTTTCTGTTTAAGTTAAAAGAGTAAAGAAATACTTATGCAACTGTATCTTGGGCCTAGACTTCTTTAAATTTTTTGTGCATATGTTTGATTATTTTAAAATTTAAATACTTTTATCTTCTTCCATTTGGCTTGGGAGAATAAAATATAAAACTTTACAAGCCAAAGTGAACTTCAAATTTAAAATACGAAATGGAAAGAGTAAATATAAACAAGGTTTTCTCATTTTTTATTCAATTAGTCAGTCAACCAACATTTATTTAAGGTCTATTTCATGGGGCATACTATTCTCTCAGAAAAGATGTGGTGAATAATATTTTTATTTCATTTCCTTCCTTCCTTTCTATTGATCTTAAACTATAATTCTAATAGGGGCTAGATTCTGACAGACATTATGAAAGCATATTCTAAATTGGATCATATATCTATATTTTAGTGGATGTAAGATAGTATTTCAGACCACAGAGGACCAATGTTTCTTGTGCTCATAAAAACTATTAAAAGATTTTCCACAAATATAGAGTCCATAAAAGAAATGATAAAGTGAATAATATGGAGAATAAGCTATATTTGTTTAAATTGGCTTTGTGAAATAGTTTATTACTTAATTACTTTTTCAAATCAATGGAATGCTCACAGGTATAGGAACCCATATTCACAATTTGAATAGGTAAATGATTCAACAAAACAGTAGTCAACAAAATAGTAGTCAATTAATTTTCCCTTAAGAGAAGATTAAACTCATGTTTCAGCATTAAAATAAGAAATTGCTGTGGCTACAAAGCATTGGCTATAGATTGCAATGGTTCTGTCTCTGGCCCTATTTTATGACACCATCTGTTTATTCCTATTTATTTCTAATGGAAAATGAAGTATAAATGGGCCTTCTACATAAATGACTTTATCTACATGCAAACCATTTTATGGACATTTTGGGTATAATACTTATAGACAGGCCCATTTTAAAAAATAAAGCCAAATATCCAATTCTTAAGTCTCATTTTCTTTGTTTTATATTTGCCCTATACTTTTAGCACATTTTGAAACAGTTTTCCAAGAATTTGTATAGTTTCTAAGACAAGGTTAAGAAAAATATTATATGGATAAAGCTCAGTGTTTTTATGTTGATGACACAAACCAGTATAATATTACTGTTCTTCAATATTATGCTTATCTACTCAGGCTTTTGCCAATAGCTCTTGTATGGGATTTACAAAGTTTTCAAGCAACAATCAAATGAGATGAAAGATATAGAGCTGGAATAAGTTGTGATAGTAGTACGTTATTCTCCAAAAGCTCAGCTAGCTCATATTCATATTCATTCTCTCTCTCTCTCTCCCTCCCTCCCCCCACCATGATATCTATTTATAATCTATCATATATATATTATATATATATTAAACATGGGAAACTCTGTATATAAAGCTTATGTGAAAATAATTACTCTTAACTTGAAACATTGACATTTTATTTATACCCATTAAATTTAATTCAGTTTTGTATTGCTCATCCTCAAAAGAAATCCTAAATAAGAGCAATTGGAGAAAATGTCTTTAGTACACATTATTTTAATTACAAATATGCATTTATGTAAAAAATAGTACTTCTACTTTTGCATTAGTTTAAGATTAACATCTGCCACTAGTTTATAAAAAAAAAAAAACTAAAACTAAAAGCTTTGTTATTCTTCCTGCCCCAATAAGATTTCTTAAAAGTAAAAATACCAGCTGTCTATTTCAAAATGTCAATTTCTAAAGGAGAAAAATCACCGGGGTTTTTTGAAGAATTTTTCTTCTTTCTTTCTTCAGATTTTACAGTTCAGAAAAATTAATCAAAGGCATCCAATTCCTTTACCTAAAAATATAAGGCATTATCCTCTAGGGCAGAGGTTGGCCAACTATAGCCCCTGGATCAGATCTCCCCCTATGCCTATTATTGTCAAGTCTTATTGGAATGCAGTCATGCTCATTCGCCTATGTATTTTTTAGGGCTACTTTTGTGTTGCAAGGTAAGCACTGAGCAGTCTGATAGAAAATATGTGGTCTGCAAAGCTAAAAATACTTACTGTCTTTTTATAGAAAAAAGTGAGACCTGGCATATTCTCACATAGAATTGCCATCTCATTTGAAATAAATATTAGAGGTGTCCTGTTTATGTCATGAAATAGTTTTAGAAGACAAAACTACAATGATTTCCAGTTCCATCCAAATTTGTGGACAAAATTGGAATGAGAACTAGGAGCTATAGACCATTAGCCTCCTCTCCATGCAGTACATTTTGCTCCCCTCTCTAAGAATACATTCTATACTTCAGCTTTTCTTCTTGTAACTTTGTGTGCTACAATTACACCTAAAATGACTTTGATATTAGTACATAAAGTTCTTAAAATGCTTTTATTCTACACCTTTTACCAACATTAACAAATTTAAATGATTAATTTTTTTATTGAAACTATTTCCTAAGTACAACAATATCCTTTATATTGTTAGGTATTTTTATTAAGTTAGTAAAAGAAAAGTAGCTGCACTGTGAATACATTTGTTTGCAAATATTATTTGTCTGGGTGCATATATATTCCTTTAATTTGAAGGCATTTTGTTCAAAATCATAAACATTTAATATTAAAATACATTTATTTACTTAATCATGTACTCTTTTACTCTGCAAATATTTATGAACACCTCCTACGTGCTAGGCACTATATTGGGCTTTGAGAGTAAACAATGAATTCAATTTATTTATACTTATGAAGTGAGAATTATTTAAATTGGCTGTGATATCTTTAAACACTTCTTGAAACTAATTTTGTTTTCCCAAAAATATATCTATCACCCAACTTATTGTATAGGGATGGTCACTGATATGGTTTGAATACGGCTTGTCCCATACAAGTTCGTGTAACACAAGCTTGGTCCCCAATATACAGTATTAAAACATTGTAGGAATATTAACAAGTGGAGACTCATGGGAAGTGACTGTGTGATGAACAGCTTTATGAAATGACCATTGTTATTCTTTCAGAGTGGGTTAGGTCTCACAGGAGTGAATTGATTTCTATGAGCGGGGGCTTTTGTAAAATAGCAAGCCTGATCTCTCCCCTTCCTTTCTTGCCATGAGACCTCTCCCACACATAGTGTTTGCAGATCTTGCACACTCTCCTGCTACACGATTCCATACGCCACCTTGTGAGGTTGCCTGAAGCCCTTACCAAATGACTTTCCAAATCTCAACTCCAGAACTGTGTGCCAAAATAAACTTCTTACCCTCAAAAAGTGTTTAGTCTCAGGTATTTTGTTATAGCAACATGTAATGACTAAGCCAGTCATTAATAAGCATCAGTTGATACTGCTTATTAGTTATTATCACATTTTAAAATAAAATGTAGTGTATTTTAATAATTACATAGAATTAAAATGTCAAGAGATATTTGAAATGTTAATATTTGTTATTTTATATTATTTCTAAATTATAAACATAAGTAGACTAATTAGAAAGTGGTTAATATCATGAAATGATACATTTTAAATAATATTCACTTAACTTTCTATTTCTTCATTAAACAAATAGGTATTGGGTGTCTAAGTGTAAACCAGGTTCTTTTTAGGTACTCATAATATAGCAAGGAAGCATGACAGAAGTCCTTGTAGATATGGAATGCATATTAAATTTTCCAGGGGGCAGAAATTAAATACTTGAGTATATTAGAAAATAATGATAGGATACGAAGAAGTCAGAGAATGGAGTTAAGAATGGTAAAAACACTTGAAATAATGCTATGTACATGTACCAAATTATCAATGTCAATCTCAATAAAATGCACTGGGAAGGGGAGCAAGAGAAGTGGGGTCTGGGAGAAAGCTCACCAAGTGCTGTGAGTATATATGTTCCTATCACTCTGAACCTCATTATGATGTATAATTACAATGTGCCAATAAAAGTATACTAAGAACACATAAATATTTAGCTTCGCATCTATTTAAATTAGGTTTAACTTTAAACACACAAAAAAATTAAAAATGAATTAATAAAGTGAGCATGGTTATTTCTTTGACAAAGTAGCATTTAAAAAAAGATTTGAAGAAGGAAACCAAAAGGACAGAGACCATTCAGGAGAAACATGGCCGGAGTTTTTGAGAAATGGCAAAAGACAAAACAAAGCCCCACAAGACTGGGTGGAGTGGTGGGATTGAATCAAATGCATTTCCTTTAGAACTGACACATACAGGTATGGGCAGTAATATACCTGGGAATATATATACTTAGAATTTGAAGTTTTCCTTTACTAAATATAATCTTTTAATTATATTTCCCTATAATTTATAAAATATATCATATTAAAGTATATTAATGAATGGCAACAGCATTTGTCTCAAAGTTAAAAGTAAATATAATGGAAGAACTAAGAACACTTATGTTTCCTTATAAAGACAGGACAATTGTGAGTTTTAATATCCTTCTTGCATTTATAGCCTTCTCCAATTTAGGCAGGACATTGTGTTGAGAGGCTAGCAAGCCCCATGAACTTACACCAAGGAGAGCTCAGAAGCCATGCTGAAGTCAATAAATGTACTATGGTGGCTCTTCAACACTTTGGTAGAGTCTGCTGAAATCAGTCTTAACCTTTGTGCTTAATCTTCATTTTCTGACTAAGGTATATTTCTGGTTTTCGTTAGTTAAAGGAGAAATGGAGGTTATGTTAATAATTTTGACTGAATAATTTTATAAATAAGAATGCTGCTTTCTATCAGCCCAGGTTTCCAAAAGCTCAAACCTCTGAACCAGACTGTCTAGTTACAAATACTGGTTTGTCCACATATTAAATGGGTGATCTTGCCATTTTTCTGAGTATCATTCAACTTCAGTTTCCTTATCTGGCATTTTCCAGATAAGTAACATCTTGTAGTAATATCTCGCTGAGATTAGTTTGTCCTATGCTTTAATATAAGTGTTTGGAATAAAATATGACTAGTAGGCACATGGTAACTTTATCCTATCAAATGAAGGTTGAATCACATCCTTCCTAAGATTAATGTGAACTCCACAGGACCAATTCTTTCTTGAAATATGCCCTCAAACATCACTACAACTCAAGAAGTCAAGTAGAAAGTTACAGAAGCCATTGTCCTATAAATGTCTGAAGACAATAGGGGCCATGGAGTACAGTACAGAAAAAAAAAATAGATACTATTTAAGAATTTTGTGATTTATAAAATCTCCAGGTTTTTTAGGTCATATTTACCTATGGTGTTCATTCTAGTTCTTCTTCCAGGAAAAGACTTGACAAGCAGCTAATATCTAGCCAGCAGCTGAGCCTCTCCTTTCCTTTATCCACTATGTAGGGACCAAGTTTCTGATGCTCTACCAACTCAGTTTCTTATATTTTTAGACTAAAGAAGATACTCTCAGAGTCAGTCCTCTTTTCAAATATCTGGACTCATCAAACTAGATGCACAATGAATCCTTCTTTATTTTTATTTATGTATTTTTACCTGAACCAATTGTTATTAGGCCATCTCTATTTTCTAATATTTCTTCTGGGTTTTCTGTTAAGGTAAAAAATAGCTTTATGATGCCCTTTCCAATCAATAGCAGCCTATTTGTTTCAAGACAGTAATTAACTTCCTGCTTAATTTGTCACACTTAATTTGAAATTAGGCATGCAAGCCTATTAGAAACTGTGGTTGTTGTGTCTGCATCTGGTTGAGGCAGTAGCCACTGGCAGCCTTGATTTATCACTCTTCATTTAAATTCCTGTGCCAATGATTTTAGTTCCTAAATGCTGTGACTGGCATTTATGGATTTCAAAATCAAAGGGAAAATAAGCTACAGTTAAGAATTCAACAGCTCAGATCGATGAAAAACAGTTTTATAACTGTGCACCCTGCAGTTAAATCCTACGGGCTTGACCAAAAAGTGCTTAGTGCTCAGAGACGCTGCTGTGGGAAGACAACCGGCATTCCACTCTAATGGCTGTTTATAAATCACTATCAAAACTGTGCATCTTGTAACAGCACCATGTAAATTTGTTCCCACATGGAAACTGTTTTTTGCTAAGCCTTTCTTAAAATAACAGCATCCCATAGAAAGCTTCTCCTTTGGTAAATCTCATCTTTGATACTCAAAACACTTCATCCAGCATTGCTCCTATTTGAAAAAGCAGAATATAATATTTCTACTAAGACCTAGTCCATAATACTGCAAAGACAATTATCTCCTAAATTGAATGATCATGATTCTATAACTTTCTGAGCAAACCCTGAGTGTAGTCTAAATCTTAAATCAGCGAAGATATGGACACCAACGATTTGGCTTTTCAAGGATTCCAGCAGAAACAAAATGTGGAAATTTTTCCTTCCTGCATGGTTTCATAATCCCAAGGTTAAAAACACCTTGTAAAGTCAGTCCAAATGCTATTCTTCTTTTAGGGTAAAGCTCTCTGGAAATATTCCAGCTCAGGTAAGGAATTTTCATCTAGATTACATTTAATAGCTATATTTTATAGTTTAACTCAAGACAGTAAGACATTATAAAAACTATCTGCTGGCCTTTTTGGTTCTGTTAAACTTGTATGAGAAAGTAAGGTTTTTAAGGCAGATCACCCTACTTTTTTCTTTTCTCTTGTATACTTTATGGAAGGATGCAGGACTCAAGTTTTATGGCTCAATAAATTTTTGCTCATTTATTAAACAAATATTTATTGAGCAGCCACTTTATCTATATACAGTTCAAATCTCTAGGGATAGATGAGGCCAACAATAAAATACAATGAGAAACTCCAGTCCTTAGTGAACTTAAATTCTTTTGCTGAAATACTGATTTATATTTAGAAACTATTGAATTGTGAAATGAAATAATAGAATAAAGAAGACATATAATCACTTTCAAGAAAATTACTTAGGTATTATTATAGGAAACAAATCTATTGATAAAAACAACTGGTAATTAAAAATGATAAGGTTAAAAGTGCTGGAGAGTGGAATGAGAAAAAAGAAAGAAGGGCAGGAGATACTCATTGTTATGCCTAAACTACTAAGACAGTTTCTACTTATGTATTCAGCATTAATATAGCATATTTTTATTTTTCAAAAATCATCAAGATTTTTATTTCTTCCCACAGAGAGTCAAATGGTATGGAGTTGAACATGGGAGGAAATAATACTGAGATACTATTTCTTTGTCCTCTAAAAATAATTGAACTACTTCAACTCACCATGACAAATTTTTAAGAATATCTGAAAAATTACAGTGTAAGGTCATTAGCAGAAGCTGTATGCATGGGAACTTAAAATAAGATTTTGGAGTGTGTCCTTTTGTTTGTGGTACTGGGGATTGAGTCCAGGGGCATTTTACCTCTGAACTATATCCCCAGCTCTATTTTTTAATTTTTAAGTTTAATTTTTTTTGGCAGTACTGGGGATTGAAGCCAGGAGCATTCTACCTCTGAGCAACACCCCAAGCCCTATTTTATTATTTATTTTGAAAGAGGATCTCACTAAGTTGCAGAGGGCCTCACTAAGCAGCCGAGGCTGGCTGTGAACCTGTGATCCTCCTGTCTCAGCCTCCCAAGTACTGGAATTACAAGCATGTGCCACCCTGCCTGGCAGAGTATGCCCTTTTAGTGGAGGTATAGGTAATATTTTTTACATACTTATAAATTGTTTTATATCAAATATTTATGTTTATAGATAATATTGATATTAAATATGGAAATTCTACTTCAGAATTACAGTTATCGATCATTAGAGTGCTCGTCATGTTACTAATATATTAATTGTGTAGATGAAGAATATGAAGTCTTAATAGATTAAATAGCTTAACTGAATTTACACAGCTGGATAGTAGCAGCTTAGGGATTAGAACTCAGAGTTCATCAAGTTCTTCCCAGCTGTTTCCTGCCTCTATATATGACTAAACCACTGGACATTTCAACAGAAAAAAAAATAATGGCATTCTGAGTCATAAATCCAGGAGTATGCAGATGGTAAATAGCAGACTAAAGTATATGCACAGGATATGAAATTTGGAGCCCTAGAGATTCATAAAACCAAATAGTCAATGATGTCTCCTATATATTCTCAGGGCATTCTTGCTTAGCTTTACACAACTGAACATGATGCTTTCTTTAGGTCTGTTCCAGAAGGATGAATCTATTAATAGAATGCTTATTGTTGATATTCTTATTGAGCACTTTATGATCAAGGGACAAAGTACTGTGGTATTAAAACTTTAACAGGCTTGACTTTGAGTATGGTAGAAAATCTGTGTGTGTGCTGTGTATGTGTGTGTGTGCATATATATGTGTGTGTGTGTGTATATACACACCACACACTCACCTAATTCACTCATTTATTCAGCAAATATTTAATACATAGATTTTCTGTAAAAAGTGCTATGTTAGGCCAAGAAATATAAACACTTACTAACAATCCAATGGAAAAGATTAAGATGTAATTGAAACCCAGAGTATAGTAGCACTGGGAAAGAGTAAATATGAAGAGCTATAAAAGGCTAAGTATGACCGGATCACCAAGGACTTTGCAAGTCATTTTAGAAGAATAGTCAATAATAATACCACTGCATGGAGAAAAACATTGCCCACATTTCACAATTATGTTGCTTCTTTTCTCATGACTGTGTAAAGGCACTAATTGTTAAAAAAAAAAAAAGTTGGAGAGATGGTACATACAAAGTTTTCAGTCTTGCTACACTTAACAAAGTATTGTATTTATTATTCACATCCATTAAACTTGACATTCTACCTTATAGCCATAGTACATTTTACTTACTATTTGTTGATAGTCATTTAGAATATTCATATACTTCCCTATTTTAAATGTTGCATATTTAACTAGTATTATCTTTCTTAAATATTGGTATATAGTGGTGGGTTTAAAGATTTTAATCATTTTAAAATGCTGGCTACATATTTCCATATAATTTTGTGGTTACTCCTATATTGGTATGAGGACTTTAACTAAACCACATCCTAATCAAACATAAGCTAACTTTTACCTCAAAAATCAATTTGACGAGAATTTATATATATCATTATTTTTAAATTTTAATTTGTCTAGGAGTATTTTAATGCATTTAGGCAACTGTATTTCTTCTAAGGATTAATAGCTTTAGTCTTTTGACATTTGTGTCATAGTCTATTTATTTCAAGGATTGTTTGTAGTTGCTATATATTTTCATTTTGTTTATGATTTTCGATGCATGAACTTTTTACTAAACCAATTACTCTTTTGCCTTGTAATATTTTGTACTTCTCTGTTTAATATTTATATATTCACCTATACTTACCTTTTCTTAAGATTTTACTTTTTACAATTTATCTATGTAATCACATAATTTGCTTTAAGATAGTATTTGAGTTAAGGAATTTAACTTGGATTATTTTAAATAGTTTTCCTCAAAAAATTATATCCACTAATGTCTACTTTTACCATTAATTTTATTTATTTATTTATTTATTTATTTATTTATTTATTTATTTTTGCAGTACTGGGGATTGAACTAAGGGGCATTCTACCTCCAAGGTATACCCCCAGCCCTATTTTTTATTCTTTATTTTGAAACAGGGTCTCACTAAGTTGTGGAGGGCCTCACTAATTAGATGAGGCTGGCCGTGAACCTGGATCCTCCGGTCTCAGCCTCCCAAATGCTGGAATTACAAGCATATGCCACCATGCCCGGCTTACCATTAATTTTGAGACATGGTCTTGATGCCAAATTAAACCTCTCAGTGCATTAGGAACTTTTTTCAATGCTATCTCTGAAGATCCTTTGATCAAGATATGTTTCTATACTCTGCTTGAAGAAACAAATGAATTCATGAAGTGTGAGCTAATTATTCAATAGTTAATTTTGATTAAATATACTTTTAATGGCTTAAGGGAATATTTTAGATAAGAATCCATGTTAAAATTATACTATTCAAATACAGCAGCACTACATTTTGCATTTATGTAACAGCTTTGTTATACTAGAAAGGAGTTGATATTTTCAGAATACACAATACACTGATATTTTTGAAGGTATTATATAAACCTGCTGCCATACTACCTCTGTTAGCAAATTTTTCACCACTGTGACCAAAATACGTGAGAATAACATTTTGAGAAGGAAATATCTATTTTTCTTCACCGTTTCAGAGGTTCAATTCATGGTAAGCTGGCTTGTCCAAGATAGAAACATCATGGTGGAAGAGCTTGGTGGAGAACATCTGTTCAGTTCATAGCAGCCAGAAAGTAAAGAGAGAGCCAGGGACAAGATAACACCTTCCAGGGCATAGTCCCAGTTCCTTACTTCTTCCAGCTGAAAAATACCTCCTAGTACTCTACCCAGGTACCAATCCATCAAATTGATTAATCCATTATGGTTGCCGAACACCGTCTAGTCTGTCAGCAATACAGAATTGGAGAAAAGTAAATGTAGTTGGGCTTTGAATGATAAACTTGCAAATTAGAAATAAGTAGAAATAATCTAACTAGAGTGTTCTACTCAGAGTCTTCCTGTTTATAAAGACTGATGATGCAGAGAAAATGATCCTCAACCTCCTAAAATGCAATTTATATTTTCTATTTACCTTTTAAATGGGCTAATATTTCCACTGGCAGCAGATGATTTTAAGTAAGACATATGGAAGGTCATCCTAAAATAATTATATGACACAATAGGACAATAGCTCTGGAAGCAGTTCTTAGAGATCTTTGAAAGGTGATAGAAAAAATATTTACATGAAAAGGACACATGTGCATCCACTTGATGCCTAGAATCTGAACTCTGCAATCTCTTGAAATTCTTTTAAGTATATACAAATTATTATTTTATAGTAAAAGTGTAAAACTATTAATTATCCTAGCAGTTAGGTGAATGAAATTCAATTGATGAAAAATTATTTAGGAAATAATTACAAACATTGGTTATGATTTAAACTTAAATATATGATTAATTAGTATTTCAGGTAGAGTTTAATTGTTCTCTTCTTAATACAAGTATCTCATATTTTGTAAAACTGATACAAAGTCAACAGTGTAACATTTGAACTATTCAAAACTACTGAGTACAATTGATATTTATTCTAATAAAAACAAAATGAACAAAATGAAGAACCTATTCATAATTTTGAAAACTCTGAATGTGGAATTCCTATCTTATCAAGATATTTATTTTTATGAAAAGTAAATAAAAACATTAAAATATATTATAAAATATAACATTAACTATTTAACAAACTTTTCAAAATGTAACTTAAAGTTGAGCCTGATGGTGCATACTAGTTATCCCACTATTTTGGGAGGTGGAGATAGGAGGATTGTATGTTCAAGGCCAGCCTCAGCAACTTTGGGAGACTGTTTCAAAATAAAAAATAAAAAGGGTGGGGAGTGTAGCTCAAAGATAGAATGCCCATGAGTTCAGTCCTCAATACTGACATATATGTCATCCACTATTTGTATAAGAAACCTTAAGGTAGGTGGACATTCATTCACCTGAACATTATACAGAATAAAGCAGTAGATATTTTAGAGATTTATTGATTTAGCAGAAAAGTGAAATATGTTTTTTTTAAAAAAATGAAAGGTAAAGAAAAGTACATTTTATTCACATACAATAAATGTATATATGGTCCTTGGAATATTATTTACTTCAACAAAAATTAGTTATATTATGTAGGATGAGTCATATTTGGAAAATAAACACAAATAATTTCAATGAGTTATGTTATAATTATTTTGAAGAAAACCCATTTTTGTGTCTTAGCGAATACTTCATATTGTACTTAACAATATACATATTGCTCAGCACAAAGTTTTCATTAAATAAAATCTACCTTCAGGTCTATTAAAAAGTCAAAATGATCAGAATAGCATTAGGCAAATTAGAGAACCCCCTTTCAATTTTTATTTGTTTTCTTTTTGCTTTTGATCTGTCCTAACTAAAGCTTTGATTACTGCTTAACAGATTAAATGTGTTTAAGCAATTAGGCTTTCTTTCATAAAAATAGATAAGTGAAACATCAACATTCACTGCTTGTCTATTACTATTTAATCATTTATTACTTTATACTGATTTTAAGGGCTTGAATACTAAGTAATATTTCAGGCACTCAGTTCTTGAAATGTATATTGAATCACATATCATATATTTAATTTAGTCTGTCTTACTTAGCAAAGCTCTCTCTTTCAAATCTAACAAAGTGAAAGACTGGTAGCTGCCTTATAGCAGGCACTATGTCTCATGCAAAGATGTGTGTTTTTTTCAGTTCATGGCATATAGCACAGTACTTGGGGTGTCATGGTCACTGACTATATTTGTTTTCCATGTAACACACAAATTTAAATGGAAAAGCAATGGTATTATTGTTTTGCAAAATATTTTCAGGGATGGCTTTATGAGTTTGTGACTTGTAGAGTTGTATGACTCCTCCAAACCTGTAGGTCTAAATGCTCAGGTACTGTCATCTTGAAAATCTGAATGGTTTTCATATTTTTGCACTCGTGGTTTATATGTGAAATTTAACAGGACAGATGAACATGCAATGGGAGCTTGGCACCCCTGCTTTATGCAAGATTCACTTCCAGCCACCTCACCCTATCCACAGATTGGTTTTTACCTGGCACACTCCCCTCTTCTCAGCCATGCAGTCTTCTAATCTCTCTCTTTATTCTTTGAGGGTAATTAACTTGGTTTAACAAATGTGTTGACTTCAGTGAAGGCTAGACCACATTCTTGGGTTGCTCACTGGAGGTATAGATATATTGAATATGGACATTATGGGAAGGGTATAGGTTGAGTCTGCTAGACCTGGGGTGTCTAAGTGGGAATGTATATATATGTTTGTAGCTACCTCTGCTCTACAAATGTCATGTCTTCATAAGGGCAAGCCTCCTATCCAACCAATGCAGATAAACAGCAGTTTCAAGGGAAGATATTTAAAGACCACTGGGAGAGAAACAGTAAAATCTGAAGAGAAGGGAGGTAGATAGATATAGACTGGTGTATTAGATTCACTAATTGCAAGAGAAATATTTTTCACTATCATAAGAATTAGATTAAAACAATAATTCTTCATTTCAAGAACTCCCTATTCCTCTGTCATCTTTCCTGTTTTGTCTATAGGATCTATACCTGAACTATATTTGCTCGTTATTCATTGTCTATATTCTTCTACTGGCACATCAGCTCCTTAAAGGCAAGAATTTATTTGCTCTTTATATATCCCTTCGACCTATAACAATGTCTCATCCCAATTAGATATTCTATAAATAAATAAATAAATAAATAAATAAATAAATAAATAAATAAATAAAATCATGACAATAGCATGTGGATAAAGGTAAAACTAATTTCAACAAACTAAAAATGTATGCCTTCTGGTTCTGAAGCAGGGCAGAGGACCTGGGAAAAGGAAGGGCTAAAAGAGGCCATCTGTATAAAGAAGAGAAATAGGCTTCCCTATTAATAGATACAGGGATAATACTACAAGTGAATACAAAACTTCAACCTTAAGAGTGATCAAAGAAAAAGGGAGAAAGGAGCAGACAGGTAGCACTGGGAGATTACAAGAACTCATTGCCCTTTGGAATAGAAATTCAAATTTAGGATTGAAAGTGAGCAAAAGACATTGGGTCCCTAAGACTCATTTCTGACCAATCATAAAAGGGCAGATGTGAAATCATAATAAGAGATAAAAGTTCACCTCCAAAGAACTTCAAAGATTATTCTCTTAAGGGACTCCTTCCTCCCCCTGTGTAGGAAGTACTGTTTTTGTCTTCTATCTTTCCTTGGCTTAAAATAAATCATTATACTCCTATACCCACCCTTCTATAATCTGTTGACATTTAAATGCATAGACAAGAACTCAATTAGAGGAAAAAATGCATCCTTTTGGGCAGAAAAGGAAGAATGCAGTTATAGTTCTGTGCTCCGATACTAGTTTTGTGGATTTGGCTCAGTTATATTTTCCAAAAATATTTCCTTCGTTTAGTCCCTTCACAATGATTTTGAACTAAATGAGCTATAAGATTTATAAGATTTAATGTCAAGTTTTTTTCTAAAATTTTATCAGTAAAGTTTATTTTAAAATGTTATTTATTAACATTTTAACATTTTTAACATCACTAGTGTCTCCCACTATGAATTTCGAAAGGTACTTGGAGTCATCATTATGTTAAGTGAGATTAGTCAGTCACAAAGAGTAAAAAAGCATATGTTCTCCCTAATATGTGGATGCTAGGGAGAAGATGGGGCATAAGAGGGTCTCCAGATGAAAAAGGAAAAAGACTCAATAAGCAAAGAAGTTGACTTAACTGAAGGGGTTGGACGAGGGGGGGACACTCTAATGCACATGATGTACTTTCACAAACTTATCAAAGTCAATCACTAAACTGACCTTGAGAAGGAGGGAGGGCAAGAGAGTGGGGTAGGAATTGGGGAAGGAGTTGAATGAGAAATGTGTGCATATATGCCTTTATCAGCTTGTACCTAACAAAGATGTATAATTATTATAAAAATAAAATATAAAAAAGAGGCAGGACCCATGAACCTGGGAGTCTCTTTATTATGGTTCAAGTATCTTTTGGACAGAGGGAGAGATATCTGGGTTGGCTCAGTGCCTAGGAGTAGGGGGATTCTCTCCTCATCCTTCCAAACTCTTTGTGTCTGGTTTATTTTCTCTGTTCTTGCCTGCTTGAGATAACCTTTGGGGCTTCAGGTGGTGTCAGGGTGACTACAGAAAAAATAACTGGGTACTTTCCATTATTTCGTCTGAGTTAAATGCTCTTATATTTGCATTTAAAACTGGTATTGAACAATTTAGAGGTAAATGGTAGAGTTTATGCTAATAATTTGAAATTTCACTTTTCCTTTACCTAGAAGGACATCAAATGGAAAATAAGAAGCATCATGATAAGTTGAGAGAGAGAAAGCACAGAAAGAAAGATCTTTATATTTTAATATTTTTTAGGGATTGTTTTCCTGCTTTTTGAACAAATGGTCCTGCATTTTCATTTTTCACTGTGCATCACAAATTATGTAGCTGGAACTGACTGTTTTGGAATCCACATCAAATAGAAAAGTGCTGAGAAATAAATGGAATGAAAAAAGATACTATTTAATCTGAAGATGTTATATGGAATTTTATTTAGAATTAAAGGTGAACAATTAGTTTTTCAATAATTAAAATGGAAGTATTTGTTAAGTATAAAGAAATATCATGTTTTTGCTGGGCATGTTGACACATGTCTGTAATACCAGTACTTGAGAGGCTGAGATAAGAGGATTGAAGGCTTGAGGCCATACTCAGCAATTTATCCAGTCCCTCTAAAACTTAGTGAGAAGCTGTTTCAAAATTTGAAAACAAAAAGGGCTGGAGTTGTACCTCTGAGGAATAATTTCCTGGGTTCAATATTAGTACCAAAAGAAAAACAAGAAATACAACATTTTTAATTTTTAATTATAATCTGTATAATCTATCAACCTATAAATCTTTATGTTTTATTCCTAAATATTAATGTGCTTCCAAAACTTGCTAATAATTACTTTGAAGTAATAGGGATTTTAGAAAATATTAAAAAATAAAATCCAGTATTTAGTAGTAACTACTATGAAACAACTATTCAAATTAATCAATTGGTTAGGTAGCAGAGTTTAGGTAAATAAATCAAATTGGCTTCCACTTTCAAAACAAAGAGTTGCATTGAAATTGAGCTTACCAATTTATTAGACTTTCATCCAACCATAAAGTAGAGTCTTACAACTATGATACTTATAAATTATGTAGAATATAATAATATCATTTATCTTCATTTTAGTTAAGCATGTGTAAACCAGGTTCACTTTTACAAGTTTTAAATCATTTTTACTAATCAATCTCTACAGCTATTATTCCATGTGTACAGATAAATTCCATTAAAATTGTTAATGTAGTAGTAGAGGCACCAAAACAGCAATAAGGTCTTATTATTTTATAATAAGGAAAATACTTAGTCATCTTTCCTGCCAAATGTGCAAATGAGAATTCCTCAGAGAAAACAACTAATGACTCTAAAAGTGAATGGCTTCACACTGAATTTAGGATTAAAGACATTTCTCTAGCAATGTATGATCTCAAGAAAAGAGTATGATTGCTATTAAGAAATGGTTTCCTATTTATTAAATACTTTTAATGGAAATTCTATAGGTATAGCACCAGAGGATTAATGAGTAAGAAATTCATTACACACCAGAGATTACATATGCCATAATACCTTTTCCTTACTTTCCATTTTTCTCATATTCCTCTTTGAACTTACAGCTTTGTTCTGTTTATGTCCACTGCCTGAATGCTCATAGGATTTTCTTCTCAATTCATGATCAGCTCGATGTCATGTTTCCAATAGAAGTAGTTTTGGTTTCATTACATAACCCCTGCCCCCTTTAAACTTTCAAATCTCTTACTCAATACTTCTTCATGGGACATATCACAACCTGACACTAAAATATAATGTTCATGAAAGCAGGGACACTGTTAACTATTTTTCCCATGTCATGTTCTGTCTCTAGCACATAGAACAGTTTCTAGCATATAATAAATATTAATAAATATTCTAGAGTAAATTAAATCAATGAAAGACTACCTTGTATCATCTCAAATTTATATTAATGGAGTCCCCAGGGATGTATTGTTATGAACAACATGGGTGGAAGGTATTGTTATTCAAATAACAAATCATCCTTGCCTTTAAGGGGCTTACATATAGTTAGGAAGGTAAATTTAAAAAAATATATGATTATGGTCCAGTGAGTTAATAACATGTGCATATGTAGTATTTTACACAACAGTTTAGAGTAGTTGTTCAATTTATAGAGATACTGACTCTAAGGTTTTAAAACCTTAGTTCCTTTTATATATCATTCAGTCAGTTATTCAAAAATGCATGATTAAAAAATGCTTCTAGACTTGAAAATAATTTGACGTTTCACAGGAATAAAATAAATATTTACAAATACTGATATTCTATTATAATTTAATATTTGGTAGAACTTTAAAGCTATCTAGTAATGACTAAATAGACTGACATTTCAATTATCTTTCACAAATAAAACATTCTATGTACTTTTTAGTGAAGTAATACTTTTCCTGAGAAGATAGGAAAATCTTATACTTTGATATTAAGTGACTATAGCTTCTGAATATAAAATGTTTGTGTATAAGAAATTGAAAAGTACAAATACTATAGCATCTCCCTTAAGTAAAGTCATAGTTATTGGCTATTTTAAAAATCAAAACAAAACTTACGTTCTCATTCCACTGGCTTATATTCAGTGTATTTTTAGTAAACATTAAAACTTTCATACTGATTTTTTTTTTTTTGCTTTCCATAGAGTTGCAAAGGTCTTATAAAATAATATTTGTTATAAACATTTTTTAAAACTATCAGTACCATGAGATATTGAGAGACAGAATACATGCAAATGTGTATATAAAGATGGATGAATTTTTATAGTGATCCTATTTACCTACTCCAGCAACACGCTAATGGCTGGCATTTGAAGTAGACTGTAAATCAAAAAGACATCTTAAGTTTATAAAAATAGGTAGACTTTTTTATTTAAATCTATTTTCAATGTTGTTTTAGTTAATTATTGCTGACAGTACATATATATGAAATCTGCAATCAAAACCTAAGCCTAAGGTACACAGAATAGATACTCAAGGGCAGAAATAGGGGTGTTATATTATTTTAAGAAGCCAATGAGTCAGATAACTTGCATTTGACAATAATTGCTTTAAAGACCCGTTAGCAAGTATCAGCAGAATTGGTTTGTAATTTAGCATGTCTTTCACTTTGAACATGGTCCTTAAAGGTTTTTGCACATGTCAGGATTTCTACAAACATAATTTGTTTCAGGTTGACCATCCATGATTAACACTTTCCTTTACTGTTTACTAACTGAATGATCACTTTTTACTACACTACACACACTAGTTTTCTTATTATTCACTGAAGATTAAAATCAAATGTTTTCTAGGTTTTGCTTTCTTGTTTTGTACTCTAAATGAAACACCTTTAATCCTATTTAAATAAACTATAGAAAAAAAGAAAGTTGCAAATATAGCTCTTGTGGTATGGGGAAGTTAGTTAATTAAGATTTGTTGCAAAGATTTTTAATTAAGAGAGTCATAGTCTTAACTCTCTAATCTTATTTATCCAATTGGAATCAGAATAATCAAGGAACATTTCTCCTAACTACAGATAAGTGGTTCTAAGTGATTTGGAAACAATTTTTTCTCTTATTTATATTCTTACATTTGTTTAATTGTAAACACAGCAAACAAGTCAAAGCTTGTAAAGGTGGCTTTCTTCATTTTTCTTAAATATGAGAAACTACATATTTGAAATAAAAGGTAAACTACTACAAACTTCCTCTCTAGATTCATACTGTACATATGTATATAGTAATCTATATTTTTTGGTCTCTAACATTTTACTTCTGTACTTGTACAAGTATGGCCTCATGACCATATTTATAAGTATGACCTCATGGTAGCTCTGGCAATGTATCAGTATCTTTTGAAAAGTGGCTGATTTCCTTCCTTTTTCACCTATTTTGCAGACACCCACTCCTGTTTCCAATCATTAAATTAACTCTTCAGTCCCTTCTCCTAATCCTGCTGTACCTGTGGATATATATCACTACTCCCTCAATTTCTCAACTTTTATTTGGTTTCTTTTATTCAGGATTCTTTTCTTTCTCTCAGTCTAGTTTTGCCTAACCACATTCTACTCATCTATCAGAACAGAACTTAATCTAAATGTTACTTTCTTTGGAAGATTCTCCAGCTCTCAGAGTACCATGGACTTCTCCTGAACTGGATTTACACAATACTAATTATATTTTTGGGAAATTATATATTGGCCTCCCCATCAGACTTTAAGGTTCTTAAGAGGTCACTTAGTATTGTATAAAGAACAACATTAAGAATGTGTTGAAAATTTATGAATAACACTTATTACTATCTATTTTAATACAAATTAATGTTATGTAATCTACAGATAATAAAGCAAACCCATTTTACCATGGTCTCGTTAGTCCAATGAAATTGTGATACGTTATCAAATAACTATGAGAAGTGGGGCTCATTACTAGAAAAAGAATTCCCAATGATGTCCTAAGAGGAATTATAGGAAATCCCTTCCTCTATTTGTAGCTGTAAAATTTTCTTAGTTAAGGCTAAGGCTCAATGGTGACAGTTGAAGTTTGGTTCTAAAACACCCAGGTTTTATAAAATTCTTGTAAATCCAACAGCAGGCTCTGACCACTTTGAAAATGGAACAATAAGTGAAACATTCATAGACTGAATTATTTTATAATGTTTCTCATGTCTGAGGTACTGTCTCAGTTAACATTCTCACTGCTATCATCCAAGGTAAATGACCACACAACTTAAAAGACAGAACATTTATTTGCTCATAGATTTTTGGAGATTCTAGATTTAGTCCATGTGAGCCCAAGGTCTGAGGTTCAGGGCATGGCAATGGGAAGCACAGAGAAAGAGAATGAACACATAGGCTCTGCTCCTCACATGGAGCTAACTGCAGAAAGAGAGGGAGAGAGAGAGAGAGAGAGAGAGAGGAGGAGCAAAGGATCTTATATAATACCCAAGGCCACACCACAAGGGACTACTTTTTTTAAAACAAACCTTGCTTCCAACACTGCTACCTTCTATCTATGAGGGCTAGGGGGCATTCTAAAGTCAAACCATTACAGGTACTTATATTTTCACAAATGTGATTCTCTAACCTGAACATTTTAGGTACAAAGAGAAAGGGCCTTTTTGTTCTCTTAAAATCGTGAAGGTAGTTGTTCATATGTAAGTCTGGCCATAATATCTTATTAGTGATACACATGGTAATATTTTAGTTCAGTTGAGAATATTTATGTACTTTCAAATAAAATTTAAATGTATTTAAATTATTAGTCATTATTTATTTTTAAGATATAGTCAAATTAACAATAATGGTTTCTTAATATTCTTCAATGAAGATATATTAGTGAGGATTACTTAATAATATTATCCTTCTAGAATGTATACTTACAGTATGTGTATACTGTATCTCATTTCATGTTTAACATATTTTTGCATGTAGTAATATACTTTTAATAAATTATCTCATTTTAAAATTGAAAAACAACTTATAGTCCGTTCTGATAAGTGGAAAAGTAGATTAAATTCTCTTGTAATTCTAGGAAGAAGGGCTGCTGTAAGTATGTATAAATTATTTAAATCAATTTATATTTTGATTTAAAATATTTATTGTTTTATTCTCAAATATAATTATTTTTACTCTATAACTAAAAATAATTACAATGGTTTATATTTTTGGATCAGGTGGCAGCAATATAAACCTCACAAATAATCTACTAAAGCAGAGAAGAACAGAAGACTAATCTGCTTTTTAGTGATGATAGATTTGACTAGATATTGTTCTTACTAATGGGAAAAGAGGGAAAAAAGAGGAAATAGGAATTCCATTTTGAACGACCATAAAGCAAATGCAATTATGTAGAGATATTTTCTAATTGAAGGGAAAAATTACTTAGTAAATACTGATTACAATTGTAAAATACTATGGGGGGGGAGGGAGAGAGGGAGGGAGGGAGGGAGGGGGAGAGTGAGTGTGAGTTTTGTTACTGGGGATTGATTCCCATGGCATTATACTTCTGAGTTACATCTTCAACCCTATTTCATTTTTTTTTTTAAGTTTTGAAACATGATCTTACTAGTTGTTGAGGGTCTTACTAAATTGCTGAGGCTAATCGAAAATCCACAATTCCCATCTCAGCCTCACAAGTACTAGGATTACAAGTGTACACCACCATGCCTGGTTACATTGGTCTATTTATTAAGGGCATTTATGCAGATTATAAGAAAGCACAATATTTTGAATTAAATATTTACATCCATTCTATACATGCATGTAGTAGGATTTTAAGTTTTCTTTAAATACATTTTGTAGGTTTAATAATGTTTTTAAACTTTTGTCATTTGAAATAATTATAGGTTTGCAAAAACTTACAAAAAAGTACAAAAATATTCTCTATATACTTTTCCTGGCCCTCTTTGTTGTTAACTATTTGCATAACTATAATAAAACAGGAAAACTGAAAGTTAACGTTTGAGATATCTATAAGCTATTGTGTACCTATGTGTATGTAACTCTGCATTTACTAAAATACAGAGCTTCCTATAACTGTCACCAAAATCAAGATAGACAACTATATCATTGTCTACCTTCAACTCCTTCATAGCCACATCACTCTTCTTCACATCCCTAACCCCTGACAATCACTATTCCCCATCTCTATGATTATGCTATCTTAACAATGTCCTATAAGTAGAATTATACATTATGCATCCTTTCAAAGTTAACTTTTTCAGTCAGCAGAGTCTTTTTGAGCTTCATGAGAGTTGCATGTATCAAGAGTTTATTCATTTAAATCTTTAGTAGTACTCCAATGCTTTAAGTTTATTTTTATTTTAAATATCACCTTATGCTGCCTTAGTTTTTCTTATGGGTTGACTTGTGTCCCCTCTTAAAATTATATGTTGAGGTCCTAACCCTTAGTACCTCAGAATGTTGACTATATTTGGAGATATGACTTCAGAGAGTATCTTTATAATTAGAGGATATTAGGAGATAACATACAAAATGGGAAGTCTGTGTGAAGAAATTTAAGAAGATGACCATCTATAAGTCAAGAAAACAGTCTTCAGAATGAAATCAACCTTGCTGATATGTTGTCTTGGCTTCTAGCCCACAGAACATGAGATAATGAATGCCTATCCTCTGTGTAATATTTATAATGGCTGCCCAAGCAAACTAATTCGGTATAAAAATAGTTTTATATTTATAAATTTATATCCTATCCACGTGTTCATTTATAAAACTTTTTTTTGTGGTAATTGAGATTGAATTCAGGACTTTGCACATGCTAGGCAAGCACCCTACCATTGAGCTACATCTCCAGAACCATTTATACTTATAATACTTTCTATGGTAAGGCAATAACTTGTATATCTATATAATTTATAAACACTTCTCAAAAGGAGTTGTTTTAAATCTCTGAAGCTTTTCCTGCATTGCGTTCTGCAACATAATTATGTCATAGGGGAATTAAAGAGAGTTCATACTTACACATATTATAATAGTTTTGGTGCCTGACTACATCACAATAAAATTTATGTTATAAGGGGGAACACTTAACTGAATAAATTGGATTTTAAAAGACAGTTTATTTTTCACAAACTGCAACAAACAGCATTTGTACCCATTTCTATGTATATTATTGATATATATTTTTTAGAATGGATTGCAGTTAAGCATGCTAGTTGGTATGCTTTTGCAATACAGACATGAATTATAATTAAAATAACTTCCTAGTGTTTGCTTTACTTGACATGGAAAAGGAATGGCAGCATACAAAGTGCAATTGAAATTTAATTTAGTCAGCAACATTTTATGACATCTAATGGTAAGTAATATGGACTTACTCATTAAGAGATATTGGTTATGATTATATTAAAATACAAATACATACACATTAGGGGGAAGCATTTTATCATATTAGTTACACTAGTATATAAAAATATCTTTTTACATATTGGGAAAGAAAAAGAACAAAATCCAGAAAATCATGTCTGTAGTGTACATCACATGTGGTTTGCACTGGAGGTGAGGTGGATATAGGCCCATCAAGTATACTATACATAAGAAGCAATTATAAATCATTTTCGAAAGAATAGCAATGGAACTTACCATCTTGATCCGTGGTCACTGTGATGGCTGTGAATGGCTTGGGAGAAAAACTCAACTCAGAAACTCCATTCATGGCTTCTATTTCAAAGGTGTAATTCACGTGAGACACAAAGTCAAGGACTATCACAGAATTGTTGATCAGGCCAGTATGTCTTGGGATGAATCGGAGTCCTCCACCACAGTCCTCACAATGGCTGGTGTCTAAGCCACATTTCTTACAGATTATACTGTATGTGAGGTCTTTTCTTCCTCCTGTGTCACTTGGTGGGCTCCATTCCAAAATAAGGGCTGTTTCATTGATGTTAAAAACCACATTCCTAGGAGCTGAAGGTGGCCCTAGAGAAAAGCAATTGAAAAACAAATGTACATGTATAGGACAATGAACTATGGTGCTACATTGAAAACTTCATCAATAAATACTTGTTGGTCTTTTATATTAGTTTGAGTTCTTTTTCTTATGGGAGTTATAAAGAACATATTAAAATATTTAATTAAGTCTAGTAAGGAAGAAATCTTTAGGATGAAAACAGTCTATATTTTAACTATTGGGTATATGAATTCCAATATGGAATGTCAAAATCAGATCTCCAAAAATATGGTAATTATGTATCTTAAATTTTCTAAAGAATATATAACAAAAATATTTTAAATCATATCATAGCTTTATTATCTTATTAATTATATCACTATTTTCAAAATTTGAAAAAAAAACAGTAACATTCATTTACACAACACATTGTTTTCAATCACTTAGTCTTCATAGTATGCATATTATGATTGGTGTGTAGATGAAATCCCCATTCAATACTTTGAAAATCATTCAGACTCTATTTCCCAAAGATTGAGAATAAGGATCACAAATTTAGAAAGGGCAGATAATTTAGAGGAGGCAGAGAGATAAAATTGGAGGGAACAAAATTCTTATACTTTTGCTTTGACAAATTGAAGATACAGAATCATTACCTGGCATAGAAAATATAAGGCCAACCATAACATGTGATCATTAGAGGTTTGTTTAGATTAACTTTACTAAACACAAGTAACTATGTCCCTAAAAGAAACCAACACAATCCTCTTGTCATAAAAGCTGAATAAATTGAACTGTTTCTTAGGATTGGGTGAACATCTTCTTTATCACTAGTGTTTTGTGCAAATCACACAACATAAAATACTTAAGAGCCTTTCAACAGTCCAGCCTTTTAAAAGCATGCCAATAATCCTTTACATTTACATCATTCCTTCAAACCTCAGTTTCTTATTATTAATTAAACAAATATTACTTGGATGTCTATTTAATACCACTCACTACAAAGTGGTATATGTGAAATACCAAGGAATCCATACACTGGGAGACCAATGGTTATGATAGATATTTTAAAATATTGCCTAAGTGACTGATCAAATAACATTTCTGCCATAATTTAAAAGGTTTTAAGGAATCTAACTGAATTCTCTCAAATTTCTATTACCAAGAAAATCTGATTAGAAAGCAAGAAGGAAATTCTCTGCAACATTATCTCCTAGAAAGAAATGAAAGCTTTGATGTAGGTTTCTTCTAGATTTTAAACTACAGTCCTTCATAAATAAATATTTAATTTAGTGACTACTGTGTGGTAGATACCCTGCCATGTCTTAGGCTTACAGTAGGAAACATGGTAGGTATTATTCCTGTGTTCTTGTTACTTGCATTTACACATGTAAATAGAAAAATTAAAGCTATAATAAGTTTAGAAATCCAAAGACGGGAGGAGGCTGGGATAGGCAGGACTACTAAAGTCATTGCAATGAATCTGAAAATTCACCTATGTACAACAGGAAAAAACAGATTTTATGCATAGAAGTGATGTGTTTTAAAAGGAACATTCAGGCTGAAGTGTGCTGAATGGTCTGAATTAGAACACAGAAATAGTAGTGAAATTTGTTATACAGTACTAGTGCAGTATAATATTAGTAATAAATCTATACACATTGACTTTGAGATACTAACCCCTTTAGTCTCATTATCTCAGATGAAGAACACCTATTAAAAACTTAACAAATAAGCCAGGATTGGTGCCATATGCTTGTAATCCCAGTACCTGGAAGGCTGAAACAGGAGGGTTGCAGGTTCGAAGCTAGCCTCAGCTATTTAGTGAGACCTCTGCAACTTAGTGAGATCCTGTTTCAAAATAAAGAATAAAAAATAGGACTGGGGGTGTAGCTCAGAGGTAGAATGCCCCTGGGATCAATCTCCAGTGCTGAAAAAAAAAAAAAAAAAAAAAAAGCCGGGTGTGGTGGCACATGCTTGTAATCCCAGCATTTGGGAGGCTGAGACCAGAGGATCCAGGTTCGAGGCCAGTCTCAGCTACCCAGTGAGGCACTCCGCAACTTAGTGAGACCTGGTTTCAAAATAAAGAATAAAAAATAGGGCTGGGGGTATAGCTCTGAGGTAGAATGCCCCTGAGTTCAATCCCCAGTACTGCCAAAAAAAAAAAAAAAAGCCAAAAAACCAACCAAACAAACAAAACTTAATATACCACTTATGGTAACTTGAAATGATATTTGAATATTTATAATGTTTGCAGACATGAAAACTTGGGACTTAATAGGTTAAGAGGAGTTATATTTTCCTTTTTCTTTTTGCCAGTGTTGATGTAAGCAATCCATTGGGTAGGCTCTTCAGCCACCTGTTTTTATGATACCTATAGCCAGAGCCAGACCTAGAGACATGATGGGAGTTTTTCTAAAATATTGTTAGGTGCCTTGATTTATGCAGTTTATTTTCCAAAGCGTTTAGAGAAAAGCCTGTCCTCAGGCAAGAAAATATGGAGGTGATTATAAACTTGAGCGTTTTACCTTCTACCTAGACTTATGCTCGGTAGATAAAAATTCATTATCATTATCATAATAATGCCTTCCTACAGAATGACATATTCATATTGTTGGTTTTTTCTCTTATTTATAGTAGAAATCATGAATTATTATTCATTTATACCTCCATAGCTAGGGAAAATGTTATCAATTATGTTATGGGTGTCTACAAGTATATAACTCTGCCTTGAGATACTTAAAAAAAAGAAAAAAAAAGACAGACACCCCTCTTACTCAAGGGCCCTCATACCAATTTGCATGACGATTAAATAGCTTTTTAATTGCTGTTAAATTATGTCAGCTAAACTGTGATTTCATGCAAATATTAAGCTGTAATGACATGCAGTGAATCATTTAGTAAGATTTAGAACTTGGAACAAAGAGAGACAATTAATTCTAATCCTTAGATTCAACTAAATTATGTGTCACTGGGCTTTATGAATGTGGCCTGATTGCTTTGTTATGATTTATAAATTATACAAAGAGTATGTGACATATTGAAAAAATAACTTGGCAGCAATAACCCCCTTGTAGAAAATTCTCAGGGATTCCCCTATGTTAATTTTCCTTTCTTTAAAGAAAACAAATAGTTCACATAGAAGAAAAGCAATCTCTACTCTTTACCCTCCAGACTAACTTTACAAGAAAATGGTAATTATTCTGATTGGCAACTAGCAATTTTTTAAGTTCATCATATAATAAAACTTACATTAAAAATCACAACTTTATACTGGTTTTTCTACAAATTTATCTCCTACTAAAAACAGTTTTTTGCTTTAATCTGGTCTTCCCCTTCATACTTTATACTTCAAAATATTAAAGTTCCATAACAGTAAAGCATATGATAAGCTTGTGGCAAACTGTCTCCTCCATTTTCAGGAAAGCCCCCACCAACTCAGGCTTCTCAGCTTCCTCTCTGCATAGCAGAGTCCAGACATGATATGCCTATTGTTTAATTGACTTTATTTTAAGTTTTTTAAGAGCTGGGCGTGGTGGCACACTCTTGTAATCCCAGCATTTGGGAGGCTGAGACTGAAGGATCCGGGTCAGCGACCTAGTGAGGCACTCCGCAACTTAGTGAGACCTGTTTCAAAATAAAGAATAAAAAATAGGGCTGGGGGGTATAGCTCGGAGGTAGAATGCCCCTGAGTTCAATCCCCAGTACCACAAAAAAAAACAACAACAAAGTTTTTTATGTAAATTATTTTAAAACATAACTGTCTATATCAAAATATTTCTGTGTAACTTTTCCAGACTCATAAAATAGCAATGAGATCAGTACTCAATTAAAACTATTTTGGCATATTAATATGGAGACAAAAGTAACATAATTGCTTCACATTCTTGACTCTAACATTTCCCCCAAATCTGTTCATAAGACCTTATTTCTCAAAAAGCATCTGGAAGAATAATAGTATTCTTCAGTATACCCTTAAATAAAGACTGACAGAGAAGTACAGCAAACCTAAGTGGCATAGATTTATATGCTTATAATCATAAAAATATGTTAATTGAAAAAATAGGTGTGTGTGTGTGTGTATGTGTGTGTGTGTGTGTGTGTGTGTGTGTATGTATCTGGTACTGGGGATTGACACAGGGGCATTCTACCTCTGAGGTACACCTCCAGCCCTTTCTTTGAAACAAAGCCTTATAGGCTGCTGAGAGTCTTGCTTCATTTCTGAGATTCTTCTAAAATCTGTGATCTTCCTGTCTCAGCCTCCCAAATATTGGGATTACAGGCCTGCACCACCAAGCACAGCTGGGATTTTTCATATTCATTGAAGAGTGACTATTCACATATAAACTCTATTGATAATTAAACTTTGCAGATGCATTTTTGACTTTAAGAACAAAGAAACTTTGACCTGAAGATATCAAGTCACATAAAGTGTATTGCTTATTAAATTATATTTTACCAGTTCTTAGGTTACTATTTTAATTAATTTAATGAGTATGAGGAATGTGGTAGTATAGTTTCCTAACAGAAATGAAATTTATTCATGTTTCTGGGTTTATAAATGAGAGAAAATAGCTCCGTGTTAACCTGTGTCAAAGAAACATTAAAAGAACATAACGCACCACCTAGAAATGTTCACTCTTATAGCAATAGAGTTACTATGTGAATAGGTAACAGCTTTTTCAAATAACCAAGATTATACTATTTATTAAACAAAGATAAATACACTAGTACAATTTAGAAAATGTATAATCTTAGATGTATTATAAGAAAATATAATTTTTCAAATAGACATACAGACAAAATTAAGACATAATCTGACATAACCTAGAAGTCTTCTCATCTTCCTTTGCATTTGACTATTAATTTTAATTTTTATGTATCATATTGTTATCCAATATCCTTCTTGGGTAGTCGTTTTTTTTTTTCGTGCTGGGGATCAAATTTAGGGGTGTTCTATCTTTGAGCTACATTCCCAGCCCTTTTTATCTTTTTATTCATTATTTAGAAATAGGGTCTTGCTAAGTTGCTGAGAGCCTCACTACGTTGCTGAGGCTGGCTTTGAACCTGCAATCCTCCTGTTTCAGTCTCCCAAGTACTGTAATTACAGGGGAGTGCCATCAGCACACCTAACTGTGTAATCTTTTGAAAGGGCACTTAATAGGAATATTTATAAATAAAATTCTGTATTGTTTTTGTCTGAACCACTTCTTGATCTACCCGTAAGCTTGTTTTTCAATCAAATATTTGTCTATTGGGAATAAATGATATATAATCACAAAACTGAAACTCTAACACTGGCACAGGGAAATAACTATATCAATTCATTCAGATTAAAAACTGAGTTCTATAATTATGTTGAGGTCATGTAATTTTTAGTGGTTGGGTGATGCCTAATGATTTTATGTTTAAACTTTCTTTTAACCTCTATCACAGTATATTCTGCCCATAGAAAGTCTGGTAAGTAAATATTAAAATGTGTCTTATATAGTTCTTGTATTTTGAATTATTTTCAAGAATAGAACATCAAAACAAACAATTCTGCAAGCATCATTGCAATTCTACAAAAGACACCCTAAAATAATCATATTGTATAGCATTTAAATAATTTATATGCAGAGGAATAGCTGAAATTTAAATTTTGGGGGCTGGGGATGTAGCTCAGCAGTAGAGAACTTGCCTAGCATGTCTAAGGCACTGAGTTCAATCCCCTGCACCACCAAAAATAATAAAAAATAAAATGTAAAATATTCTTCAAAATTCAGCAGCATAGGTACTTCATATCCTTTGCATACACAGAGATTAATATTCATTATCTACAGTTCTTGCACTTACTTCCAATTACTAAATTGATGCCTAAAATTAAACTGCATTAATTTCCTCATGGTGCCATGATTGAGGACTAAAATAATTCTTTTTAGATTTTCTATTATTTCTAAAGTTCATAATTAAAAAATTATATATAATAAAGAAATAAACAGACCAAGGATCATTCTTTTTTAGAATAAAATCTAGAGTTCTCAGCTTTTGGGAGAAATATCTATAACTAGGCCTTGGTCCATTCCTGAGCCTCCCATTTACCTTGGCTGCAACTCAATACCTTGTACATACAATTCCTGAGTTGGCTTTATATTTTTCTCTGTGGAAAATTTATTATTTTTAAATTATTGGTACATTATAATCATACTTCTTAATGAGGTGTCAATTGGTAGAGGCACACGTCCACATATCACTCATTTAATCCTTTCCCAATTCCCACCCGATTGCTTCCCTCCTACTTCCTTCTGATGTTTGGCTTAGTAATTGACTTTGATATGCTTGTGAATGTACATCATTTACATTAGGGTGTTTCCCTCTCCCCCTCTCCTATCACCTTCACATAGGTCACCTTTTTGCTCATCTAAGGTTTCTTCTTCTTCTTCATCTAGAGTGACTCCTATGACCCATTTTCTCCCTAACTTCCACATATTAGGGAGAACATCTGATATTTTACTTTTTGTGACTGAATAATCTCACTTAACACAATGTTTTCCAGTTCTATCCATTTCCCTGTTCCCTCCAAATGATTTTGTTCTTTTTTTTTGGCTGAGTAAAATTCAATTGTGTACATATCCCATAGTTTCATAATCCATTTATCTGTTGATGGACATCTTGGCTGGTTCCATAATTTGGCAATTATTAATTGTGCAGCTATAAACATATATACACATGCATTAGTCTGGTAGTTTGTTCTCCAACCTTTTGGGTAGATACCCAGAAGTGATATTGGTAGATTCATTCCCATTTGTTTGAGGATCCTCTGTACTGTTTTCCAAAGTGGTTGCACTAATTTGCAATCCATGCTCTTGGATAGGCAGAATAAATATCATTTAATTGGTCATTCTTCCAAAAGTGATCTACAGATTCAATGTGATACCTTAAATTGCCAAGGTCATTCCTCACAGACATAGAAAAATCAGTCCTTAAATTCATTCGAAACAACAACAAAAAAATAAACTCACAATAGTCAAAGTAGTTCTTAGGCACAAGAACCATGCAGGAGGCATCACAATATCTGACTTCAAACTATACTACAAAGACACATTAATAAAAACAGCATGGTATTGGCACACAAAAAAAACACATATACCAATAGAGGAGAAGAGGAGACTCAAAAACAAATCTGTAAACTTACAGCCAATTGATTTTTGACAAAGGAGCCAAAAACATACACTGGAAAAAAAGTTAGCCACTTCAACAAACAGTGCTGGCAAAACTGGTTAACCATATGCAGAAAAAAAGGAAATAGACCCCAGTTTCTCACCCTTCACACGAGTCAATTCAAGATAAATCAAAGACCTAGAAATGAGACCAGAGACCTTGCAGTTTTTTGAAGAGGGCCTAGGTCAACACTTTAACACATAGGCACAGGTAAAACCTTTCTCAACAAGACCGTAAAGACACAAGAAATTCAAAGGAAGATCAATATGTGGGATTGCATTTAACTGAAGAGCTTCTGTGCATAAAAGGAAACCATCAAGAACCTCAACAGGGATCCCACAGAATGGGGGTAAATTTTTGCCAACTTCTCCTCCAGTAGAGGACTGATATCTAAAATATACAGAGAACTCAGGAAACTCATTGCTAAGAAAACAAATAATCCAATCAAAAAATAGGCAAGTGAACTAAATAGGTACTTCACAAAAGAAGAAATACAAATGGCCAATAAATGTATGAAAAAATGTTCAAAATTATTAGCAGAGAGATGCAAATCAAAACTACCCTGAGATTTTACCTAACTCCAATTAGAATGGTGATCACTAAAAACACAAACAACAAATGCTGGCAAGGGTGTGGAGAAGTGAAAACTCTGTGGGAATTTTCTATCCATTCTTCATATTTATATTCAGTTGTTGGCCTCTTTGTGACAACCCTCTGCTGTCCTCAGGTAGAACTGAACTTATCACTTTAAAACCTTTTAGGTATGTATTCAAAATATATAGCTAACTCTACAGAGCATAGTTAGTATTTCACATTATTTATTTTCATTCAATCATCACAATAAACCTTTAAGTAATTATTAATACACCCACAATCTTAGCAAGTAATGTGTATATTATATTGGTTTATTTGCACTTATATTCACAAATCTATAATGTTCTCAAAGGTAATCCAAAGGTAATATGTGCTTCAACTAAAGGAATGAATAGAATGTGTGGTTTTTTGCAGTTCTCTAAGGATTGTGGTTCCTATTAGGCATATATTTTGACAAATAATAGAAAACAGAGCATTTTAATAAGAGCCTGATATTACCAAGTATAGATCTATATGACATGAAAATAATTTGAAGTGAAAAAGAATGTTTATATTATGAAGAATGAAGTTAAAATCCACTGAAGAATGTGAAGCTACCATCTCTCTCTTCCTATTACATATTAGAAAGGAATATAAAATTATCAAAATACAGTTCTATAGACATGTGAGACTTCAAAACTAAACATTTGCATTCCCAAATTTTGATGCAGTAAAGTGTGGTTATAATTTTATCTTGCAAAATTCTAAAAGAGTTGTTATTAACTATCTTTATAAATGCAGGAAAATTTTAAAAAATATAATCAATGTAAACTGCAGAATTACTAAGTGTAAGAGTTATAGAAATGTACTATATCTGCTCAGGTCAAAAGTAAAAAAGAAGTTGAGTGTTGCAGCACAGGTCTGTAATTCCAATACTTGGGAGGTTGAGACAGGTAGACTGTAGGTTGGAGAACAGCCTCAGCAATGTAGCAAGAATCTCACAAACCTAGAAAGACCCTGTTTCAAAACCAAACAACAACAAAAATATGGTGGGGGTGTATATTATAGGTATAATGCCCCTGGGTTCAGTCCCTGATACAACAACAACAACAAAGATTAAAAGAGAAAATACAAGATTAAAAAAGCATAACAAAATTATAAATTAAAAATGAGTAGCTGGCCTTAGATGTTTTGAGTTAAACACAATACATACAAAAGGCATAACTACATACAGTCTTTCTCTGTGTTTGAGGTAATTATTGTTAAATAAGCACCCACTTGAAATGAGAGATATGAGTGGCACCACTCTGGTAAGAAGCCCTATATATGAAGCAATGTGGGAAAGCCTTTAATTCTTCATGTTACCTACAGATACATAAAACACTCACACTGGAGAGAATCCTTATGTATGTCAAATGTGGAGAAACCTACTATGGTCCTAAATCACTTAGGAGATATAAAATGAGTTACCCTGAAAAGAAATAGCATGGATGTAAGCGATGTGGGAAAGCCTTTAGTTCTTCCAGTTACCTTCAGAGGCATGAGTGAATTCACTCTGGTGAGAAGCCCTATGTATGTAAGTAATATAGGAAATCCTTCAGACTATGCAGTCCCTTGTACAAAAATTAAAAAACAACTCACATGTGAGTGTAAACCCAAATATACACTGTTAGAAGGCTTCAGTATCACAGGAAAATGCATAGTTGAGAGTACACTTATCAATGTAAAATTTGGGGGAATGCCCCTAGCAATCTTGGAATAATTCATAGATATGAAATAATAGAGATAATAAAATCCAATTCACAGATATGAAATAACAGAGATAATGAAATCCATTTTTACAACTTCTTCATTTCTGGTCTCTGAAAAATTATAGATCCTACATTGTGTTTATAGTGAGTCACCTAACCAATCAGTTGAAAGAACACAGTATGGTGAAAAACCTTGACTAAAAGTTTGGTCCACATGTTTAGATGCACACTGGATTAAAACCTTACAACTGTGAAAAGCATCAGAGCGTTATAACAAATAGTTTCCAAGTCCTGTGGAAATACCTCATGTTGTTTAATCTTCTATGTACAAGAAATATGAAGAGTTCAACAAAAACAACTTCTGTGGGATACTCCAGAAAACACACAAGGTGAAGGAAATTATCTAAAACTTATGAATATATTGTATCTA
The DNA here is from genome assembly GCA_004027655.1 of Graphiurus murinus. Classification (NCBI taxonomy): domain Eukaryota; kingdom Metazoa; phylum Chordata; class Mammalia; order Rodentia; family Gliridae; genus Graphiurus; species Graphiurus murinus. The sequence continues at coordinate 106,393 of PVLC010000714.1, forward strand.
TCAATGATTTACTCTGGAAGTAAATCTTTGGACAATGCATTGCTAATTTTCACTCTTAAATGATGAGGTATCATAATTTTAAGATTTGTTTAAGAAATAGTGTATGAACTGAATATCAGTCAGGTCACAATTATTAACATATATATATATATTTGCATCCCCTGAACTCTCAGGCTCAGGAGGCCCGGGGCTTTGTCCTCTGAGCCTAAGTGGTGACTAAACAGAAATGCTATATCCTGATACCACCTGAGTTCTTGATCTCCAGGGACAAAAATGTCTTCTGCATCATAATCATAATCATAGAATGATGTATGAGTTGTCTGCATTTTTCCTTTGACATTGAGTCATTATTATCTCATTCTTACAACTTAAGATCTTCTTTCCATCATATAAATTGTGCTTTTCATGATCCCATTGCTCAAACTTTTGATTGCAATTTATTCCTCATCATTATACCACAAAGAAAAAATAAAGAAGAAAAGAAAAAAAAAATGAGACAGAACCATGAGTGTTGGCACATGCTTGTAATCTCAGTATCCCAGTACTTAGGAGGCTAAGACAGGAGAATCACAGGTTCATAGCCAGCTTCAGGTACTTAGTGCAGCCCTCTACAACTTAGTGAGACCCTATTTTAAAATAAAGAATAAAAATAGGGCTGAGGGTGTGACTTGGAGGTAGAATGCCCCTGGGTTCAATCTCCAGTACCACAATAAAAGAAAAAAGAAAAGAAATGAGGGTGACATATAAAAAGGTAAAAGTTATAATTTGAGAGAGGAAGTATAAAACAATAGATTCTAGCAAGCTAATCAACCTTCCACAAAATGTATAACCCTGTACAGATAATGTGAATCTGTATAAAATTTTGGATAAATTCTTGGTATCTGGTGTGTTGTGTTTAAGTAGATGGTATTGAATGGGACAATTCTCCCTGAGTGTCTACTTTAGAGGACAGAAATAAGTTCACACTGGCAACAAGTGGAATCTCCATTCTCCAATATTAGCAGAATGTCCTCTTAGTAGTTATTTTCATCAAGATAATTTCATAAAATAACCTATGCTGAAATAAAAAATAAAATAATTGTTTCAGAGAACTCCATGAAACTCAAATGAGATCTTATGTTAATGATTTGTATTGGGAAAATGAGAATTCATTACATACAGATGTCTATTCAGTAGTGTAGGGTCATTTTAATTTTAAAAATAGAGCATTGTAGCACACTGAGTGAATATTTAGAGTTATTTTCTATAATAAGACAAGTATAAAATATAACATGGCCTGCTGGAGATAATAAAATCCATTTTTGCAACTTCTCCCTTTCTGGCCTCTGCAAAATTATGGATTCCACATTGTGTTTACAATGAGTCACCTAACCAATCAGTTGTGCTTTTGAACAATTTCAGTTGTGAGAGAAACAATCAAGGAACCAGAATGCTCTCCTCCGTGCAAAATATAAGAGCGAGAGATGGAAAAAAAAAAAAAAAAAACAGAAATAATAAGCAGAGTGGGGCCATGTGGATTGTGAGTACCCTGCCCCCACCCAGAAGTCAGGGACCTGAATAAAGCAGCTGAAAAGAGGAAAGAACTCTTCTGCTGCACCTTTACTGCTATTTATTCTCCTCAAAATAGGAATGAGAGAATAATGACTTTCTGAAGTGGTCAATTATTCCAGCAATAAAGAAGCTATGCTTTACAATGTTAGCTTTACAGCAAAAGTAAATTGAAGTTTTATGCTTTTTTTGCACAATCACTCTCATTGTATATCAAATACAAAGACATGCTATTTGCCTGTGTTTTAAGAATGAAGTTGCAAGAAACTGTTTCTAATCACAAGGTATTTGATTACATGTTTACATGATCAAAACAAAACAAAATAAAATCCTTATCGGTATGCATTGAGACTTTTCTGAGTGACATAATTGTTTGTTAAATGAGTTATTGTCCAGCACCCATATAGTAGCTTTAAAATAAATCTTCTATTAATTTAAACACATGAAAAATATCAAAGTAAAATGCTAATATTATGGAATTATTTTTTTTTCTAATCTCTTACTCCTCCACCTGTTAGACCCTTACTTCATTCCTCCCCATCCTCTCAAGGTCAGCCATTTCTGCTCGATAAATAGTTTTTTGTCGTTTTTAGCAACTCTTATTTTCTTTTGTTTCTCCAACCTTAGTGAATGTTTTTCCCTTTTGGCATGGAAAAGCCTTAGACAGTTATTTTGATAACAGACACTTTGGCAAGCAGCAAGGTATCCTGTGCTCTGAATTGCTCTCAGAAGCAGCCCTAATTGACCAAGACCTGATACCGCAGAGTGTTCTCCACAGCTCCACCTTTAAAGTACAAAACACACGTTAATGAGTCATTTGAGAAATCAAGTTAAGGATGTATGAAATAGATTAATATATCAGAGAAAACATTTCATGTTAAATTTCTTACTCATAATTTCTTTTATATATCTTACAGTTTATACAAAGGAAATATAATTTGCTAGTTTAAAACAAAAAGTAGGATAAAACCTGAATGTATGTTGGTGTAAGTAGATATTAGGACCATTTTAGGTATCCTAATACAGTTAAAATTGGAGAGGGAGAGACAGGTCAAGTCTTCACCTTGGATGTGCTTGGTTTTAAATACAATTTAGGTGTATATGGTTGGGCTGAGTGGTTTTATGCAGAGGTGGACATATGATCAAGTTTTTTTTTTTATTTTACTGTTCTTTTTGTTTTAAATATAATACTCTATAATAATTTGAAAATAATGTTTGGGAGAGATGGGAAACTAAAAGAAGAAGACTTTCCAGGAGATTAAATTATCCCAAAGGAGAGTTGAAAGTTTTAACTAAAGTTGGGGTAGGAATTGACATAAAATAATGGATAGAAAAAATACTAAAAAGTAGAATTGATAGAAAATGTCATGGGCAGGTATAGGGATCATGATATTAAGGTTTATTTTTTAGAAGTCTAAGTATGTGAGGATTCATTGGGATAAGAAAAAATGAGTAAGGATAGATGAGCAAGTCAGCATAGAAAGAAATAAAGTTGGCTTTGGCTTTTAGAGTTTAAGCACGAAATTGTTGGTTTCATCATTCATCAAATATTTAGTGTCCACTATATGCAGCTACTATTATGAGTGGTGATGATGCAGGTAAGAAAGAACATCCATGATCCTATGGCCCTTGAGTTCTAGTGTGGGTAGAGTAGTATAAACAAGGAAACAAGTATGTAGTTAAACCAGGGGATTTTTAAAAAATTATATAATCCATACAAGATAAGAAACAATAACATATAAAAGAGTAAGTGGGATGCATTCTATTTTTGAATGGGTGGTCAGAAAATTCCTGTTCTAACAGCCAATATTTGATCCTGAATAGAAAAAGAAAAGAGCATAAGAAATTTTACAGGGAAAAGAGAATTGCAAGTAGAGAAAACTGATATCACTAAGATGAGAATGAGCTCATTATCTTTTAAGTCCAGGAGTTTATTTTAAAAAGTGAGTAAGATGAGATATGAAGACTGAGACGCCAAGAGGTTTCCATAGAACACACAAGTTTTCTGATCCCATGATCAGACGGCTAGAAAATTTTGGACCTCAGGAAGGAGGACTGGGATAGTGATAAAGATGAGTATCATCTATCTACAGATGAAATTTTAAACTCTGAAAGACAATGAGAATATGTGACAAGACGAAAACATGAGAAAATTTAATATTTCTCATGTAATCAGAAGAGGAGAAACAATCAATGGCAAAAAGCAAAATGGTCGGAAAATTAGGAGGGTGTTGTAGAGATTGCAATGTTGTATAGAGTTAATTCATAGGCAAGAGGACAAAAACAGTTTCCAATACAAAATGTCAATGAAGATCATTGGTGAATTTTTCTTATACATTTTACTTGAAGTGGCAGAAGAAAAGTTGAAGTGTAGTGGATTAAGCAGCAGGAAGATGAGTACACTAAGATAGAAGGAAAAGTAAAAGTGAAAAGTGTCCACAGTCAAATTTGACTGCTCTTTCAAGACACTTGATCTAGAGGAGAGAAAATTTGAACTGAATACATTTTAATAGAAATTTGACTGTACATTAGATATTATAAGGAAGTTAGTAAAAACATGTTAGAAGAGGAAATACACAATAATAGCCAGACCCAACATGTGAGAATATAATTAAATCTTTTCTATGAAAGGAATAGCTTGACTTAGGCTCTATTTTACAAAACTGCCATTGTGTAACTATGTGTCTTTGGATTTTTGTAAAGATAACATTTCCTGGAAATTGTGAGTTTCAACCTCTCCTTAGCTTTCTCTTCATCCAATGGAATAAAGATCGTAAGCCTATATTTCCACCAGTAGGAGCATAGCACAGAAGCCCTGCAGTGAAAATAAAATTTCCATCAGTTTTCCACTATGTTGTTCCTGCATAGTGACTCATTAGTGGCAGGATGGCAAGATCCCTTTTTGGAAAAAGTAAAATTTCCCTTGCTGAGCTGCTGAGCTGTTTTCAAATATGTGTAGTTTTTTTTTGTTTTTTTTTTTTTACGATGTCATAGAAATTACTTCTGACACTTTGGTGTCCCATACAGGAGACAAATCATCTCCAGAGAATTGTGAAGATTTCTTTTTGGGGAGATGCATTCCACTGCCAAGTTGCTGGTGGCCCCAAAACAAGAAATATTGCTATTTCATGGCTGACAACAGACCTCGAGGAGAAAGCAGAATGGCACCATGAGGGAGACACCCTTGCTCGTTTCATGGCACCCAGGTAATTCTGCATTCAGAACAACAGGAAGAAAGTGTCAGTGTCATAGGAAGTGACCTAAGTATTTGCTTGATGGTCAACATATCCTGGCATAAGGATTCTGTAGAAATAAGCAGGGGGATCTGAAAATGTCTAACAAATGCATACTCCAAAATTAAGGCTTTCCTGCAAGAGTCCTGGTCAGATGGGGAAGTGGCATCCCAGTTTAAGAAACTCCCAGAAACATTGGGTGGAGGTGGGGTTGATACACGGGTGGAAACATACATCGTCACTCATACTGGGGTGGTAAAGGCAAGATACCACTAGATAGAGTTTGAGTCTCTACCTGAGGGTATATATGAAATAAAGAGGAAGGAAGGAAGGAAGGAAGGAAGGAAGGAAGGAAGGAAGGAAGGAAGGAAGGAAGGAAGGAAGGAAGGAAGGAGTACCTAAAATACAAAAGAAAGGACAAAATTCCTACTCATAGTCCATTAGATCTAATATTACAATATTGGGGAGATAATCTGCAGAACTTGGTATTTCAGTTATAAATGACCACTCATAAGTTAAAGCAACAAAATGGATCCAGAGACATTTTAGTTCATGTGATTTATAAATCTTTAACAAATACAGGCTAATCAATTAACAATTGTTTTGTTTGCTCCAGTAAAATGTTGAGATAGTATCCATTGTTAGGATTGGTGCCAAACTTTGTATGAGTACAAATATTAAGGTGTAAGACTTATATTATGTGCTTCAGAGTAATGTTGGAGGTATACTGTCCATTGTTAGGATTTTTGTGAGACTTTGTGTAGTGACAAATTTATAGGTGATGGAATGATTAATAAAATAGACAAAAACCAAAATCTCAAGCAGTAAAATATTGAAACTGCTTTATGGATACTGATCTCTGTGTTTAGTAAATTACACACCATATTTCAAGGGCAAAAAAAAACAACAAAAAAACCAAAAAAAACAAAGCAGAAAGAGAGTGCTGCAAAAGAAAGATAGCTACAAAAAGAAAAAAAAAAAAAAGATGGCCAAAGAAAAGATTAATGCTTTGATTACACACACACACACACACACACACACACACACACACACAGGATTGTGAATTATGGCCATTAAAATTTTTGCATTAAAAATGGGTCAAAAGTTTGAACAGGTGAGAACCATGGTAACAAGGGTAATGATTTTGAATTAAGACACTGAGATTTCTTCCCTATGGACATGGGAAGGGCCATGGGCTCAGCCGCCAAGGTGCTTTTGGGTTTTCCGCTAATGCTTAATGCTATAGTTTAAAAGTTAACCATGTTGGAATTTCCCTTCCAGTATTCTAGGACTGCTGCATAAAGCCTTCAGCCTTTGGTCATAGCTGGTTTTACTTCATCCTGTGTACCTGCCCTGTTCAACTTTTAATGTCAGCAAGAGACAACATATTTGTTTTTTATCAAATGTGTTTTTTTATATGTAAGGAATAGTTTAACATTACTTTCTTTTGGATATTAATTAAGAATTTTTACTAAAAAGAAGTATCTTGTCTATGCTAAAAGATTTCTATAAGGATAGTCTTAAATATAAGAACCAAATAAATAAAACAAGAGATTTATTGGTATGAGGAATTATTAAAGTTTTTTTTTTTATAATTTTTTTTCCAGTACTGGGGATTGAACTCAGAGGCATTCTACCTCCGAGCTATACCCCCAGCCCTATTTTTTATTCTTTATTTTGAAACCGAGTCTCACTAAGTTGTGGAGTGCCTCACTAGTTAGCTGAGGCTGGCCGTGAACCCGGATCCTCCGGTCTCAGCCTCCCGAATGCTGAGAATGCTGAGATTACAAGCGTGCGTCACCACACCCAGCTGTTATTAAAGTTTTTTTAAAGTCACAGTTAGTACATTAATTTTATGATTAAAGCCATTTTGTTTTCTCAGGACATTAATTTGCTCGTAGTAAAAGTTTACAAAAATTAGCCTAGAGAGCAAGAGTTTGGCAGTTTTTTTATCAAGATAATTTATTATATTCTTCATAATAAAATAATAAGGCTTTTTGCTCTTAATGACATTTATGAAAAACCTGTTTAAGAGGAAAGTTTTTGTCAAGATAATATCCTGTGTTTGCTGACCTTGATCACCTAGAAAGCTGCATCTTAGCAAAATCAAGGTTTAAGTGTCTGTATTTTAAAGCAGACTAAATGAACAACTATAACTTTGAGTTGTTATATTTAACACCCTATATATCTATGACTAGATGTATATACATCTGAGGGCTAAATATGCTAGATATCTGAGATTCATCTAAATATTTCATCAATCTTATAAAGGTAAAGGTGTATGAGTTCTATATACATGTAAGATAACCAATAAGTGAGCTCTTTATGCAATGTGCTTTGTATTTGTACCTTAATCAAAGTCGGGCATGGTGATGCACGCTTGTAATCCCAGCATTTGGGAGGCTGAGACCGGAGAACCCAGGTTCGCTGCTAGCCTCAGCTACCTAGTGAGGCACTCCACAACTTAGTGAGACCCTGTTTCAAAATAAAGAATAAAAAATAAGGCTGGGAGTATAGCTCAGAGGTAGAATGCCCCTGAGTTCAATCCCCAGTACCGCAAAACAAACAAACAACAACAACAAAAAACTTCTGCCATATATATTTAGTGGCATTCAAAAGTCCCTATCATTTAAGACCTGGTTTATATCTTTTTGCTTTGATTGAATAAATGTTTTATTATTGTAAAAGAGAGATAGATACGTTCATCAAGTAATACGCTTATTTCTAATTATTAATACTGTTCTCTAAACTCATAAAAGATCTAGAACTATTCATTCATTTTTTGTCAATGCTCTTAACCTATATAGAGTTATAGTTATATTACTGAGCCATGATTACTAAGTTTCATTTGAATAGTAAAAGTTAAGGTTAATATATATATATCAGTTACACAGAAGTTAATATATATATATATTAAGTTAATATATATATATTACATAGAAGTTACATAGAAGTTACATAGAAGTTAATATATATATTAACTTAATATATATTAATATATATATATTAACTTAATATATATATATATATATATTAACTTCTATGTAACTTCTAGTATTAATATTAGTTACATAGAAGTTAATATATATATTAACTTAATATATATTAATATATATATATTAACTTAATATATATATATATTAACTTCTATGTAACTAATATTAATACTGGCTAAATGTATTTATATTTCTTAAGTATATTCTAAAATGCATAGCTTAAGAGAACACTTTACCAAGATGATGTCCTCTAAACAAAATTATTGATAGTGATGTATCTTAAGGTTTATATTTGTGTATTTCTAAATTATATTATGAACATCTTTAAGCAAAGATAATTAGAGGTGATGAAGCACTTAGAATTCTAAATCGTGACACTCTGATTAAAAATTGGATATATGTATATTTGAATTTAAAAGGGTATTTGTTTATGTCATCAAATATTATCAAAAGTATCATACAGCCGGGCATGGTGGTGCATGGTTGTAATCCCAGCATTTGGGAGGCTGAGACTGGAGGATCTGGGTTCATGGCCAGCCTCAGCTACCTAGTGAGGCATTCCACAACTTAGTGAGACCCTGTTTCAAAATAAAGAATAAAAAATAGGACTGGGGGTATAGCTCAGAGGTAAATGCCCCTGAATTCAATCCCCAGTACCACACACACACAAAACAAGTATCATACAAACTGGATTTGTTTTGTCTTTAATAGTTTTGTATTTTTAACAGAATAACTAAAAAAAGTTTTGATATCCATCACCTGAAAATAGGCTATAATACTGAACTCTATTCATTAAAAAGGACAAGTGAAACTGATCTAGGTGCTTAACAACTGAGACTTGGAGAACAATCAGGAAATAAAAGATCTAAGAAGAAACAGCCAATATTTTGGTCCTAGCCCTCCAAAGTTAAATAGGACAAAGAGGAAGACATCACTAAGGCCCCTGTAACTTTTGTGAGTCATCTGACCTCCCAAAACAGGGAGATCATGAAAGCTCCAGAGACTGGGAGCCACCAGCACATATTATGCAAAAAGGAGGGTCATTGGACAGGAAAATGTTCCATATGCTTCAAGGGAAGAAAATGGCCAACAAGACCATGACCCATCCTAGCAGAAGGCACAACTGTCAGAAGAAAAACCTCACAGATTCCCTAGAAATAACCCGGAGGGGCCTTGACTGACCTCAATAGCAAAAATTTTATAATTTATGTTTGCTCAAAATTGGGCTAACTACTTGGTCTTGAACACACAGTAGGAAAGTATAATCCAAAGCAAAAGTGTGATTTTGTGGTATTAGGAGAGAGCAATATTCCTGGAGTCCTTATAAGATGCTATGAAACTAGACCTGTCCCTCTTGAGGTTTTATAGGTATAAGACCACCAGACACCTAAAAGAAAAAACAAAATATGAGATGCTTGATTTACAGACAGTTCAACCAAATATGTGAGAACAATGGACTGATAGCTATTGATAACCCTTACAATAAGCAAATTATTAGTGCTAATGGACAGGGTAAAACCAGTCAATATACTAAATTGCATGCTGTGTTTGTTTTTTTTGTTTGTTTTGCTTTGTTTTTAGAGTAAGTTATAATTAACAGAGATGTGTCAACTCTACCTGAGATATCATCAAGAGAACAGGTAAACAACTAGATGTTGCCAGTAGGATGATATAGAAAATTCATTTAGCTCTTGATATGAATTAGTTGAGGATGCTGAAGTTGATGAAGTTTGAGAGTAAAAGGTATCATATGTGAATGAAATTTGAAGAAAAGAGTAGTGATATATAAAAAAGTAGGGTTGTGGGACTATAATTAGATATTTTCTATTAAAGGAATAGCTGGATTTAGGTTCCATATTGTAAAAACTGTCATTGTGTAATCTTCTGTGTGCTTTTATTTTTGTGAAGACAGCATTTCCTAGAAATTGTCAGTGCCAACCTCTCCTGTAGCACCCCTTTCAGCCAATGGCATAAAGATTGTGAGGCTGTGCTCACATCAATAGAAGCACAGCAGAGAAGCCCCACACTGAAAGTTAAACACCCAGCAACTTTCCACCATGCTGTTTCTCCATGCCTAACTCACTGGTTGCAGGATCCCTTTTTGCAAAAAGTAAAATTTGCCTTGCTGAGCTGCATTCAAATATGTGTCTCCAAGCCGGGCGTGGTGGCGCACACTTGTAATCCCAGCATTCGGGAGGCTGAGACTGGAGGATCTGGGTTCGTGGCCAGCCTCAGCTACCTAGTGAGGCACTCCGCAACTTAGTGAGACTCGGTTTCAAAATAAAGAGTAAAAAAATAGGGCTGGGGATGTAGCTCAGAGGTAGAATGCCTCTGAGTTCAATCCCCAGTACCGCAAAAAAAAAAAAAAAAAAAAAAAAAAAATGTGTCTCTTTTACAACACCATAGAAATTTACTTCTGACAAATTACACGACTAAATGAGCAAATCAGCCACCATAATTTGAGAGATTAGCTTTGTATATAAGACATTTATTTTTCAGACTGCAGCCATTTGGAAGCCCTAAAAATCATTATTTTGATAAATCACATATGTGCCTCAAGATTATAAAATGAAAAAGACAATCATATCTACATCCCTAAAGAGATCATAAAAATTTCAATGGTGAAATCACATGTCTTGTTGCACCAGAAAATTTGGAGTTTTTTTAGGGAGAGTTTTTTGAGGGAGGCAGTAAGGAATAGGGCTTCTTAGAGTTCTTAAAATCATATCAACTATGATAAGATCAACTATTGCACCAATCCATGAAATCTTTCTCTAGTAGGTCATCTATTATCCAAATATTTTGGTTAGCATTTCCAATATTTTAGTCCATTAAAAACAAAACAAAAAATCTCATACATTTGTAAAGATTTGTTGCTTCTTTCCCTATAGCTGGTACCAAGGAAATGATGCTTACTTTTAGCCCTCTAGAAGGTTCTCTGAAAGCATTGTTTAAAATGCTTATCATCAACAAAAACACCAGAAATCTCTTAAACACCAGTGATCTCCTAAGTCATAATTTTTCTGATTTTCTTCATCACAATCTAATCTTTTTCTGTACTTATTAATAACTTATAGGGTCTCTCAGTAAAACAGACTCTCTCTGAATTTAAGGAAAATTTCTTCATACTGAGAATTAAAGCTCAAAATTGTTTTAATTTCTGAACTTCCTGATAACTTCTTTTTCAGCATTTCCTCAGAATGAGTGTAAAGTTGAAGAGCTGAGGCTTGTGGGAAGCCCAGGAGGCTGAGACATCAGTTCTCTGGCGAAAGGAAATCTGCATATGTGTATTTCTTGCCTTTTGTCCCATCTTGTGGCCTTTTCTCTTACAAAAGCTTTCTTAGACCCTGAGTTCTCAGAAGATGGAAATTTGAATAAAAATTTTTCTTCTCTCTTCCTTCAAAGCTGGCTTTGAATAAAACCTATTTTTTCTTTCCAGTTTTGACTCTGAGTACTTGTGGAGCATGATGAGCAGTAATGCCTAGTCTGTTGCCTCTGTATGGTAACAATTCTATCTGTGCTAGTCATAGGATAATTCAGGAAACATTACTGCTAGGCTCAGAGCTGCAGGATTTGACATATTTTATGAAAAGGTCATAACAATTCTGTATGTGTATGCATTTATACATATACGGAATTGTATACATGTTCCTACCATGTAAAGAAAAAAAATATATATCCATATATATATCCACATATATATATATATACACACATATATATATATATACACACACACACATACATACACACACACACACACACACACACACACACACATATGGTAGAATCTGTGAGCCTAGCATAATTGTATCAATATAAGTAATAGCTGAACACCAGCTTACCAGAAAAAAATTTAAAATAAGTTAAAAAATAGCAGTTTTCTTTAAGAAACTTTTATGCATCATTTGCTATGCACAACGTGTTTTTTTTAGTGCTTTCCAAATATTAACTAACTTAATCATCACCACAGCAGCATACACATTGTTGTTATCACTACAGATAGTGCAAATGAGGTTGAGAGAGGTTAATTTGTCCAACCTTACATAGCTAGTAAGCACCAAGATTCATTCTCAGATATTCTGGCTCTAAAAGCTGGGGCACTTACTAGTACACTATGCTGACTCTAATAAACAATGTAAAGAAGACCCCAAAGACATAGCACAGAGAGGCCTGGGAGGGTTTTTTTCTGTGGCTGAACTCAGAAAACTGACAAAGCCTCCACATTTCACCTTTCTTTGGAGGTTCTCTTTTTTGAACCATGGTGACAATTTTAAGAGACCACATATGCCACTCCAAAATATGCTCCATTGGCTTAAAGAGGTTTTTTTTTTAGCTGATTATTTTGAGAAATTGCAGATACAGGTGAAATTCCAAAAATAAAGTTCCTCTTTCACAAGGGAAATGTACATACATAAAGGAAATCTCTACTTGTAAGGGTATTTCTCTGTCTTCTGAGGAAGAGAATGTGCCTAACTCATTAGACTTTAGTCATAAAGAAGGCTCTGACTTAATCCTGTGTAGCAGACTTTACTCTGTTATCCTGCTTTTCATGAGTTCCCCCACAAACTCTCACTCCCAATATCCTTCTTTCTGCATTTCAGCTGAAAAAGGTATTTAAGCCTGAACTCAAACCTACTTATTTGAGATTTACTCATTCTCTGTGTAACCCCCATATATACAAGCTAATAAACTTTTGTTTGCTTTTCCCTTGTTAATCTGTCTTTTGGTACAAGGTCCTGTTACAAGTAAGAACTATGATGAGTATGGAGAAAATTGTTTTTTTCCTCCCCAATAACAAGAGTGACACATTGTTCTCTATCTAAAGCTCGGCCAAAAGATGACAGAATTAAACTTTTTCTGCTTCCATTTAATCTAACCAAGGCAGTCTAGCATTTTTAAAGTGTAATACTTAATATCAAATATATAATAAGAAAATACAAGGAAGAAAATGATAAACTGATAAATAAATATCCTATTCAAATGATGTAGGATCAAAGAAATAAAAAGAAAGGCAAGAGATAGGAATAAGGAAAATATAACTTAGATATAATGCACATGATGTACTTTCACAAACATAGCAAAATCAATCACTAAACTGAACCTGAGAAGGAGGGAGGGTGAAGGAGTGGGGTGAGAATTGAAGAAGGGTTAAATGATAAATGTGTGCATGTATGCTTTTACCAGCTTGTACCTAACAAAGATGTATGATTACAATGCACCAATTTAAAAAAATAAAAAAAGAACATGGTGCTAAAGCTTTACAATTTTTACTTCCCAAACCAGTTTTCTTTCCCAGGTCTGCCTATTCCAAATTCCTGGGAAATCTGTAAATCACAGAGTTAACTAAAAAAAGCTATAATTTCCCTGTGCACGGTCATCAAGACAGATATGATACTTTGAGAAGCCTATAATTTAGGGAACTCTCCAGCTGGTCTATTAGTCGGGTATTGGAGACCTTGATCAGCCTGAGGACCCTAAGGATAACCAGAATACTAGATCACTAGAAATTTCCTTGACACTACCAGACTGACATCGTCCTTACATACCTTCCATCCCCACCCTTCTCCACATTTCCTTTAAAAGAAGACCCATGGACCCCCAAAATGCATCTCCATGCTGAGAAACCTGCATTCTCCTTTGAATGTATATTACCTACCTTTCTAAATAAGCCTCTATATCTCTGACTAGTGTATGCTGAAATTCTTTTCTGTCACATAAGCCAAGAACCCTGTTGGTCCTGAGGTAGGTTTCTTTTGGGAGGAACTCTTTGAACCCTTTCCCCCATGACACAATGACTGAATACTTTATCAGATTCATGAACCTTATTTCACCCCATATTATAACCGTAGCCAATCTCATATTCTAAAGAATAAGTCTTCCCAGCTATCTACTCTACTATACTGATGGGAATCAGTTTAGGTTCTCAATTTATCAGTTGTTTATTTGTGGGTTCCAAAAATATACAAAGAGGAGATTTTCCTTCGTTACTCAGGAAACTTTATTCACTGTCCTATATAGGTGTTGAGGAATACCTGCCCAAAAGGACTACAGCTATTTGAAATAGTACCATCCACTTAATTTTTGTGTCATACACAATAATATATAGTAGTATATAGTAGCTACATGAAAAGGCTTACACATGTATATTAATGGCAAACTTTTTCTATTACAAACTATTTTTACAACTGAGTAATAATATTCAGAATCTTTACTTTCCTATTTATGAACTTAAAATATATTCTCAAGAAAAAATGTGTTGCATTTTCATTAAAAATGTTCCATAAAAATACTGTAAAATAAAATATATAGTAATGTATACAAATCTATAAGTGGCATCAGCAAAATTTAATAACAGAATAGTTCTATCACTGTTCCCAAAGAATACATGATTCTCAACACACTTTTGCTTCTATAGAATTACACACACACACACACACACACACACACACACACACACAAACCAACATTTTGGTACCAATTTATCACCAAGAAAGGCAAATTTTCACTCAACCATCTTGCTTATCAGTGTAAGAAGTCCTTTATAACTAAGGGGTAACATTTTACTTTTGCCTACCTTAGAAATGCATTAATATATTTGCTTTTATTTTTTAAATGTATAGGTGAGGAGCAAGGCATTGCATAGACAGTGAGGGAACAGGACTCCCAGGAGATAAGATAAGGGTTAAGAAAAACAAAATCCAGACCCCCCCCAGAAGGAAGGTGTTTCTGTGTTGTTCATCAGACCTCAACACTTATAATTAAATGTGGAGAAGTAGAGCCAAGATGTCAAGAACCAAAGATCTATGTGCACCAATCATAGACCCATGGACTGTTGCCATGTATAAACCAGAGAACAAACATACAGAACAAAGTCTCATGACTCTGATGAATTAATAGTCATAGATGACAAATTAATTTAAAAAAGGCAAGATTAAAAATGGGTACTTTCTTCATTGGTTAATGTCTACACAAAGGGTCTTTACACATAAGTAAAGCTCTATGCTCAGTACCAATAGTGTCTACCCTCTCAGTACCATCCTGACCTGAGAGTTTTTTTTTTTTTTCAGGTATTTTTTTTTATTGTAATAATTCGTGCTTTGTATATATACATTTTTGTTAGGTACAAATTGATATAGACAAATGTGCACACATTTCTCATCTGACCCTTTCCCCAATTCCCACCCCGCTCCCTCGCTCTCCCTTCCTCTCAAGTTCAGTTCAGTGAGTGATCTTGATATAATTGTGTAAGTACATCATGTGCCTTAGGGTGCTCTCCCCCCCCCCCCCCGGCAGTCACAAAGAGTAAAGAAGCATATGTTCTGACCTGAGAGTTTTAAACTTGCTATTCTCTTTGGTGGATTGAGTGGACTTTGGGGAAACGTAGTATGCAATTAAAGGTGATTGGCCCAGTCTACACCGAGGCAGTGCCAGAAGGCCCCACTGGACTCTAAAGTCAGCCAAGATCTCCCAGGATGATCTGGCTCTCTGCCTGCTTCTTTTTGGTGGATCAAGTGAAATTTAGGAAAGATGCTATGTGGTTGATTATGCTTGGCCTGGGCTATATTTGGGCAGTGCTAGAAGGCCCCACTGAACTCTGAACTCTGCCAAGGCACCTAGGGGTGATCTACTTCAGTGCTTGTTTGCTCCTTTAGAATAAACTTCCTACTTTCATTTCCCCGGTATTTGTGGATTTCATTTTTCAACTCCTTAAGAAAAGGACCAAGTTAGAAACTCAGTATCATAGGTATTTCACAATAATCAAATAATAGAAGACAACATTCTTTATAGTTCCAGGTGAATGTATTAAAATAAATGATCTTCACATTTAGATCTAATATTCTACTGTTCCTAACCAAAAAATGAGAGGGAAAGCAAGAGATGAAATGTGGAAAAACCAAAAATACCTTTCCTTACAGATGAATGTCAGGAGCTTTGCTGCAGAAAAGTTACAAAGATATTTAGCTGCCTCTTTAGTCTCCCTCACACAATAAACTTTATATTTCTAAACTGATGTACCTTAAAATGGTCAAAGCAAATTACAAAGGTTTTTATTTATACCTTCACATGTACTTTTAAATTGTTGCTATTTTTTAAAGATAGATTTTGCTTAGAGAAAATATTCAGGGCATAATAACAATGCTGGTATTTGTACATCAAGGATCAGTATAATTTTGAGGAGTAAACATATTTAGACGCATTTGAAAAGCAACTATACTGAAAAGAAAGAGATATTTCTTTAACTAATATAAAAGACAAGTAGTATTGATGGTAGAGGATTTTGTACATTTACTTAATTTTAAAATATAGAATAAATAAACAAAAAGGATTGGAAACAGGATTTCCAAATCCAAAATATATAGACTTACTGGTACATGCCATAGAAGGTGGGTCTTTTTCAGCTCGGAAGTAACCCTTTTCACACTGACAGACAGAAGTTGCTTCCTTGTATGTTAAGCTGTGTGGAGGGCATTTAGAACACTTTGTGTTTCCAGCAAATGCTTTATAAAATCCTGGTCTGCAAGCTATAAAACAAGAAGCACAATTTGATTTTTTGTTATTATTGCTACAGTTCTTTTTTTGTACAACATATTTTAATTTATACATATTTTTAATCTAAGATTTCAGTGTGACATATGCACAGAAAAGTCAATGTATATATTAACATTAATAAATGAGATCAGCTATTCAAAGTTAGTAATGGAACTATGACATTTTAACTGAAATTGATAATTTTTAAAAGCATACCTCAGGCACAAACACATATACACTCACTAGCATGAACACGCACACACACACACACTCTCTCTCTCTCTCTCTCTCTCTCTCTCTCTCTCTCTCTCTCTCTCTCTCTCTCTCTCTCACACACACACACAAAGTATCAGTACTTACCTCCATGTGAAAATGATCATGGCTCGCAGTGAAAGAGATGGTTTTGTGTAATTTGGAATGATGGAATTAAATAACACTGAGTAACATCTTTCAAAATATATTTACATTCCATTTCTCCTTCAGTCTTTCTGAGTATTCAAGGACAAATTCCTAGTTTGGTGCAGCAATGTCTTTAACACATTTGTTAGTGGCTAAATTTTACTTTGTATATGCTAGAACTGTATTTTTATGGTATATGTTTGCTTTTATAATATTTTTATAAATTATCTTGTAATTCAAGTGAAGAAAAATTAATAATTATGCATAGAAAGTTACTTTTAAGAGGTTATTCAATATCAATATCACTAAGGAGTGGTGGTACATGAATATCAACAGTCTCTAACTTGCTAACAAAGTCGGCAGTATATAGTCAATAATATAAAAAGACTACACGATAAAAATATTTCTCTAAACCTCTGTAAATTCAGAGCATAAAATAATATATAATTAATCCTGATGAGATTTTCATAATTAAAATATACTTTAAAAGTACAAAATTTCAAAACTTGAACTTATTATAATAGTTAATTATAAGATAGTATATCATGGAGATTAGTGTGGAGATTCCAAGAAAATTGAGAATGGATCCACAATATGATCCAGCTATACCACTCCTGTGTATATTCCCAAAAAGACTGAAATCATAATATTGTAGTAATATATGAATATCCATGATTATAGTGGCACAATTCACAGTAACAAAATTATGGAATCAACTCAGGTGTCCATAAACAGATGAATGGATCACAAAATTATGGGATATACATACAATGGAAGTCTACTCAGAAATAAAGAAGAACAAAATTATGTCATTTGCAGGAAAATGGATGAACTTGGAGAACATTGTTAAGTGAGATTAGCCAATCACAGAAAGTGAAAGGACATATGTTTTCTTTCATATGCTGAACCTAGGGAGTAATCAGGATACCAGAGGGACTTCAGATAATGGAGGAGAAACTATAGTGGAGAAAGAGAGGTGGAATAGGGGAGGGGGGAGGAAGAATCAATGAAGGAATCACTTTCATTGACATTTGTAAATGTGTGAGAATATCAATGTCAATCTCAATATCACGTATGGGGGAAGGGGATGGGAATAGGGAGGGAGTTGGGGGAAAGCCCACTAAGTGCTGTGTGCATGTATGTCACCCCCACTATGAACTACATTATGATGTGAGGCTATGATGCACCAAAAAAGTATTATAAAATTTTAGACAATGTATCATGAGATACTCAATAAAATAAACATATTTTATCATTAAAATTTTCTGCATAATTATGTAATTTAACTGAATTGAGTAAATTTTTATTAATTTCTCAATGTTTAATAGTTGAACCTACCTAGAAACTTAAATAATATAATTACAATATTTGAAAATCTAATAAACCAGTCATTTTATAGAGATAGGTTAGGTAAACTGAAATGTGGTACTTGCATTTTGAGTATTCCAATGTTACTTTAAATGTAATTTAAATATTGAAATTATTATTCATATGAATTTGGATTTCTGACTACAATTACTACTATCACTACTACCACACACACACACATACACACACACACACTCCACACACAAAATTCTGGTGACAAAAATGTTAGAAATCCATCATTTCAAGTATTTACATTCTATTTACATAGCTTATGTCCATACTATACAGCCTATATCTGCTTAGTTTATATCATTATTGTTTGTAACTATTTGTTCACACCTCTTTCCTCAAGTTCCTATGATTTCTATAAGCCAGAGATAGGCATTACTGTTCTAGTATTCCCAATACCTAGCATATTTGAAGTACATATTTAAATTTTATATGTACTTGAAAAGTTGACTGAATGAATGAACAAATGATAAATTAACTTATCCTTAATATAAGTGTACTAGACTCTGTCAATGAAATGGGGATTCTGTATATTCAGTCAGATAGTGTTTTAAGTTTTACGTTTTGTTAAAAACAGGATATGAGTATTTATGCCTTGAGAACTTTTAAATTACTTTCTTAGATATCCCTTCCACTCTCTTATTTTTATATTTATAAAGTATATAAATTATTCACTTCCAAGAACAAAACATTAAGCAAAAGATATTTTGGTTACTTGCTTGCAATGAAGATAAGAATATTTTCCAATTTACATCGATACTGAACACTGTACTATCGGAAACTTAAAAATTATATGATGTGAGCCGGGTGTGGTGGCGCACGCTTGTAATCCCAGCATTCGGGAGGCTGAGACCGGAGGATCCGGGTTCGAGGCCAGCCTCAGCTACCTAGTGAGGCACTTCGCAACTTAGTGAGACTCGGTTTCAAAATAAAGAATAAAAAATGGGGCTGGGGGTGTAGCTCGGAGGTAGAATGCCCCTGAGTTCAATCCCCAGTACCGCAAAAAAAAAAAAAAATTATATGATGTGGCAGTTTTTCTATTTTTTTATTCTACAAAAATACTATTCAGATGTAGATCTTCAATTTATACCCTCATTAACTACAATAATTCCACTTATTTTAGCTTGGTCTGTAATAGTACAGATCTATTAGTTAAAGCTACATGTGTAAGACTACCTCATTCATCTCAGGTCTTCCTGCTTCTATTTTCTCCCTGCTCAATTCTACTTGCCAGTTACTGCAGGTTACATTTATAAACAGCAAGAATAACTACACTACTTGCCTGTCTACAGCAGGACTTGGCAAATAATTGCTCTTTAACCAAATCATATCCACTGTCCTGTTTTGTAAAAGGGTACACGCTAAGAATGCTTTTTACATTTTAGGTGATTATATAACTACAAGATATACTTGAATTTTGGCTCTTTGTATACAAAGTCTAAAGTATATGCCATATAGTCTCATACAAAGTTAACCTATAACTGGTTTCTAGAATATAGTCCAAACTCAGATTAGTATTTAAATGCCTTCTTGGTTGGTTACATATCTATTTTTACAAGCTTACCTTCCACTGTTGCAAAAATTTAAGACTTCTTGCCATTTCTCACATTTGCCATATTACTTTAACAGCATTATTGAAATATAGTTGACATAAAAATCTGCACGTAAAACTGTACAATTTGGTTGTGAAAAATGTACCATAATCAAAATATAAATATAATCTATCAATTCTAAGTTTCCTTGTGCCACCTTATTTTTACCTATTTGTGTTTTAAGATTCAAACTTAAGTTTCATGTAGGTAACATATACCTGGGTCTTTTTTGTTTATTTTTAAATCAATATGGCAATCTCTGCCTTTTAATCAGGGTGTTTATATATTTACACTTATTGTTATTCCTGATACAGGTAGGTTTAAGTTTATCTTGCTATTTATTTTTTATTTGCCCTGTTTGCCTTTTTATGACTTCTTTTAGAATGACTACATAGTTTTTATGATCCTTTTTATCTCTGTTGTTGGTTTATTAGCAAAACTCAAGTGAATACTCACAAAGAACCTTAGCAGTTCTCTGAAGTTCTTTTTCAGAACAGTATTGTCCTCTCTTTTATAAATCTGTACTGTGAAATCAGGCTGTTTGCCTTCTTGTACTCTCAGATCTGTCTTCTCAATCTATGGAAGAGAGTCTGCCAAGTACTGTCAGAGTTCTTTCTCCCTGGGCTACAGCCTGGACATTTTCTCAAGACAGTAATAGAGCTCTTATTTATTTATCACCTCTATTACTTGATGTCTCATGTCTTTAAAAAATGGTCTTGTCATGTATTTGACAGGGGGTTCTCTTGGTATATTTATTAACCCATCTTGGAAAGAAGTAAAAATTAGATTGCTGAGTCAACTTAATTATTATTTTATTTCTTTTTTTATTGGTGCATTGTAATCATATATCTTTGTTAGGTACAAGCTGGTAAAAGCATACATGCACAAATTTCTCATTTAACTCTTCCCCAATACCCACCTCACTCCCTCCTCCTCCTTCCTTCTCAAGTTTAGTTTAGTGATTGACTTTGATATGTTTGTGAAAGCACATCATATTTTATTTCTAATTGTCTTTTCTTTCTATAATGTACTTTTCATACTTACCAAGTTTCTCAAAGACATACTTTAAAAATGTATTTCAAAGCACAAAGTACAACCATCAAACAAAATGTTCAAAGTGAAAGAGAAATACAATTGTTGGTGAAGATATAGAGCAACATGAATTCTCATCTATTGCCGGGGAAGCTTAAATTATTCTAATACTCTGGGTAACTCTTTGGAAGTATTACTATAAATAAACATAGTAACCGTTTTGGCAGAACGATTCCATTTCTTGGTATATACCCAATGAAAAGTCCAATAAAAAAGTCAGTTTTATGCCTTCACGCAGTCATACTAGTTTCAATTTCTAATAAGTTTTCATTACTCCATTTGATTATTATTTTCTGGACTTCTAGTTATACGTTAACCTTTCTCATCCCTTGCTTTTCCTTGTTAGAATAAGCCTTCTATATATCCTTAGTTGTTAGTGAATAAATGGAGATGAACGAATATGGTCAACTGATTGCATTTAATAAAATGCTTACAAAAATTCTTACTAAACTTCTCATTATATAATTGGAGTGATTCTATTCAGTTGAGAATAATCAAATTACAAACAAATCATGCATTATGAAATATTTGTGAAATGTATTGATTTTGTACTGTATTGTACCTTCTGATTAAAGTATCAATAATGCTATAAGAATAAATACAATGCACTTTAGAAATGTGAGTTTATAAAATGTAACATATAAATATTCTCAAAAATTATATAATAGATAATTTGAGTGAAAATAGTTTCCTATTTAAAAACTATGTTTATGATTTGAGAAACTTTAGGCATTTGCTTTAAAACAATAAAAAGTTTGATATATATCATAAAAATCAAAGTAAAATTTAACAGTATTAATGATATACATGATGTGAGTTATAGAGATGAAAATATTACCAATACAATGAAGTACATATCTAGTAATACAATTTCCCTTACAGATGTTTTAAATTTCATTGTCCCAGAAAAATGAAGTCAGAAAATTGAAGTATTGATTGAAATATAGTTGAAGAGTATTTTCAGTCACATATTCAGACATACATACAAACAAAAATTATACCTCTTCTAAAACAAAAGTTGAAAAATGTATAATCTGTTCTATTCATACTTTATTTAAAAAACTGGACAGGCTGTATATTGCTAGTAATAGTTTTCAAGCTTATTCTTACTCTGAGACCTGGAAGACAAAACAACATGAGAAATCCTAGCTGGCATATCAGGCTGTGCAGTTCTCACCTTTGATGAAATATTAAATTGCATCTGCTTTCCAGGAACTGATATTAATGTAATAAATGCATTTCCCTCATTGGTGTCCTGTAATCTGTAAGTTTAGATAAATCTAAATGATTTATCAGTAAAATATGTGATCTGAATCATTTCTTAAAATATTAGAATTCATGAAAGAAATTTAAGACATTGTCAAAGTCAGTCTCCTATTACTTTCCTAGATGTTGTTGCACAATTGTGAAAGCTAAATTTAACTTTCAGTTAAGTAAAGAAGGCAGAAAAGATTAAGAAATTGGGGGAAAAAACTCCTAAAACTTAAATACTCTTTAAAATTTAAGGGTATGTGTGTGTGTATATATATGTGTGTGTGTGTGTGTGTGTGTGTGTGTGTGTGTGTGTGTGTGTATATTTTAAGATACATATATATGTACTTTATATGTATTTTTGTTTTCTCAGAATAGTCTATAAATAACAACAGAAAAAAATTGTAGCCACAAAATACAAGTTCCTAAATAGTAAGCTTGTGTATTATGCTTTAAAATATTCAACCAATAAATTAATAAATAAAAAAATTCACCCTAATGTTCCTGGAAGGTAGAGGGACATTATAAAGACAACATGAGATAATTTATATAAAAGTATACTATTATTAATTATAATTTCATTCTACACACACAAATACACACATATTTATGGTAAACTTCCTCTTGAATAAGCAAATAGAGAAATCACCAGATCTTCAGAAACGTACTACAAAATATGACTTTCATATGAAAGAATCAGTGGAAGGGTCTCTGGTTCTGGAAAATATACTGCACTTTCTTTCTCCTACTTAAATATAAATCTGAGCAGAATACACCCAATAGCTATTTGAAGTCTCTGAAAGGTAAATTTATGAAGGCAGACTGAGATCAAAATGTGAAGTACCACTGAGATGGTGATGATTTCACATTCTTCTCTCCCTTTTTTTTCCCCCTTTCCCTGCCTACCCCCACCCTGGACTGAATGAACTAAAACTAGAAAGTGGGACACCAGGTCACAGACAGAGCTCTAGGACAAGCCTACTCATTTTGCTTATAAGTGGGAATCAGAACTCCTGATATTCAGTATGTGAAACTTCCTACTTCCTTTTTCAGTTTTTCTTTTCTTTTTAGCTCCTACCCAGCTCTCAAGCAGTCACAGAGTTTTGGTAGTGGCCACTGATGGCAGCCTACAAGAGCCAACATTCATTAGGAGGGAAACCTTAGTGAAACTAAGGTTCTGAGATGGTACATTTCTTCTTTCTGCATTCCTCTCATTTGGTACTATATGTGGATCAAATTGCAAAAATGCACAGCAGAGTAAATAATGCCTCAGTTTTCTAGAAAGGGATATTAAAGAAGACACTCAGAAAACCAGTATTTACTCAGGAGAATAGAAAGATTGGGAAAGCAATCCTATAAGCTTTTTCATCAACTCTAGGGGGCTTACTCCTAAACTGTTAGGTGGATCTGATTCTATTTAACATACCAAAGAATAAAGAACTTAACAAAAGACTAGCACCTAGATAGATCTCAGACTAGCAGTGAGGGTTTAAACTTGGTTAAATAAAGAGAAGACATCAACCTAGAAACTACATACGTTTTTTTTTTCTTATATCTATTTTGACACATTAATTTATAAAATGACCAAGGATGTTATGTACAAACACTAGCAAACCCAGGTAACTTGACATGAACAAGCATTTTGTATAGTTTTTTGCTTATTCTTATAAAAATAACGACAAGAAAAAATAAAGAACGTGGCCTTTGAAACTAGGTTGCATGGCTGTGATGTCTGTTTTTGTATTTTACTAGCTCTTGCTTTAGGTAACTAGTTTTTCTGTGCATCTGTTTTCTCATTTGTAACATACGTGCTATGGTCTAAATAGTTTTGCTTCTTCTACAAACTCCTATGTTGAAGTCAGTATCAAAAGTCTAATGGTTTTTGGCAGTGGGGCCTTTGATAGATAATTAAGTCATGAGGATGGTGTCATCACCAACAGGATTCATGCTCACAGAATGGGATCATGAAGCCAGAGTTCTCTATTCTCTTTTATGTGAAGACATGTTGAGGAGACAGTCATGTGCAAACCAGGAAGAGTGCTCTGAGCAGACCCCAGATCTGACCTCACCTGGATCCTGGACTTCCCAGCTGTTAGAATTCTAAGAAGCACCTTTCTATTGTTTAAGCCACCTGGTTTATAATAATTTGTTATATCAGTCCCAATGGAATAAGGCAACAAGTAGATATTGTTGAAGGGATTTAATAAATGTAGAATGAAAAAGTGATTCGAAGGATGTCTAGCATTTTATTATTTAGATCAGGAAACTAAAGTAAAGTAGAATTAACTAATATATTTCAGAAGACTGTGTTTTCTAAAAATGGCCTCAATAATATTTTCCAAACTACACGGTCTCTTGATAATGTCTTACAGATAGTCTTTTCACAGAGATTAGGTCTATGTTCCCTCCTCTTGGAGCTGGTATGATTGGGAATTCTTAGCCTAGGTCATAAAAGATGATAAGGCTCCTGTATGATTCTTTAGTATGCTTACTTTAAAAAACTACCTACTATGCCAGGAGAAGCATCAAGTAGCCAGAGAGAGGACCGTGTGTAGATAAATTGAGTTTCTTGGCCCACAGCTCTGGCTTAGATGCCAGGTGACAACCAACACTAATTTACCAGCAATTTGAGTAAGCTGTTTAGAATGTGGGTTCTCTAGCCCCTCTAGTCCAGCCAACTAAGCTGATACTCCGTGGGGCAGAGACTCACCATCTTTGTGCCTTGACAAAATTACAGATTCATGATATTTTACTTGGTCTTCTCATCACTGTAACCAAAATACCTGACAAGATCAGGAGGAAAAGTTCATTGGGGCTCATGGTTTCAGTCCAAAAAGCTGACTCTGAGGCAGAAACTGGTGGTGGCAGCATCAGTACACTTGGTGAAGAAATGTGTCTGTCTAATCTTCGAGGCCAGAAGCAGAGAGAAAAAGAAGAAGGGGCTTTGGACATATATAGTCCCCAGCACCACACTCCCAATGACTCACCTCCTCCAGCCATGCCCTACCTATCAACCTTGTTACATTGGGAAATGCTTTCTACACATGATACTTTGGGGAACATTTTAAATCTAAACTATAACACAAGAGCAAAACAAATGGTGCTATATTAGGTCATCAGGTTTGGGTGGTTTCTTATGCAGCACAGGATAACTTACCCAAGGTAATATGGTAAGAGAACCAAAGTTAAGGTCTAAAACAATTCTTTTTTTTTTTTTTCGTAGTACTGGGGATTGAACTCAGAGGCATTCTACTTCTGAGCTACACCCCTAGTACTATTTTCATTCTTTATTTTGAAACAGGGTCTCACTAAGTTGTGGAGTGCCTCACTAGCTAACTGAGGCTGGCCACGAACCCAGATCCTCAGGTCTCAGCCTCCCAAGTGTGGTATTACAAGCGTGCATTGCCATGCCCAGCTTAAAACAATTCTGATCCATAATCTGAATTCTCATGACACAGTCATTAGTGATCCATTGTGTCTAGAACAGTTTACTTAATTTGTAATTTAGGGAGGAATTAAATTAAACACAACTTTTTTGTGTGTGTATGTGGTATTGGGGATTAAACTCGGGAGTTTTACCTCTGAGCTTTAATTTAATTTAATTCTATTTCATTTAAGTTTTGAAACAAGGTTTCACTAAGTTGCAAAGGGCTTTAGTAAGTTGCTGAAGGGGGCTAAGAACTTGTGATCCTCCTGTCTCAGCCTCTTAAGTATTGAGATTACAGGTGTGCACCACCATTTCTGGCTGAAGTTCAGCTTTTTAAGGAGAACAGATGATGGCATTTAAGTAATAAATAACTTACAATAAAAATACTCTTATGAGATTTAATTGACAGATATTGTTTTAACTAATTGTTTTTATATTCTTTTGTCAAGAAGCAAAACTAATATAGTTTTACTCAGACTATTAGAAACAAAAATGCATTCCATCACTTTTACTTCATTTAGATGGTTTATGTGGCTACATTATTTTATAGAAAAAGTAAGCAAGACATTTTGTCCTTCAACTCAGAATTGAAGAAGTAGACTTATCATAAAGTAGACTGAATGCATGATTTGAACATTTTAACCATACTCACTCATCACTGTTCAAAGTGTCAAGTGCTCTGTCACCTCAGTGAAGTTCTACACCATGTCTTTGCTGGTTTGGAAACCAACTTACAATTCATTCACACTTTGACAACTGTAACTATCCCACTGTCATGGATTTTTGGCATTCCTATAGCCAAAAGTGCAGATACTAAGGTAATTATTGAATTGTACACTATAAATTTTTACTATGTAATAAAAGCATATATTTTAATTTTTAAAGGGAGTTACTAAGCATATTGGTAAAATATGATAATTATAATTTTTTGACAAATTCGTGGACAAAATCAGTGTTTTACATATATTATTCTAATTAAGTCTTACAAATAGCCACTGATGTGGGTATTAACATGCTCATTTTTCAAATGATGAGTCAAAGGTACTAACAGTTCTCAAGTTCAAAAAGATGCTATATGAGCAAGCCATAGAATTACTAAAATAGTAGTTTATACATTACTTTCCATTAATATTTTAAGATAGCTTTCAAAATCTTTTTTGGAATGTGCTATAAATACTGAATTGAAGTAACCTGAAACAGTGTCTTCTATCTAGGTATGCATAGAGTATACATATATTGATCCAGCATGGTTTGGATATGATGGATTCTCATGGAAAACAAGGGCACCTTCAAGGGCAAAATGCTGATTGCAACAACAGCAGACACTCAAGATTCAGAACTTCCAATCATTGCTTGTAGTCATTCTGTAGGACTGTATAATCAGCAGAACCTATGACATGTAGGTTTTACAGATGTAATATGTCTGATCAGAATACAATTTCCTGACTTGGTTCATATGTAGTTACACACACAGAGACCCATTCCACATATTAAAGCTGTTGATCTGAACCTGAATTTCTGAGTGACTTTTATAACCAGGCAGATCATTTGTGAGCTGGTGATTGGATAATCTAATTTTCAAGGCAAGCAGGAACTCTTCTGCAAAATCAGGTATAGCATTTCATGAACCTGTAATAACTGTTTCTAATGGAAAACTAGGAACCATAGATACAGTTTTCTATTATAGAGGTATACATCCTCATTAATTGAAAGTGGTATATATATGAAATTTTGTGTAAATTCTTACATATGTTCATGCATGCATAAATATTTTAAATACAGTAGAAGAATTCTTGGCAGACTTCCTTTTATGTCACTCCAAATCCTCTATTTAATCTACTTTACACTTTCACATATTTTTCTTAAATTAGGACATATTCTAGTCACTAAGGTAAAAGAAGCTATTGGACCAATGCAATTGCATTATCAACACAGTCCAATTTGTCTGTCCTCTCCTGTCCTACTGCACATAGCACATGCTTCCAATATACAGATATCTGATTGTTTTACAGTGGTTTGATCCATACTATCTCAACACCAGACTGTGAGGACTTATGATGAGAAATAGTCTTTGTATTAACATTATCATATTCTAACACAGTTCTTAGCAATATTGGGGGCATAGTAGGTATTTGCTAAAGGTATCCTTGACTTATCGAAACATTTTTATTCAATAAACATTGCTAAATTACATTCTGATACAGCTTCTTTAAGGAGGCAAGAACACTTGCAAAAAACACCTAGAATTAACAGGACTTTGGACTCTACTCACTATCAAAAATATATTTGAGTTCTGACTATTTTAAAATGAATGTGCAAATTATAATACATACTTAAATGTGGAAGCCTGCAGTTTGGGAACTTTTGCCCAAATTGTCACATTGATGAATATTTTCAGCTCTCCTGTTTGACTGCATATTTTAATTTGAATATATATATTTTTTCTTTTCTATACCTTTATAAACTACATAATTAGTAACAAATAATAGTGGTACTGCAGGAACTCATTAGCTAACACTGCTTTTCAAGTATGATCACTTTTGATTATTCTCAAGTAGAATAATATTATAAATGTATAATTAACCACAGTTATTATTCACTAGCATACAACAGAAAAGTAGGCCCTGTACAGGTTTTATAAGAACCAAATCCTGAGAAGGTAATGACTATAAATCTTAAGTTATATGATATTAGGTACTATGTAATTAAATAACTCATGAATGGTATAGACAATGCATACCTGGAGTTTCAAGAAGGTGCACATTATTTTGTGGTAGAATAGCTAAAGTTGGCTTTTTAATGTAGAACCATGACACTTTAACTGGAGCTTTGATAGAAAGTGTGAATTAGAATGAGTAAAAGATGTGGAAATGAAATTATGTATCAGAAGTTCCTATATACAGAGGGGAAACCGATGTGTATAAAATGAAGAGTTGATGGTGGAATACAATATAATCAATGGTAGTATAGCTAGAAAGATTCTCATGTGATGGCCTGAAGAATTTCATATTTATACTAAAAAACTCAGAAGTTTCTGAGAAGGGAGAATAAGTGTATGTAAAATGGAGTCTGGTGATAGTGTACCAAGTTTTTTAAGTATATCAAATTTATTTAGTGCAATTTAATTAGTATGCCAAATTTATTATTTTTTGACATAAAAGCAAGGAGACCAGGTGAAAGGATAAATGAGGTTACAAAGAGAAATAATTTTTTTAAGTATTTAAGTAAGCTGGATGTGGTGGCATATGCTTGTACTCCCAGTGCTTGGGAGGTTAAAGATCGTATGTTCAAGGCCAGCCTCTGCAACTTAGTGAGACCTTGATTCAAAATAAAAAGTAAAAAGGGCTAGGATATAGTTCAGAGGTTAGAATGCCCCTGGGTTTAATTTCCAGTACCCCAAATTTGTATTTAACAGGGAAAAGAACAAGATAAACTTTAAGTGAAGGTTAAACAGAATAGTTAAATACATTTAATATTCTTAAGGATATTGATCATCATTGTAGAAAACATTTGGGGCTTTTTATGCAAAAACCTTAGATTTGCTTACTATTGGTTGAACTATATTGCCTAAGTCATTCAATCCCTATAGGTATTAATTTACTTTTCTATAAAATGGAGATGAAAATAGTGCCTACTTGTTAAGATAATGCATAATTTATGTAATGTATTTAGAGCGGTGCTTACTTATTATAAGCAATGAATAAAGGTTGGCTTTCTAAGTCTTTAGGCCAATCAGTGCATAAAATTTCACATTATCAAGAAAGAAATCCTATATCCAAATTAGTCACGAATATAGTTGTAATGGCTAACCAAATACTCAATTGTGCATATTACAAAGTTTCATTTTCCAAATAATGGAGCTTAAATATAGTATAATGCTATAAATATATTTAATAAAATGCATTCTATCTTATTAATTAAAAAGCCCTTTAACATTTAACAAAGTTATATTTGTTTTAAAATGTCTGAGTTTATCTAAATATTCATATCTGGTACTTTTATATCATACATATATTTTTTCATAATAAATCAACCAAAAAAAAGCCAAGTAAATACAGTGGGTTAGTTCTCTTTTTGGCAGAAAGGTAATATGAGAGATAAAGTCTCTTAGACATATTTCAACTCAATAGAAAAAAGTTCTTGGAACAAGTGAATTAAATTGTGTTATAAATTCACTGATTGAAATCCAATCAAACTCATTGATTGAAGTCCAAGATTTATAACAGTTACTTTCTATAACTACCTGAGTTTTGTGTGTACTTTTAATGAAAATATAACCCTGGTAGATTACTATAAAACATATCCAAGAGATATTTTTCCCCTTCTCTTTTTATCCTTCTAGAAGACCATATCTTCTAAATCACTTTCATCAACTGCTCTTATTGTTTAGTAAGCAAGGTGCCTGTTATAAGTGAATCAATTCTTTTGAAACTTATTCTAATGTGAATTCATTCAACGAATCTGTGCTACATGCCCAGTTTATTCAATCGTTTCTGCTAAGTGCATGGGAGTCTTTGATTTTTGAATTTCACTTTGTATTTCTCCATGATTTTCTATTGGCATGTCTTTATTCTTTTTTTCATGATAATTGAGAATAATTGATCATAAAAATCCAAGACTGCTTCTTTATATTAAATTCACATAGAACGAATACATTCTTTTCTTTATCAATTTCAGATACAATCCAGAGACCCCAGATACCCTGAATTCAAATCTTGGAACATTCATTTATTAACTATGTGGCCGTAGGCAAGGGTGTTAATTTCTCTGTATCTTGTTTTCTCATCAGGGAAATAGGTGTAAAAACAACATTTATCTTACATAGTATCTTGAGAAATTATATTTTTATAGCACTTAGGACCTCGCCCATGGTAAGTACCATGTAATGATTTACTTACACATTATTTTAACTATGTAAATATATTAAAATTTCTTGGAGCCCAGTACCTAGAAAATTAATTACTACTTTATGAATGGGTAATCATGTTAATAGATAATCCCAATATTTCATAATTTACTATTCCTTCAATTTAAGAAAATAATTATTGTGCTTCATATGAATAAAATTTATTCTTTCCCAAACTCTAGATTTTTCTAAGTTTCCTGTATCCTGTTATTAAGTGAAGGTTATTTCGAAATTATGTTATATATGTAGTTGTATTTGTTATATATGTAGTTGTATTCATGCATTGGTTTTCCAAAGAATGAGATTAATAGAGTTTATAAAATTTTTAAGCCAGTAGTTATGATAGAGATGATCTTTCACATCAGGCCTCTTTTAAAAATGAAGAGAAAACTTTAGAAAGATCATGCTCATTCCTCAGAACTATATGTTGGGTTAGTGGCAGAGCTGGATTCAGAACTTGAGATTCGTGGCTCCCTAGATCTGGCTTTCTTTTTTTTCCTTAACACCACAAACATTTCACAGATCTCGATCCATTAAATATTTTTTTAGCTTTTCATTTCTCTGATCTCTTTTATTTTCCTTGCAGTATCAAACTAGAAATATCTGTGGTATTTCTGGAGCAGAGACACTGTGACTTTGTTCAAACTTGGGTATGATGTTTTGTGAAAACTTCTCCACTCTTATGAATCGTCTGTACCGATATCAAAAGTCTTATGGACTCTTCTAACTTTGCCTCCAGGAGGCAACTTGCTATGTGGCTCTAACTCCAACAGATGTTAAATCTGTCTTTTCATATCCATCTTCCCTACTGATGCTAAGGCTACAGTGCCATAATTTCTTAACTGAATTATTTCAACTCCTCTTTTCTCTTTTGCCCCAACCACCTTACAACATAATTTTGACATTATATTCATAGTGATCTTTTAAATACATCTGAATGTTTAAAAGGGGCAGGACTCCATAGTACCTCTACATCATTGTTTAAATTCTCTATCTTCTAGAATTACATTTGGAATAAAATCTGAATTCCTTATGTGGCCTGAATGTCAGTTCTGTAAGAGCAGACCCTTGCCTACCTCTCCAACCCCTCTCTCACATATTTTGTCAGTCATAGTGTCCTTCTTGTTCTTTCTGGAAGAATTCTGTGCCTTCAGAATGATCCTCTAACCAGTCAATTTCTATCACTATCATATCATGCTCTCT
Organism: Graphiurus murinus; assembly: GCA_004027655.1. Taxonomy (NCBI): domain Eukaryota; kingdom Metazoa; phylum Chordata; class Mammalia; order Rodentia; family Gliridae; genus Graphiurus; species Graphiurus murinus. The sequence continues at coordinate 137,949 of PVLC010000714.1, forward strand.
AATTTAATGCACAATATTATTACAATTTGAATTAATTTTGTTAATTTAGTTTTTATTGCAATTCTTGAAAGCAGAAAACATCACGCTTGTGATTTATTCCTGGTGCCTAGACAGTGGTTGGCATAGGATTATTTTCTCAATAAGTATTTAAGGAGTGAATATGTGTCTTATGGTCAACATAGATATAACTATCTTCTAGCTTACTTGTTGGTAAGTTGTTATTACTACTCACTAACAAAGATATATACCCTATTATTATTTCCCTACTAGAACCTCACATTTCTTCAGAAATTTCACTAATTTTAATAGTTCTTAGCTCTACTATAAACATGATCTTTATTCACAGAAGAAAACTATTTTTAGCACCATCAAAGTGTTTCTTGCATGAAGAGATATATGAGTTCTCTCTTAACAAGCAATTTTCATCGATGTCTTTAATCTTTCAAGATTTTTTCTTCATAAAATACTGTTTTTCCATTATCCTGTCATCTCCTCAAGACTTCCTTTACCTTGTAAGGAACTTCAGATATAAAAGCAACATCATCAGCATGTTTGGTTATGTGCACACCCATTACAGCGCCTGGAGATAATACCTTGCCAAGGATGAGCAATCAAAATCATAGGCTAGTGATGAAGATTCTGGTCCTTATGTGCCTGTGTGGCAGTATTAATTCAGGCAGTGAGGAATTTATGTCTTCACTGGGCATTGGGAAACAGAGGGCCTATGTGTTGCTGCATGTAACAGCACTTTCTTAATTAAGGTTGGAAGCCAGATTTAGCTTCACTCAATATGTAGTACTGAATTACAGATGAGAATACTGAGGCAGCACAGTGTGATGGTAGATGCAAACAGTTTAATTACAATATCTCAGCTTTATATAAAAAGATAGAAATCTGTTCCTTTAACTTAGAAAAAGACCATTTAATGACTGAAAAGGACTTTGCTTTCTGCAGGTTTTCCTTTTAAGTGAATTTCCTAATCAATAATGATATTTTATAGATATGTTTGCTTTTCTTTGATAAATATTGGCTGTGTATTTCATTTTTGTAGGAGGTAAGATAATTTGATTTGGGCAACTTGTATAAATTGAATAGAGGATACGAGCACCCCAAATAAGAGTCAAATTTTAGTAAAAACAGCTAATAGATCATAGGCTTCTGATAACTTTTCATTTCCCTACATTAACTATAGGTGTGAGAAGGAATAAAAGTCTTTAAATATTTAAATCTGATGAAATAATGCTCATCTAGAGACTAAAATGATGTTTTAATGTTGTCATTTTTATAGATGTGTTTATTGAGTAAAGTTCTTCAATGATTTGACTAAAGAGATATTAAAACAACTGACAAGGGTTACTGCTTGTTAAGTTATTGAAGGAAAGAAATTTTCATTTACTAAATTCTACAAAATATATTTTGATATGTTGGACACACTTATGTTGAAATGCAGTACAAGTGTATGACTAGTAAATTAGTTTTTGTTTTTCGTGGTTATTAAAAGATAAATAAAACTCACAGACTGAGTAATTAGATTTTTTCCTCTATTTCCTAAAATGCAGTTTGATTACAATTTATGTGTAATCTCTGAACAAAAGTACCTCAGGCTTATTGCCAAATGCTTGCAACTTAAACCAGCCATTATGCTCAGGCCTAATTATAAAATAAACTACATCAGATTTCACATCTGCCCTTTCTCTGCCTCCAGCAGGCAATCAAAGCTATGTCTACACTGGTCTTGTATTAAATGTTTATGAATATATGTATTCCCCATTATTGGATTGCAAGCTCCTAGAATGCAGACTATATTAAGTTTTGCATCCTTTTACACCTTATGTTGGGCCACCTACATGGTCTGTTGAACACTGGTAGCTTTTAGTAAATATATATTGAATTAAATTGAGTGAGAGGACTGAGAAATTATACTACGAATGGAGACTGTCAGTCAGGATCTAACTAAGCACCACAAATAAAAATGCTGAGTCTGCAAACCTTGCATTGCTGAAGAGGAAAACAGGCACAGAGGCTGCCAGTTTGAAAGCATCATAGGACAGAAATATGTAATTTACTGAGCATTTAATATGTATCAAGCATGCAGTGAAAGAAACATCATACATGCTCCATCTCATTCTATCAATCACAGTAAATTTATAAGGTGGAAGGATTTCTCATTACTAAATATGTGAAAAGCCTGAAGCAGTATGGTGTAATGTTTTAGAATGACTTCATGGATTCTGCATTCAGACTTGAGTTTAATTCCTGATCTTGTCAGTTAAAACCTCCCAGGAGCAATGACCCAGGAAGGAGCCCAGAGGGCATCTGGGAAATATTTCTCAAAATGTAAAATGCAACTATTAAACTTTTATTATTCCTCTTATAATTGAATGAATGCCTGGTATTTAGGACCATTCCCAGTGTGCTCCTGGAAGCCTTTGTAACTTTTAGTTCATTGTATCAATTAGTGACCACCCTAAGCCATTTTTGTTTCCCACATAGCCTGTGTCCTCTGTACTTCCGAGCCCTTGCAAATCGATGCTTGTTAACCTGGAACAGACCTATTTGAGACTGAGTTCAAATCATAGTTTCTTTCTGAGAGTGAGATTTTTCTGTTTAAAAGGAGTACCTGCTGCCACTGTTTTCTATGATTTACTGGTATCAACTATACTGTACATCAAAACTAACTGTGGACATTCCCAGTCTCTTACATCAGCTAATGAATTCCTTGAGGTCAGAGACAATATGAAATTTGTATTTAATTTGTTACATTATAAAGTATATACAAAAGTCTGAAATCAAACCTTACCTTTTGGGGTTGAAGATATAAATAGAATTTCAGATTTTCAGAGCATAAAGAATTTGAGGGTTTGGTTATAACAATAACCATAGTTTTTTTTTTAATTGATATAATTCCATAGATGTTAATACTGCCCAAAGTGGCATAGACAGTGATAGAATTTAGATTTGATTCTTCTAATTCTACTATTCTATCCAATAGGAAATGCTATATTTCTCTAGCAAGTGGTTCCCATTATCAAGCACAGATCAGGATCTCCTAACAACTATGAAACTACTGATGCTCTGGGCCACTTCAGCCAGTGGAATTAAAAAAAATAATCTCTGGAAGAGATAGGGAGGAATGCTCCATGAGTTATTCTAAGGTATAGCCAGGTATAAAAAGACCAAAATATTCCATTCATATTCTTGATAAGCCTGTTCCTCTATTTAGAAATGAGATTATGAAAAATAATAACCAGACCATTGCCATACTAATTTCTTTCCCATATGTTCCTTTCTATGAAAATTAAACCATGATCTCTAGCTGTAGATTATATATAAATATATATATATATTTATAATATATTATATACTATTATATATAATATAACATTATATATAAATATATAATAATATTATATATAAATATATAATATATATTTATATATATAAATATATATATTTGTGTGTGTGTGGTACTGGGGATGGAACTCAGGGGCATTCTTCTTCCGAGCTAAACCCTCAACCATATTTCTTATTCTTTATTTCAAAACAAACAGGGCCTTACTAAGTTGTAGAGTGCCTCACTAGGTAACTGAGGCTGACCTAGAACCCGGATCCTCTGGTCTCAGCCTCCCAAATGCTGGGATTACAAGCATGCGCTACCGTGCCCAGCTCAGATTTAATAATATTAATTGAAAAAATTTCATTATTATGGTATTCTTTCCAGAAAATACAAATGCTACTGGTTAAGGAGGAAAAGGAACTAGGATAATTCTCTTTTTATTCTCTTTGTCTCATAGGTACATTAGTTAATAACATTGGTGCCTTCTGGGCTATGGGTGCCCTGCTTGGCCATTGCAATCTAGTCAACTGTAAATAATCAAACCCAATCAGAGAAACAGAACCATATATCTGCTAGTCAAATGGGGAGAGAATGAGCAGGGAGGGTTGTCTGAGTATATTCTGAACCTGCCTGACTCAGTCATCAGTCAAGAGAAAGGAAATTATATATACATAAATACCAACTTTCTAGCCAGTGAAAACCATTTGTTGCCTCAATCTTTATTTCAGTTATATGTGAAGAGTATTCAGACAGTAAGATTTTCAATCTTAAGTCTTTGCTTGAATGCTTTCACCATAAAGAAATGATAAATGTTGTGGGGATATATATGTTTACATGGATCGGAATACTATACATTATATACATGTATCCAAATGTTATATGGACATTTTCTCATAATATGCACAATTTCTAAATATCAATTAACATAAAGAACGTAAAATAAGAATAAACATTTTTCACTATATATTTTAATGAAAAGTATTGTTATTTCAAGATAGCATTAAGTAAAGGAAAGAAACAGTGACAGAATCTGTATTTTATGACTTTGGCTTTTAAACCTTGGCCAAAGAGAAATCTCAAGAATTAACAAAGCCAAGTGCTCCCTAGTTCAACCATATCCCCTTAGGTTGTCTGCTGCTGCAACTGCTGAGCAATCTACAGTTCTATTTATGTCACATCCTGTGCAGTCTTAGCAAAAGTAGAGTTGTGGGGGTGGTGATTCTGAAGCCACTGGACTAGAATTTAGATGCAGGAAGTTGGAATAGAAAGCACATGAGAACTAGGAGCAAAGTTGAATCCAAAATCAAATGTACACCATATATAAATGAGAGCACCATGTGGATTTACTCATATATAGACATGGAATGGGCTATTATGGCTCCATTAATATTTCTAGATACTGGACACCATAAAGGTATAGCTTAATGGAAGAGTCTTCTAGTCTTACTTTGGACTACAATCAAGTACTTTACAAACTTGTTTGAGAAGGTATGTTAGAATAAAGAGGCAACACTGTTTTCAGTTGGGGTTTCTATAGATGTTTCCTTTGAACATAAGTCCAGTATAAGCTTATTACTTGAAGTGAAAAAGGGTCCTGATTGGGTGGAGGTGGAGATGAGTGGAGACAGTGAAGACAGTGCAGAAAGGGAATAGTTACAAACGGTTGCCATTAGTTGCCAATAGTTACAATAGTTGCCATTACGGGGTATTAAAGTTTAATCCCCCTGGAAAATTACAAGGATGAGGATAGAAAATATGCCTCAGAATTATCCTTTCTAAACAAGTGAGGAAGTTAGGGTGTTTATTCATCATTTTCTTACCACCCATGGCTTCTCCTGGAGGATATTAATTGTCCATAAAGTGGAAATTCATCTACTAGAAAAAGTCTTCATGCAAAGCATAATAGGGCTAGCAGTTAAATGTGCTGGCAATTGCAAGTTGAGCCAATGAATTCTGAAGTAAGAGTAGAATAGTGGGATATGACAGTGTCTGCTAACAGTACAGTCATGTGTCAAATAAGGATGTATGAATCAATGAGTTACCACACATACAACAGTGGTGTCCTAAGATTAAAAAGAGGCTGAAAAATGCCTATTGCTCAGTGATGTCTGGGGACATGGTACAACAAGCTACTTACATGTCTGTGGGGATGCTGGTGTAAACACAACTACTGTGCTACCAGTTGTGTAAAGTGTAGATATATAATCGTGTAGAGTGCATAATACTTGATGATAATAAATGACCGTGAAACTTGTTTGGATATTTACTATACTACAGTTTAAATAATTATTTTAGAATGTATTCCTTCTACTTATAAAAATATTTAAGCCAAGCGTGGTGGCACATGCTAGTACTTCCAGTACTTAGGAGACTGATGCAGAAGGATTGCAGGTTTGGGCCAGCCTCAGCAATTTAGTGAAGCCCTCTGCAACTTGGTGAGATACTGTTTCAAAATAAAAATATAAAATAGGGCTGGGTATATCGCTCTGGGATAGAATGCCTGTGGGTTCAATTCCTAGCAATATACACATACACACACACACACACACAAAAAAAAAAAAAAAAAAAAAAAAAAAAAAACCATTTACCATAAAACAGTATGCCATGTTGCACTGACAGCAGCCTTACATAGCTCATGTTTACCATGTCCCTTGATTGCATCAAGGGGCAAATCTAAACCAAGCCCAGGGTGCATACCTGTATTCCCACTACTTGGGAGACTGAGGCAGGAGGAGTGCAATTTTGAGGTCAACAGGGGGCACTTAGTGAGACTCTGTCTCAAAATTAAAAATAAATAAATAAATAAAAGGGCTGGGGATATAGCTCAGAGGTAGAGTGCCCTTGGTTTTTTTTTTTTTTTTTTTTTTTTTTTTTTTTTTGCGGTACTGGAGATTGAACTCAGGGGCATTCTACCTCTGAGCTACACCCCCAGCCCTATTTTTTATTCTTTATTTTGAAACCGGGTCTCACTAAGTTGCAGAGTGCCTCACTAGGTAGTTGAGGCTGGCCGCGAACCCGGATCCTCCGGTCTCAGCCTCCCAAATGCTGGGATTACAAGCGTGCGCCACCACGCCCGGCGTGCCCTTGGTTTTATTCCCCAGTATCATCCCACTTCTACCCCCAAAATGCCAGATCTAAAGTTTGATATATACTGTTCATACAACAGTGACATCACCTAAACACAACATTTCACAGATTGTATCCTGGTCATTAAATGACCCATGAATGTATAGGTTTGTTGTGGTATACTGTTTCTTTCAGCATTATAATGTCCTCATTCACATTCTAAGGATCTTCTGATTTCCCATGCTCTCATAAGCAGTATCTATTGACCCCACCTATTATCTTTACCAAGTATCCACTGCTTATATGTAGTGCTTGGTCAACTTAAGAGAGACTTTGGTATATTCATTCAGTGGTAATGAGATCCTCCTCCACTGCATATACACTCTCACCAAAAGGAAAGAGAGGTCTGTTAAAGTATAAAATACTGAACTCTTATAATAGCACAAAACATTTTCAGAGAAGCCACATGCACTTAAAGAAAATCTTTTTTGTATTGTAAAAGCAGAAATGCTTTATGTGATAACAGCTAGTTTCTCTGAACTAAGTAGAGGACATACAATGACCTAAAATTTCAAATGGAGAATAGTGGGACTAGTATAGTTCCTAAGCTTTCCTTGGATCAAAAATAATAATGACCAATCTTCAAAGTCTTGAACATATAAAAGCAACAATGAAGGGATTTTTTAGTAAAAAGTGGAGAGAGAGACACAGGACATCTCTGAGGCCACATTCAACTTTCTAAAGAGCTATAACATGGGTTTTATTCTACTTCGCTTTACCCATTTCTAGCCAAAAATTGAAACAGAAATGCTCACTATATTTAAGGAGCATTATCATCTTGGAAAATATGACTAAAATATTACAGTATCTTCATTTTAACTTCACTTCCATAAGTAATAATATTATTTCAGAATGTTGTGTTTTCCAAGGTATGTTTTCTAAGCAAGTTTAAACAAGTATTCAAAGAGCACTTTGGGATATTGTTGATCTTCACTCATATTTTCTGGCATCAAAGTGTTGAAAAAGTCTGAAAATACAGATACAATTATTTATTTTTCACAAATAGACATTATTCTTGATGATATAATAGTCATGTTTCCAGACTTTATGGATACCCTGAAGAAGAGTTTCCAACGTTATCCTCAGTCAAATAGAATGTGGTAAAGTTATGGTGGCACATAATGGTCACCATTTCTGAGCTTTTAATACTCAACCCTTTTATTTTTACAATAAAAATATCATATTCAGCAATACTACTTCTAGGTATCTACCCATAGGAATGGAAACCAAACTATCAAAATAATAAATGGTATCTATGTTTATAGCTGCACAATTCACAATTGCCAAACTATGGAACCAGCCAAGATGCCCAGCAACAGATGAATGGATTACAAAACTATAGGATATGTACACAATGGAATTTTACTCAGCTATAAAGAAGAACAAAATCATGTCATTTGCACGCACGGAAATGGATGGAACTGGAAAACCGTAAGCTGAGTGAGATTAGTCAGTCACACAAAGGAAAAAGTAAGATGCTCTCTCTAGTATGTGGAAGCTAGGGAGAAAGGAGAAATCTTAGATGAACAAAGAAGGCGACCTAACTGAAGGTGATGAGAGGGGAGGGGGAGAGGGAAACACCCTAATGCACATGATGTACATTCACAAACATATCAAAGTCAATCACTAAACTGAAAATGAGAAGGGAGGAAGGGAGAGGCAACGGAGTGGGAATTGGGGAAGGGTTAAATGAGTCCTGTGTGCATGTATGCCTCTACCAGTTTCTACCTCATTAAGATGTATGATTACAATGCACCAATAAGAAAATTTTAAAAACTAAATAAAATTTATATAAAAAATAAGGGCAGTTAGTAGAAAAAAAAATCATACAATATAGCTAAAGGAAATGTCACTTGCCTTCCTTCCTAATCCTAGTCTAATCATCTTCAGCAGCCACTGGTATGATCTAGTCTGTATTCATCCTATATATTTATAAATATATTTGCAATCATTTATAAATAGATTTATTTTAAATGTTGTCAGATATCAGTATGCAGCTCCTTATACATTTTCTGTACATTTTTAATTTGTTGGGGACATTTTCATTGCCAAAACATAGATTGAATTCATTGTATGAATTTACCTTCATTTATATAACTTATTCTCATTCTTTGCTTTTTATATAAGAAACATTTCAAACATACAATATATGACCTATACCAGATGTAATAAGTGGAAACATTTCTCCATGTTAACAGTTTAGCATGTTTATTTCTTTCTAAAGAAAATAAAGTGTTGTTAAAAATACTGTTGAAGCTTTCCACTCCATTTCCTCTTCTGCTACCCTTCTCCCCAGCTCAATTTATTTTATTCTTGTCTTTGCTTTTACAACTTATCTGTACATAAATATATAACTAAGTAACATATTTTCTTATGTGTAAATATAATGTATACTATATATATATAAATTTTGTATATATATATTGTATATTGTTTATAGTATATATTATATAATATATTATATAATATATTAATATATAATATATAATATATTATATAGTATATAATATATATATATAGTTTTTTTTTTGTGTGTGTGTGGTACTGGGGATTAAACCCAGGGACATTCTACCTTTGAGCTACACCTCCTGCCCTATATTTTATCCTTTATTTTTGAAACAGGGTCTCACTAGGTTGTAGAGGGCCTCACTAAGTAGCTGAGGCTGTCCGCAAATACAGATCCTCCTGTCTCAGCCTTCCAAATACTGGGTTTACAAGCATGTGCCATGACACCGGCTACATATATTTTTGATATTAGTTTTTCCATTATAATTCTTAAAAATTATCCACTTTGAGGCATGTATATATAGTTTTATTAATTGCAACTGATATTTAGCATCTCATATGAAAATACCATAATTTATCAATTTCTGGTTTCCTAATAATTTAAACTCCTTAAACTAATTTAATTAAAAGAATTCTGTGATGAATCTCCTTCCACATACTCTGAGATATACATGTACAACGTTAGAAGAAAATATGAAATTTCTAGATGACAGATTATATGCTTGTTAGCTTTGATACCTACTACCAAATGTTTCTCTAATGTGATTACAAACAATAATAGTTTCAAAAGCAAGGAATGAGAGTTTCTGTTTTTCATATCTTCAAGCATATTTTGCACAATCAACAATTTGGCCTTTTGCAAATCAGATACATGTAAAATGGCATCTCACTTTTGTTTTATTTGCACTCCCTTCTACACTCTAGGGAGGGATTAGAAAATTATATCATTATTTCTAATTTGTTACTGCCAAACTACAAGAGGGCTACACCTCTCCCAACCTACCAATCCCTTGACATTAGCTTTGTTCTGGTGTCTTGCACATGTAATAGACATGTGCAACTTATACACGGCATTTTAAAGTAGAAGTTTTGAGAGACGTAACATCATTCTACCATTTCTCTTTTTCCTCTGCTGCACATCAACAGGTCCCAGAAAAAGGGAGATACTTCAAACTGCATTTATGGAATGAAGAAAGGCATATGGATAAAGCCCACATCTAATGCATAATGTAAATAAAGAGTAAAACTTGTTGCAAGCCACCACTGAGATTTTGAGTCATTTGTTATCATAAATATAACATAATTAAGGTGTAAGACATTATATAAATAGGTAATAAAAGTATGGTGTTGATATAACAAACAAATAGAACCTGAAAATCTGTATTGTCTCCTAGGCCAGGCAAGAGGACAATTATTGGAACTGGAAAGATGGCAACCAATATTATATGGTGCTCAAACATTTGGTAACTAGACAATGGAGAAAGCAGCTTCTAGTTTTAGGTGAAAAGACTGAGAACAGAATGTTATGAATGTGTCTTGATGCTACTGGCTCTATTTGACAAAGTTGCAAGAAGAAATGAACACACACACACTTTTTTTGCGAAGAGGAACAAATGTGAGTGTAGAGATCCCCAATGTTCCTTTCTGGTGAAGTTGAATGAGTCAATTGTTTATCATTTCCGTCCATTGACAAATGTCTTATATGGCAAAAATTCACAAACTAACTCAAGGACTAAGTTACTAGGGACTTTATTAAAATCTTTGAATTGTTTAATTTGGGATCCTGTAAATCCTCTTAGTTAGACAAAGGCTTCTGGAAAATATTCTAGAAACAGGCTATCCCAAGAAGCCTGATAAGATCAAGGTATTTGCAGCTAAGTTGAGAGAAGCATAGCTCAACACAATTTATGAGTTTGGATACTGACACATGGAACAGATTAGAATTAACAGATAAAAAGACCACTAAGTTTTTGAGAGTTGTGAAATATACTGCTATGAAAGCTATTAGTCAGGATTAAATGAGTTAAAAACTTAAAAACAACTTTGGATCCTAAATTCTCTAGCAGGGAAGCAAGTTGAGAGGGTTGCTTAGCTCTCAAAGAAGACACATTTTTAAACACCTGTTATCAGATATGGCTGTGGAGCATGGTGGGGGAAGAAAGCCTTTCCCAGAGGATAAAGACATGGGCCATGGGAACAGTGGCAGTGGAGGAGGTATGTCCAGGGTCTAGAACCTAAGAATCAAGGAAAATCACCTACTTCTGAAAACATTCCACAATTGTTAGTGACCATTATGTTAAAATGAATCCTGATAACTTCTTTTTCTTTTTCCTGCGAGTGATACTCTTAATCTTAAAATATTAAAAACAGAAATAAAAGTCATTAGGTTGTATTTGGAAAAATACCATGGCAAAAGGCTCTCTCTACTATTCCAAAATAAAGATATACAAATTTATTTCAGTTATATATTTTAACAATTTTATCTATAAAACTATATCCACATATCACATTGTTTTTAAAGAATGATTTTTTTCAAGCTAGGCATGGTGGTAATTGGCTATAATCTCAGCACTTGGGAGGTTGATACAGGACAATCACAGATTTGAGGCCAGTGCACAGTAACTTAGGAAGACCCTATTTGAAATTAAAAATAAAAGGGCTGAGGTTGTAGGCCAGAGGTAGAATGCCCAATGTGTTCCATCCCCAGTACTGTGTGCGCGCACACACACATGTACACACACACGACTTTAAAATCTTCAGGTAAACAAGGAAAGCATCATATTATTTTGAGAAGACCAAATTTTGATTTATCTTAAACTGTAACACAGAACTTAATCACTTCTGCTACTGAAATGCTGCTCAAGGCACATCAGCTGCTGCAAAATCCACTGACCATATCAGATATTGATTGGTTAATTTAATGAAAAAAGAACATTTGGAATCTGAACAAATTTACAATGCTAACATGACAAGATCTGACCTGAAGTTATTGCCAAGAAAACACCCAGGTCTCTGAATGTATACAAACCCACACCCCCACATATACCACATCAAGACTGCTGATAAGTAATAATACCATTAAGATTATAAAGTGAGGACTATAATTCTATCAAAATTTTAAAAAGGAAAAAAATATTAACAGAGTAAAACTATGCAGAAAAACTGCCAATTTTCACATTAGTAAAGATTATGAATAAGTTATAAAAATATATTCCTTTGTTTTAGGGTCAAATTGCATATGTGAAAGGCTTTGAGTTGAGTTCTGGCATTATGTTGTTTATAACTCACAAAAAATTATCAGGCCAGAAAACATAGCTGAGTGATTGTATAATGTAGTTAATTCTCGCTTTTGTCCCATCTACTGTAATTTTCTAATTATAGATAAAAGAAGCCACACTAATTATAGATATTAAGACTTTTACTCTAGTTCTAGATATAGCAACGCTTTCTTATCTACAAAGGGTATGTTACAGGACTCTCAATGGCTGGCTGAAACCAGAGAGTACTACATCCTGTATATACTACATGTTTTCCTATACATCCACACATATAATAAAGTTTAATTTATAGATTAGACACACTGTGATGTTAACAATACGTAACAAGGAAATACAACAATTATAACAATAGAATATAATGAAAGTTATGTGAATGAGGTCTCTTTCTCTCAACTTCCATAGAACAAATAGCATATTCAATGTGAATATGCTGGACAAACTGATTAACATCCGAGGCAGGATAGAGTGGGACAATAAAGATATCCTGCTGTAGAGTTTAAAGCTTATAAATAGGATTGGGAATGTGGCTCAGTGGTATGGCATTTGCCTAGCATGTTTGAGGCCCTGGGTTTAATTCCTAGTCTCTCTCTCTCACAAACACACAAACACACACACACACACACACACACACACACACGAATATAAACAAACAAAAAACAAAACCCATTTGGAATTGCTTATTTCTGAAATTTTCCATTATACTTTTGAATCAAGACTGATCTCAGGTAACTAAAACCTCAGACATGAAAGCTTGCAGAAGAGGGACTACTGTATTCACACTTTCTGTGTAGATAAACTTGTTACTGATCACAGCATTCAGAAGAAAATACTGAACACATTAAAGCTTTTTGTGAATTATAACCCACAAAGCATTATGAAATGAAAATTAGTTAAATGATATTAATGCTGTAATTTATATTTAAGCTTTAGAAATAAGAACCATTTTCAAATAATATTAATAAAATATAAAACTCAAGTGAAGAAAAAGTAGATTTAAAATGAATGTTTTCTTCTTCCATAAAAAATGAAGAAAACAAAATCAGGTTTAAACCGTGTGTGCTTAGGGGGTAGGTAATGGGGAAAAATATTGGGGGAAGAGTTTACCCCTGAGATACACCCACAGCTCTTTTTCAAAAAGATTTTTATTTTGAAACAATGTCTCTGAAAGTTGCTGGTTTGGAGGTTACAATACTCCTGTTTCATCTTTCTGAATACCATGATTGCAGGCATATGCCACCATGCCTGGCAGGTTTAAAAATTTTCACTGTACATTTTTGTTTTCATTCCCTCTGGCTTTAAAATCCCAGGCAGCTGCCCACTTAATGGGAAAACAAAGGGTAGGGCTTCATGTTTTTCTCTTAACATAATTCAAATTTTCTTACTTAAAACAGATTGAATGAGTTCTAGTCTTTCTACTTATGAAAGTATGCTGGAAAACACACTTTTTTTATATTAAAGAAGGAAATGTTAACACTCTTAAAGTTACTTTTGTCTGGACCAAACTTCTTGTGGTCACTTTCTTCTATACAAAATCACTAGGGTTTGTTGGAGCTAGACTGATTTCCCAATAGTTTCCACAATGTTATTGCCTTGGTTAATCCTGCAAGTTACTGCTTATGTTCCAGTGAAAAAACCATGATAAGGTAGCAATAAACGATTGAAAGCAGCTTTCCTTCTCCTCCTCCTCCTCCTCTTCTTCCTCTTCTTCTTCTTCTTCTTCTTCTTCATCACAGGACCTACTGTATGCCAGACAAGTGCTTGACCACTGAACCATACTCCTACCCCTTTTTGTTCTATTTTGAGACAGGATATCACTAAGCTGCCCATGTTGGCCTTGAACTTGCAATTCTCCCATCTCAGCCTCCTGAGTAGATGAGTTCTGAAGATCCAATCAATGAGAAGCAATCTATAAAATACATCACTATGAACTTGACAATTCTGTGTGATACTTTAACTTTTAAATATTTCCATTTAGATGAGTGGATAAGTATAGTTTTTGTAGAATATGTATTTCAATAAATATAGCAATTGTATAATTATAATAAATTAGAGCAAAGAGAATTATTTGTCTTAAATTTTTTTTAAATTATTGTTTCATGAGAATAAATTAGAAAAATGCATTAATGTTATTTTAGTGGTTTAGTTTTGCTGGGTCATATGGTAGGTTCATTCCCATTTTTCTGAGGATTGTTTCCCAATGTGGTTGTTCTAGTTTGTAATCTCACCAACAATGTAGCAGACTTCCCACTTCTCCACATCCTAGCCAGCATTTGTTGTTATTTGTGTTTTTAATGATTGCCATTCTAATTGTGGTTAAGTGAAATCTCAAGGTAGTTTTGATTAGCATCTCTATGATTGTTAGTGATGTTGAACATTTTTTCATACATTTATTGGCCATTTGTATTTCTTCTTTTGTGAAGTGTCTATTTGGTTTACTTACCCATTTTTATTGGGTTATTTGGGGTTTTTCTGGTGGACAGTTTCTTGAGTTCTCTATATATTCTAGATATTAGTCCTCTGTCAGAAGAGTAGCTGGAAAAGATCTTCTCTCATTATGTCAGCTGTCTTTTGAGGCTCTTAATAGTTTCCTTTGCTGCACAGAAGCTGCAAACATGTAATGCAATTCCATACTGGCCAAATGAGAAAAGTGAAAGTTGGATGCAATGTTTTGAAAAACCTTTGGGATATATTAAACAGTTTCCAAAAGGTTAGATGCCAGGTTACCTCCCGGGGATCTTTATAGCAGAAGCTTGTGCATCTTTGCTTTGGGGTATGGCCACCAGCATAATTTATCTTCAACAATCTTTTACAGTTATATGACTATATTCCAAGTTTCCATTTAAAGGGAATGGCATCTTATTGATCCAGCTGTGCCAAGTGTCTGCTCCTGGGTGTATTACAATGTTGAGAGATCAAAAAACACTGTGGTGGCCTTTGGGAATATCCACTGTGTATTTAGCCATCCAAGGAATGGTGATACTCAAGAGAAAAAGCCTTAAGCCTTAGGTTGTCTTAATTATAACTGCTGTCCCTGCCATAAACCAAGCTTTCCCATTTCCTTTTTTGAAAAGGGTCATCAGTCAGTGTGTGTTGTGTCTACTGTTGAGCTCAATGTCAAAATCAAATCACCAGATATTCTGACTATAAATGGATTATTTTAGATAACTTCAAATTTATTCAGTTTAATTCATCATCATTAAAAATTTCATATCTATCTATCCTCGATGAATCAGCTTCTACTATCTGAATACCCTTTAGAAAAAAACTCATCAAAGTGAAACAGTAATAACTGTGCATAGCACCTTCATATTTTACTTCACAGACAAGACAGTATCTATAAAAAAGGAAAAGTAAAAAGCTGGGAAATTTTCCATACATTACATGTTTTCAGTAAATGTGTCATACGTGACTTTGGCAAGACACTTAATAATTAAAAATCTGCGCATTTAAATCAATGAACCTTATTTTCACCTCATATAAATTATAGACTTTGATTGAAAGAGAAATAGACTGATGATTTCATAAACATAAGCACCACAAGGAAACTTGTTGGAAATACCAATAGTAACTAAAATCAATGTTCTCCTTCTTGATACAAAAATTCAATGTAGTTTGTCAAAGATCTTCCCACTCTACTCTCTTGGTAAATTTTAGGAGTGGACTCCAAATGATCCCCTTAAAATTTCAATCTTTTTTCTAATGTCCTCTTTTTCACATAGTTGTGTGTGTGTGTGTGTGTGTGTGTGTGTGTGTGTGTGTGTGTTGCTAGGGACTGAATCCAGAGAAATTTTGCTTCTGAACTACACCCCCAGTCATACACACACACACACACACACACACACACACACACACATATATGTAATATACATATATACATATTATATATATATATGAAAAAGGGTCTTGGTGGGTTGCTAAGAGTCTCCCTATGTTGATGAAGCTGGTCTTGAATCTGAGATTTTCCTGTCTTCTCACCCTCTCAATACTGGAATTACAAGCATGTACCACCATGCCTGATTATTTCACAGGATTTTGACATTTTTCTACATTTGTTTGAACTTTGGTATACATTTGGAAGAGGGAACTTTTCACTTACTCTTCAGCTTATATTTGTTACATACACATAAAGCTAATATTTTGAAACACTTAAAGTCAGTCATATTTCCAAAATATGCCAGTATACTACTTTTGACATTTGTGATGCTTAGTTTTAGGTGCCAACTTGACTGGATTAAGGAATTTCTAGAGATCTGGTAAAGCATTATTTTGGGGTGTGTCTATGGGAATATTGACAGAAGAGACTAGACTGTGAGTCTGAGTGCACCAAAGAGGGAAGGATATTATCCAATTCACTAAACCCTAGATAAAATAAAAATCAGAGCCAAGGTAAATTGGTCTTCTCTCATGCACTTGCAATATACTATTATTGTGAACATAAGAACTTCTCTCTGGCCTATGCACTCTTGGGCTATGCACTTTTGGGTTTATACCAGCAGCATCCTAGTTTCTCAGGTCTTAATACTTGATCTGAGCCATACAGAAATCCCATTTTGCACGTGACCTGTTATGGGTCTTTTCCACCTTCATCACATGAACCAATTTCCTTAATCGACTCTTACATAGCTTCATTATCTCTATCTCTACTTACCTACCTACCCACCTATATACTTACCTACTAGACTTTTCTTTTTGTAGAACCCTAACTAATGCAACATTTAAGTTTTAGTATGTTTCAAAAAAATTTATGCCATTTTACATTTATTATAATCAGTAGGTTATTTAACTTGTTCAAATTTAAGCCTATATCCAAACCTCTAAGACATTTCAGAACACATTTATTACTCTGATACAATATATGGCATGAAAAATAATAGAAAAGGACAAAATATAGCAAATAAGATTAAAACATAAAATTACATCCAATGGACATCTATAAATTCATCAAATAATTCTGTCGTTGCTGGCTATTAATAACTTTTGGGATCACCAATGACATAAGGTCTGAATCATGAATAGTGTGCTGCTGGCTCAATAAAAATATAAATATTCTTGACAGCATGGGTGTGCATGCTTGTAATCCCATTGTTGGAAGCCTGAGACAGGAGGTTCCCAGATTTGAGGACAATGCTTGGCAATTTGATGAGACACTACTTTAAAATATAATAAATAAATAAAAGATCTGGGGGTATAGCCCAGAAGTAGAATGCCTATAGATTCAGTTCTCAAGTAACATACACAACCAAAATGTAAGTATTCCTGATTCGCGGAAACTACAGGTTTGGTTGTATTATGTAACTGCTCATTTGAGCAATAAGAATTCAAAGCAATCTAACCGAGATATTGATAGAGAACACAACCATAAGTACACTTTTAAGTTTTTGAGCAATTTTTCTTTTAATTTTAGGATATGACATTTTTTCAATGTCACAATCAGAGTATATGTACACAAATCTACAGATAAATATTCATGGATCTGAAATACTACTTTAAAATGAATTTAATTCAGCCTCTGTCAAAGAAAAAGTACACACTATTTGGAATTGTCTAACTGTATTATTGATTTTCGTTTGTTTAAAATTGTGTCTCAGCATTTCATATTTCCTCTATGTAAAATACTAGTCAGGAGTTTTAGAATGAGAAGAAACAGTGCAATTAGGTAGTTTTGTTTAAGCTATTTCTGAAACAGTTCTAAGGATGAGCATGTTAGAATTCTGGAGAGGAAAGGACATAGCTTCCCAATTGATCTTCTTGTGAATTTATTCATTAATTCAACATGTGTCTTAAGAGTCTTATTTGTGCCAGAAACTCTATGAATATCCACAAGAGATATAAAATAGATAAGACATAGTTACTACTCCTGCATAATTCATATCTTGAACTTCATATCCTAATTAGCTCACAACACTGGGTCAAAGCAATGTTTCACTGTAATCTTTCTAGAGTATCCATCAGAGCCATGTTCATAGCAGCACCTATCCCCTCCTCAGCCTGTTACAACCTGGCTTCCAGGCTTGTTTTTCATGAAAACTATGTTCTTAAAGATTGAGAGGAAATGAGATATTCTTGGCCCTACTACTCTGTAGGTTTTATGACCACAGAGATACCTACCCACAGATTGAAAATATTCAAGAAAAAAATGTGTCTAGAGCTGCAAATGTAGCTCATTTGTAAAGTACTTGCTGGCATGCACAAAGACCCGAGTTCACTCTCAAGTACCGTCAAAGTACAAAAAAAAATGTGTCTGTACTGAATATGTACTGGCATTTTCTTGTCATTAGTCACTAAAAATTACTGCATAACAATTATTTAAATAGCATTCACAATGTATTAGAGCCAAATATTTAAGGTATACGGAAGGATGTGCATAGGTAATAGGCAAATACTACACCATTTTATAGAAAGGACTTGACCAGCATATACAACCTGAGTGTTTCCTGGAATCATCCCCTGCAGATACTGAGGGGTGACTGCATCATCAAATAGCTTTTCTTTATTTTCCATCTCAAAATTCTATTGTGCCGTGTTGAATGTACTTCCTCTTGATATTACTGTTTTGACTTGTATTGTTCTTTGGTAATTGGGTCTTAGTTTTAATCCAAAGTTTATTCTTGTCCCTGTACTCCTCTCTGTTTTCTCTCAGTGAATCCTGTGGTTCCAGCCTCTCATGGTTTACTTGGCTGTATTTCAAATTACCTTCTGCAAATCTTACTTGATGTGTAATTAAAGTCACCATTCATGAACTGAATGAATAATTTTTCTCTCTCCACAGTAACTTTCTGTTCTTCTTGTTGGCTGTCATTCTGTTAATGGCACTACCATTACCTCAAGATCTCAGAGTTGGATCTTGTAGGCAACAATGTCTCCAGAGTCATCCAGATGCTATGTCAAACTGGATCCATGACCTGTTGATTCTATCTTGGTAATGTTTCTTACATGTTTATCTCCTCCTAATTCTAAATTCATAATTTCTTGTTTCTTATATAGCAGACTAGATTAATATTTATCTTTCTTCTGAATTTTTCACACTAACATTACTCTCCTATAGATTAATCTTCCTACTTAGGTCTTCCATGGCTGAAAAAAATCCTCTACTCTTGTCTTTCATTCATTAGATGGTATATAATCTCTTTCTATGCCTTTGGAATAAATGTAATTACTTTTTCTTTAAGTAATTTATTATACATGTTATTAACTAATAACATAGATTCCTGGTTCAATTGTTAGTACAAATTAAGTTGCATTAATGGTCTTTACCTTCAACTATGAAAATTAAAATTTCATTTGTCTCCTCAGTTGCATCCCCTTTAGTAGGGCTTTCTCATTTTCTCTTTTGAGACAGGCCCTCACTATATGTCTCTGTCAGTATTCTCACTGCCTTAATCAAACAAAACAAAACAAAACAAAAAATTGGCCATACATCTTTGGGGATGGAAGACTTATTTGCTCACATTTTTTTTTGTGATTCTAGATTTCATTCTATGATAGGCTAGGTCTGCAGAACTCAGGACATAGAAATGGGAAGCAGAGAGGGAGAGAACAAGGGCTCTGCTCTCATATCATGCAGACCAAAAGCAAGAGAGAGCAAACAAGCAAGAGGATTCAAAGATAAAAGAATAGTCCCCAAGGTCACATCACTAGGACCTAACTTTTCCAGCCAACCTCACCTGCTTAAGTTATCATCCAGTAAATCCATCACAATGGTTTTATCGACTGATGAGATTACAACCTTCATGACTAAATTACATCAACTCTGAACATGAGCTCTTCAAGGGATATTCTATAACCATAATACTATGATTCTCAAGTATCTTGGTCAAAATTCTCAGTGCTATAATCCAAAATAACTGACAACACAATTTAGAGGAAGGAAGACTTATTACTTATTTGCTCACAATTCTTTGGAAATCTCAGAGTTTCAGTCCATGTCAGGTCAGTTTACATATGCAGTGCTTAGAGTATGCAGCAGGAATCAGAGAGACTGAGAAAGCAATGCTCTGCTCTTGCATCATGGGTGCCAAGAGCAAGAAAGATAGCAGGGGGAGGAGAAGGGTATCCCCAAGGCCATACTCCCAGGGACCCTCCTTAGCAACCAAGTCTCATTTCCAGTGTTTCTACATTTTTTCCATAAGTCCTGGGTGGGGGACATTCTAAACTCAAACCATTACAGTAGGATTATCTTGATCTTGTGGGCTCAAGTAATTCTCTACACACAGCTTTGCAGATATCTGGAACTACAGGCATGCACCACCATAACCAGTTTCCCTTGTTTATTCTTAAAATTATTGCTTCCTTGCCTATGTCTATATTCTGCAATGCATATGAAATATATTGTAGATAAATACATACAGCTTTACAATCTCTACAAATAAGGAGAAAAGGAAAAGAGTGAAGAAGATACTTAATACATACATGGTTCTCTATTATAAAACACCAGAGTATGAGTAATCACCTATTAACTTATATTAGTCTGACCATGATTCTATGCACTTACAAGTGACAAGGGAAAATGTTAGAGAATGAGTCTATAAAATAAAAACCATAATAATCATCTAAAGAAACATACAGTGGAACCCTATTATATATACACAAGGCACCAGTGAGATTTCAAGTAGATAGGGAAAGGAAGTAAAAAAGGAAGGGAGAAGTGTGGGGAAACATGAAAGAAAAGAATTAAATTATGTCAATATCAAAGGAAATTATGCTGGTCACTGCACTGAATAAATGTATTTTCTAGACTGAATATGAAGTAGAAGAGAATTAGCTATTGCTTCATGTGTATTCCCTAAGATACCACTTTTTTCTTGTATCTTCAGCTTTGGCACATGTGAGTTTGCACTGAATATAATTTGAGTGCTTGAAATGTGAGAATTTCATTCAACTACCCACTAACTAATCACTAAACAAACACAAACAACTTCCCTTTGAGCTCTAATTAAGAAACAACTTCTTTCAAAGTTGGAAGAAAAATTGTTAGACATTTTAGAGAGTATGAAAGTCTCTGATATGGCAGAGAAATGTAGCTATGTATAATAAGTATATACCAATGTAAGATACCAGTCAACATATTATAGAAATAAGTGTTTCAGAATAAAGAACATCAGATGAGAACATGGGTATCAGAATTTACAAACATGTTGTTTTGAAACACAATAAAAATATTATTTTCATTTTATAATGAATTTATACCAAACAATACTTCTAATCCTATCCAAAAATTATAACAAGAATAATTTTTAAAATATGTATGTCTTCATGTGGAAAAAAAATCAGAATTACTGACTTTATTAAGAATGACTTAGAAGTGAATTCAGTATATTAAATCCCCTCAAATGGAGTTATATTAAAGCCTCCCAACTATTTTTAAATATTGCTAATTATGAAATCACAAGGGTAGATAAGGCTTAAAAATCTTAATTTGTGTAATCTTGAAATAAGTTATTAAACTTCATTGCATTAAAATTAATGCTATGGAACTAATATTAGAAGTGGTGAGTTATCTCTTTTTTTAAAGAGCTTAAGCCTCAAAATATGATAGTGTTCAAAACCTATTATCTGTTACAATAAATTATTAAGAAATAGTACTGTTGATTTTAAATAGATTAAACACTAATATGACTTGGATAAATTAGGCTTCTTCATGCAAAGCATCTCAATGAGCACCATTTATTCTATAAAGTCTAATACAAAATAATCACTTTTGACATCTTATGTCTTAAAGCACAAAGAGTTATCAGTTGACTAGCTTTTTATTAATATTAAAAGTTTTGGACTTCAAAAGTAATGATGTGCCTAATTCAATATTCCAGTTAATTTTGATAGTAATTATTTTTAAACAAAACTTTAAAAATCCAAGTAGTAGTGGTGCTAAAATTAAGCTAATCTAAAATAAATGTATATGAAACCCCAAACATAAAAATAAGTCTAAGTGAAATAGAAAATATGGAGGCTTCATTATAAGAAGGCTGAGCCTAATACAGAACTTTTAGGAAGAAGTTGATTAGATACAATCTGTATCTATTTCTTCTGCATTTCACTTTAAAGTGGTGGTCTATAAAAAGCTAAATAATCTCTCCAACATATAGGCACTAATAAAGACTTCCTTGATAAAATCTTGAAAGTTCAGCAAATAAAACTGAGAATCAATAAATAGTGTGGCATTAAATAAAATACTTGCACAGAAAAGGAAGAAATCATATGCCTTATTTCAACTTATAGAGCTATAGTAACAAAAGCAGCATGGTATTGACACAAAAAGATACATACACCAATGGAAAAGGAGATATAGACAGAAATTTGCACACTTATATCCAGTTGGTTTTTAGCAAAGGAGCCAAAAACATACCTCAGAAAAAAAACAGCCTTTTCAACAAATGGTGCTGGGAAAACTGGATATCCAATAATATTATGTTCATATATGAAGGTATTACTAACAATTTCATTAACATGTATGGGGAAGAAGAAGGGGGGAAGTGGGGTGGGATGTGGAGAGTAACACATCAAGTGATGTGTGCATGTAGGAAAGTATCATTTTGAATCTCACTATGCTATACAATTACAACGCACCAATACAATTATTTATATACAGAAAAATAATCACCTGAAGTACAAGGTAAGGGTTCCAAGCTTTGATTTTCTTATTGAACTTATCTGTTTTCAGTCTAAATTTTTCTTTCTTTTAATTCATTCAAGCACATAATACAGTATACTGACTTAATACAAATGAAAAGAATGTATTGCACCTGGGGCAACTGCATTATGCAACATGAATGGTGCTATGGTTTGGATATAGTTTATATCTTAATATTCATGTGTTGGAGGTTAGGTTTTCACTATGGCAGTGTTGGGTGGTGGAATCTCTAATAGGTAGAGACTAGTGGGAAGTGAGTAGGTCACTGGGGATATCACCTTTGGAAGAGATTAAGGTTAGTCTTGTGACATACTAGCTAGTTCTTATGAGAGGGTTTTATAAAGATGAAGACTGACCCTTCCCTACTTTCTAGTTTCCTACTTCTCCATATGATCTCTCCCTTTCCACATGAGTTCTTGCCATGTTGCCGTGTACCATGTGACAGTCAAAAGACCATCACCAATGCCAAGTGCCAAGCAGATGTTAGCCTCATACTCTTAAGCCTACAACACTTCAAGCTAAACAAAAGGTTTTTAAATTATTATTATAAAGTACCCAGCTTCTGGTTTTTGGTTGCATCAACACAAAACAACTAATGAAGATAGAACCTATAGTAGGTTGTATTATTCTTTGCCCAAATTCCCAGTGCTATTCTGTGGGAAAAGTATATATTTATTAATGCATGAGTAAATAGTGGGCATTTGATTTACTTTCTCCAATAAAATAATAGCTGAAGTTATTATATTGTTTCTGGATGAGAACTTTAGAAATCTGGGTAAGTTTTGCTATGCTTCATTTCCCCCCTTTCATCATGAACAGAAATGCATAATAGAAGATTCTTCTTCAACTCAGAACCTGGCATGAAGGTGACATTGAGGAGAGGAGCAGCTTATCAGTTGTAGTCATCTAGCATGAAAAAGAAACAAATTGTTGCTATGATAATTCATTCTGGTTTGGAGGTCATTTATTACTGCAGAATTACTTGTTCCATCCTGAGGAATATGGGGCCCCTGGAGTTATGCAATCTGTAGTCTAAATGACGACAGTGCATGGCAGCCCTGGCATTGCATTCTCATTCAACAATCTTCTAAAAATTATTTGAAAACAATGATTGTAAAACAATTGCTGAACCGGAATAAATATACGGTTTGTTAATTATGAGAGAGCACTTCTAATTTCTATTCTAATTTAATTTTCATAAACCATCTACTCAGGATATATAAGATCACAGATAAGAGTCCTTAACAACTCCCTGTAAAGAAACCAATACCCAAGGATGCTTGTCTCCTTTATTAAAGAAAAAAAGTGACATGCTTTCGGTTTGATATACTAAATATAAAGAGTGAAATCAGGTATTTTGCTAATTATTATCATTTAAAAGACTATAAATTTACTTTTAGTAAAATTAACTTCTTAGAATATTTAGAACTAAGAGCCATATCTGGTGTCCTTCATAGCAGCACTTATATATTTTCACATAATAACAACAGATGGTATTACCAAATGCTTGTTCCATTAAATTTAAAACTTCCTTTGGGATAGTAATTGCTTTCTACTATAAGACAATCACCCAAATTCAATACTAAAAAAACATAGAGGTCCCTTAAAAGGCAAACCTATTCTAAATGGAAGAAATAATTTCTTGTATTTTATAGGTGTGCAGAAATCTAGTCCTGTACCTATCTTTTAAATAAAAAGTAAAAGTACTGTCAGATAGTATTGAAAACTTGCTCTGTATAGACAAGACATGTTGCAACTTATATTGAATACTTCAAGACATATTTTCAAATAAATCATTAATCATCAAAAAAGATAATAGCATACCAACTTCCAATATGAAGCACTTTTATCTACTACTTTCTCCATAATTTGTCCCACACAATGGGGACTGTCTATGCTAATGAAAGATTCATTACCTTCTACAGAAACTCACCTGCGAGAATCATGCTGATTCAAAGCAGTAACAATCACTTCTGGTCTTTCTCACTTCAGTCCCTACATCCTGACTTCTCTGCTCATTACCAGGCTCATACATTTTTCATTTCTTTTTACAGCCTAGTATTGTAGATATATTTGCTCTGATTTCCCTTGCCCCAGGATCTTAATGTAACCTGCAGCTTACCAAATACTTATATCAATGAATTAAACTTAAGAAAACCTTATTTTATACCTTGTTAAGTATAAGGCAATACATATATCCTACAGAAGAAACATTGTTGTTAATAACTGTTCAAATATGTTATCTGATGTTGGAAATACTATAATACCATATGAATCCCTGAGATGGAATTTAGCCAAATTCCTTTGAGATTTCAGGGACTGGAAAGGTTATATTTTGTTGGGAAGTCAAGAGACATTTGAGGAAATGTATTGGTGTATAGTTGATATCTCTAAGGAAGAGAACACAGGGAAGGAGTAAGAAAGTACAGCAAGGGACAACAGCACAAACAAAAAAAATGCAATTCTAAAAATAAACACACCATTCCATTTCTTATAAACTGGTGAACTTTGCTCTACCTCTGTGTATGTAGGAAGGTAGTAACAAGTATGTTTTAAGCATTACGGTGGGGCCAGTGTGAAGGAAGTGACATGTTAAACTGTGAATTTCATATTCTACTTGCAAGTGAAAAATAAAAAAAAACACTTTTGACAAAGTTATATAAAATTAGACTGAGGGCCTAAGATTGCAGAATTTAATGAACACTCTAAAACTTAACCCTTTGTCAATTAATTGTAAGATTATCTCATGAATGTTGAAGTATTCAGATCTACTACAACAGAGATAAGACATTTTACATTTCTAAATATAACCTCTACTTTTCCTTAATATAGTACTTATTTATTTACTTTTTTCAGTATTATGGATTAAACCTGGGGGTTCATATAGGGCTTCACATATGCTAGGCAAGCACTGTACCTCTGGGCTACATCCCCAGCTTTTTGGAAAATTTTATTTTGAGGTAGGGTCTTGCTAAGTTGCCTAAGCTGGTTTTGAATTGGTGATAATCCTACCTGATGATACTGTGTTTTTAAAATAAGAAGAGTGATAACTCTAAAATTTGCTGTTGTAAATATTAAACATACAGTAAAGTTTTCTTCTAAAATTTTAACTTTTTTATTTAATTATTTTTTCTAAAATATATATGTATATTTAATCTCTAAAAACATGGAATTTGTAAAAACATGGAATACCTACATTCAAGTGGCCCTTTCTTCAAACATATCAATATTAAACAGACATAAAAAGCAGCTAAGAGTAAAACAAGCAATGTTCTTATATTGTAAGAAGTACAAATAGCCTTTTCTCCATTACATAACAAATATCAGGCACATAGCACTTAGGTTAATACCAGACTTGCTAAAAACTATTCTATTCAGAAGCAAATGTGCCTATGTGGTAAATAAAAAAAAGTGCACTTTTATATGATATAACCTTACTAACAAAAATTTTATTAACATTTTTATTTAATTTCATCTCTGAAACATCTTTTTCATCACGTTTACTCTGGGTTGTTTTAAAAGGGGATGAATATAAATTATCATAGGCAGCAAATGACATGTTATGTTATTGCTGAATTAACATTACTTTTTATTAAATTACATCTTGGGGACATCTTGCTAAGTACATTCAGTTACACCTAAATTTTAAGAATGAACTCAAACATGGCACCTGTTTCAGCTGTGGCCCTTTACATCACAGGTCACCTTTCTTTCCAGCCTTCTGATCAGATTTTGAGTCAAACCCATGACACGATTAAAAGACAGTTTAATATTCCAGACTTAACCTGAATAATCCTTTGACTCTGACCAGTATTATTTTAATTTTCAAGATCATCTTATTTCCATTTATACAGCTAATGAAATAATTTCCTATTTGCATTATAGTTGGTATGTCAAAGATGTCAATGCTCTGATCTTTGGAACCTGTGACAATTTTACCTCAAATGGCAATTAAATTAAAGAACATTCCAGATCCATCCAAACCATAACATTTTACTCCTGGTCCCCAAAAGTTCATAAAATAAAACATTATCTTGAACTATTTATCCAGGTGGCTCCAATACATTCACATAAGGCCTTAAAGGTAGGAAAATTTCTGTATCTTGAATAGTGAATAGTGGAAGAGGCAGTTTATTATTTTTTAATTTTTTTCCTCTCGGTACTAAGGATTGAACCCAGGGACATTCTACCTCTGTGCTATAACCCCAGCCCTATTTTTATTCTTTATTGAGAAATAGGATATCAATAAGCTGTGAAAGGCCTCACTAAGTAATTGAGGCTGGCCATGACCCTGCAATTCTCCTGTCTTATCTTCCTAAGTACTGAAGTTACAAGCATGTGCCACCACGCCCAGCTTGGCAGAGAGATTTTAGTGTGAGAAGGATATGGAATGCTGATGCTTACTCTGAGATATGAAGACTAGAGAGACATCAAGAAGCTAAAGCCAGGCGTGGTGGCGCATGCTTGTAATCCCAGCATTCCGAAGGCTGAGATTGGAGGATCCGGGTTCGCGGCCAGCCTCAGCTACCTAGTGAGGCACTCCGCAACTTAGTGAGACTGGGTTTCAAAATAAAGAATAAAAAATACGGCTGGGGGGTATAGCTCATAGGTAGAACGCCCCTGAGTTCAATCCCCAGTACCGCAAAAAAAAAAAAGCTAAAGTTGACCTCCAGCTGACAGTATATTAACAGAACTTCATTCCTACAACTGCAAGGAACTGGATTCTACCAGCAACCTGAATATTCTTGGAAGCAGATTCTCCTGAGATTTCTGGTAAAACCTAATCCAGTTAAAACTTTGATTTCACTTTTATGAAACATATAGCAGAGAAATAAGTCTAAACAACCTGGACATCAGAGGTAAAAAAGATTACGGAATAGTAAATGTATGTTGGTTAAGCTGTTAAATTGGTTATGATTTGTTATAGCAACAAATAGGACAGTAACTCATAGTATTACAAATTTTTTTTTATTTTAGCAGTTTTCACATAAGTTACAAGGTTTATTTATGATCATGCAAATGCATGAATAAAGCATCAATGTGTTCCTTTTTCAATTAATAGGATGGATTTCAAAAAAGTTGAATAACTTCTGGGAGATCCTGTTTAGAATATCATAGATAAAAAGAACTCTGGTCTTTTAGGTTTTGATTTATGGTTCTTCCACTATTAAATAAATAAATAAATAAATAACCTTGACCTAGTATTGTGTTAGTTAGTTTTGCATCATTATGAACAAAATACCTCCTCACAGGAATAACTTAGGGGAGGAACAGTTTATTTTGACACATGAATTCAGAGATTCAATCCATGGTAAACTGGTTCCAACACACAATCATCATGGTAGTATGGTAGGGTGTGGCAGGGAAAAGCTGCTTAGCTCATGGCAGGTAAGATGCAGACCTGGAAAGAGAAAGGGACCCAGGAGAGATAGTCCCCAAGGCCCTGCCCCCAATGACCTACTTCTTCCAGCTATGCTCAACCTGCCTATAGTTACAACCCAGCAAATTCATTGAAATTATTAATCCACTAATGGATTAATTCACTAACAACGTTAAAGCCCTTGTGATTCAATTATTTCATTTCTGAACATTGCTGCATTGCCAACACATGAGATTTTGGGAGGAATATTCCAGATCCAAACCATAACATTTCACCTCTGGGTTCCAAAAGTTCATGTCAATCTCACAATGCACTATTCATCCCATATCCAAGAGTTCCCAAAGTCTTAGTAGTTCCAGAATTGCTCAAAAGTATAAGTAAAAGTATCCTTACAGACTTGAGGCAAATTATGAGTTGTGAGCTCCTGTAAAAATAAAAAGCAAGCTACATACTTACAATATACAATGGCACAAATTAAACATTCCCATTCCAAGAAGGGATATTAGAGGTGTAGAAAGAAGGGATAGGAACAAAACAAGAATGAAAACCAGACATGCAAATATTAAGTCTTGTAACTTCTTGTCTGGTGTCTGGGGCACCTTGTCGTGAGATGTTGTTTCCAAGAATTGGGAAGCTCCACCTCTAGGTCCTTGCTGGTTATATCCCATGTGGTTTTTCTTTTAGGATGACAGCCCCTATAGCTTGTCTTTGGAAGATGCTATATGTTCCTGGCATCTCTTAACTTTTGGAGTCTTTATTAAAGCTTCAGCTTTACTCTCACAGCTTCCAACAAAGCCCTCAGTGTGGGAGAGGCTTGCAGGGGCTGGCTGTATAGACTACAACCCTCTCAGTACTTCATGAGAAGTCTCAGTGGAAGCTCGATGACTCCTTTACTCCTGCACCCTACTCCTTCATCACCACATGGATATCACCAAGCTCTGCTGCCAGCTTAAGCAGTAGTCAGGCCCCCTTGAACCATGGCTGCAGCTCCTCTGAATGTCCATTCATCACAACATGGGGAAACAACTTCTTAGGCATCTCTATATGAGTAGGGTACCCTAAAGTCTTTTTTCAAAGGGATCTCTTTGAGACAAGTTTTCACCTTTATACTCCAGAGCCTGTGATGTGTGGGATGTTGCTGACTTCTGAGATGACCTCAAGGCATTTTATCCTACTGTCTCTGTGCAGTGCTTGGTTTCTGTTTAGTTGCAGTAATCTCTTCAATTTCTCCTTTGCCCCAATTTTACATAGTTTTCTGATTAATTGCAAGTTTTTTTTTTTTTTTACATGTTTCCATTCTTGCTCTAGATCCTTCCAGTAAACCAGTCTAACAACCAGGAGCAACACTTGTACCACTGGCTGAATGTTGTTTTGCCTTGAAATTTCCTCTACCAGATTAATTGGTCCATCACCTTTATACTCCTCCTCACAGAAAGCCATATAGGCCATGGGTAAAATGCAGATAAATTGTTTGCCACAATGTAACACAAATGTCCTCTAGTCCAATTCCCAATAAAGTCCCCATTTCCATCTGAAATCTCATGGGCACAACCTTTTCTGTCCACCTTCCTATCACCATTCTGCTCTTCAGGTCTCCCAACAGAATCTTCCATTAAGCTCTACTTAAACATTTGAAAGCCTCCCCAGCTGTATCCACAAACTTTTCCAAACTCTTCCTTCCAACCAGTTTCAAAGGCTTCTGAACTGCATGGCCAGGTTAGTCACAGCAAGAACCCCAATTTTCTTTATCAATTTCTGTATTAGTCAGCTGTGAGTCACTGTGACCAAAATACCTGACAAAAATAATTTAGAGAAAGAAAAGTTTATTTTGGTTCACAGTTTCAGAAGTTCAGTCCAGGTTATGCTAGCTCTAAGACAGAAATATCATGGTTTCACGGCATGGCAGAGAAAACCAAGAAGACCAGATATTCAGCTGTAGTATCCAGGCAACACACACACATACACACACACACACACACACACACACACACACACACGGGGTGGGAGAGGAGAGAGAGAGTCTGAGAAAGGGCCAGTCTGTCTCTAGTGATTTACTTCCTCATGTTATGTCCCACCTGCCTATAATAATATCTAGTAAAACTACTTAAACTATTAATCCACCAATGGATTAATACACTAATGAGGTTAGAGCCCTTATGACTCAATAATTTCACCTCTGAATATTGCTGAATTGCTAACATATGAACTTTCGGGGGGGGGAGTAATTCCTAGTTCAAATCATAAAAAGCTGCCTTTCTGTGCATTTTTAAAGAATAAAAGTTTATTCTATATTTAAGATAAGAAATTTGATCTTCCTATTTTTTTCTTAGCTATTATAAAACTTAAAAGTAATATAGAAGTTTGGGAGTGTTGAAATTCCCTAGAAAACATACAGAACTGTAATAAAATATAATCCACTTTCACTTACATAATATACAGAAGTTTCTCAGATTATGATGTCTTAACTTACAATTGACTTTTAACTTTATAATGATGCACAGGAATGTATATTTAATAGAAATCTTACTTCCAGATTTTAATTTTGATACAAGGTATGAGTACTCTCTTGAAACAGCAGGCAATATCAACAAACCATATCTCCCAGTCAGCCATGTGATAATGAAACAAACATTACTGTACAGAATACTGTGTTGCTAATATGTGATGTTTGGTAGGTTTGGCATATTGTATGCATTTTTTTTTTACTTACCATATTTTAAATTTACCATCCAATTATTGAGATGTAACTACATTGTAATTACAGGAACATCTTTCTAGAGTTCTGTTGGTTTCCTTGTATTACCATGCAATTGAGATAACATATTTTTTAGTTTAATTGCCTGAAATAATTTAAATGCCTACAGTATCTTTCATCCAATGTGATTTCAAGATTATGGCTCATAAATTAGGAGTCTAGAGGTTTTTTTATACTTTAAACTTTTTGATATTTTATTATTAATGTACTTTCATTGGTCTATTGTAATCTCACATCAGTATACAGTTTAGAATAATAGGGAAATACACGCACACAGTGCTTGTTGAGCTTCCCCTGGTTCTCTCCCCATTCTCACTCCTTCCCCATACAGAATATGGAGATTGGCACTGGCAATTTCACATATATACATAACTTCAGTGACAATGTTTTCTTCATTGATTTGCCCCCCGCCACAATATCACAATCCCCTGAACCACCTCCCTTGTTTCACTAGAGTTTCTCCTCTGTTATCGGAAGTCCCTCTTGTATCAGTATTACTCCCTATCTTCCATATATGAGAGAAAATATATGACCCTTCACTTTTTGTGACTAGCTAATCTCTGCATAATATTCTCCAGATCCATCCATTTTCCTGCAAATGACATAATTTTGTTCTTCTTTATTCTTGAGTAGAATTCCATTGTGCATATGACCCATAATTTTGTAATCCATTCATTTGTAGGTTGGTTCTCTAATTTGGCTATTGTGTATTGTGCTGCTATAAACATATTCTGATTTCAGTTCCCTTGAAAAGATCCAAGAGTGGAATAGCTAGATCATGTAGTGGATCCATTTCTAGTTTTCTGAGGAATGTCTACTCTGATCTTCATATTGGATACACTAATTTGTAATCCCACCAAAAGTGTAGAAGAGTTTCTATTTCCCCACATCTTTGCCAGCATTAATTGTTTGACTTCTTGATGATTGCCACTCTACTTAGGGTTAGATGGAATCTCTATTGCTTTGATTTGCATTTCCCTGATTATTAATGATGTTGAACATTTTTATATATTTATGGCCATTTGTATTTCTTCTTTGTCAAGTGTCTCTTTATTTCAATTGTCCATTTCTTGGTTGAGTTATAAGTATTATTTTTTAGTGTTAAATCTTTTAAGTTCTTTGTACATTCTAGATATTGGTCCTCTCAGTAAATAGCTGGCAAAAATCTTCTACCATACTGTAGGCTCTTTCTTTAGATTCTTGATGATTTCTTTTGCTGAACAGAAACTTTTTAAATTCATTGTCATCCCATTTATTAAATCTTGTTTTAATTTCCTGAGACTTGGGAGCCTTATTGACGAAATCTCTACAGATGTCTATATGTTGAGTGTTGGTCCTATGCTTCCTCTAGTAATTTCAAAATCTCTGATTTAATTTCCAGGTCTTTGATCCATTTTGAGTTGACTCTTGTGCAGAGTGAGAGGTTGGGATTTAATTCCATTTCTTTAAAAATAGGTAGCCAGTTTTCCCAACACTACTTGTTGAAAAGGCTGTCTTTTACCAGCATGTTCTTAATGCCTTATCAAAAATCAATTGGTTATAAATGTGTGGATTTATTTCTGTATCTTCTATTCTGTTCCACTTGTTATGTATCTGTTTTGTGTTAAAACCATTCTGTTTTTATTACTAAAGCTCTGTAGTATAACTTTAAGATTTCCAATGTGGATTGTTCTTGAATGTATAGTCAAGCTTTTCAAAACAATGAGTGAGTTATACGTTCATAAAATTTAATTAAAAGATGCATAGTAGTAGTCAATGTTTTCTTATTAATATTAAAGTTCACAGCAGTAAGAAATTTTAAAATATGGAGGAGGGGAGATGTTGAGTAAATAGCTCAATGTTTTAATTACAGAAGAGAATTAATCTTTGAGGCCAAATGAGCAACATAGTTAGTAAACATAATAATATTGTAAGTGATATTTCAAAATTTCTAAGAGAATATATTTAATTGTTCATATAAAACATGAAAAGAACATGAGGTGATAGCTGTATTAATTAGTTTAACTTAATAGTTTCATAATGTATGCATATATGAAAACATCACATTTGTACCCATTTTTATATAAAATATATAATTATTTATCAATTAAAATACAATTTAAAAATATAAAAAAGAGATTTCAAGGGAGTAAAAAGTATAGTTAGTTACCTAAATATTTATTTATTATTTACTTAAAACTGCTACAAAGAGTTAGTATCTGAAGAAATGGCAGTGTATTTATTTATAACTAATACTTGATTAATTGTGCTTTATAAAATATCTCACATTGTATAATTCCTCAACTATGAGAAATTTTAAAGGATGCATATTGATATAGATAAGGTGTGTGTTGTAGGTCATACTTACAGCCCTAACAACTTGAGAGGCTAAGCTAGGGTGTCAATTGAGTCTAAGAGTTTGGGGCCAGCTTGGGTAACATAGTAGGACTCTGGAGAAAAGAGGAGAGGAGAGGACAGGAGAGGAGAGGAAAGGAACGAAAGAGAGGTGAACAAAACTGTCATTTGGCACCAGGAGTATAATTTAGAAGTAAAATGTATGTACCATACATGAGGCCCTAGGTTCAATACTTAGCACAAAACACAAACAAAAACAAATATATGTATGCATAAAGGAAAATAAATGTTAAACATCATTCACTAATATTTAGACAATAAGACTAAACATATTTTCTCAGTATTTGATAATTTAAATGTGTAAGTTCCCATCAAAGCTTAAATACTTATGATATATTGGTTCATTACACTTTAACTACAGCTTGATCATTAAGTAATTAATATAAAAAATGAAAGATACTACCTGTTCAAAATGTGTATTGTTCTAAAAAATGCTTTTGTAAGAGAAAAGTCATTATGCTTTTGCAATTTTCACAATAAAACATTCTAATTTTAATACTTTGTATGCATGATATCTGAGATAAATTTAAATCATGGTTTTATATAATTTCTCTTTCTGTTCCTAAGTTAATTTAATAACTTCTACCAGAAAGGAAAGCAATAGTGAGCTGGGTATGGTGGTGACCACTTGTAATCCCAGCATTTGGGAGGCTGAGACCAGAGGATCCAGGTTCGAGGTCAGCCTCAGCTACCTAGTGAG
Source organism: Graphiurus murinus (assembly GCA_004027655.1). NCBI lineage: Eukaryota > Metazoa > Chordata > Mammalia > Rodentia > Gliridae > Graphiurus > Graphiurus murinus. The sequence continues at coordinate 171,832 of PVLC010000714.1, forward strand.
GCCCTCCGCAACTTAGTGAGATCCTGTTTCAAAATAAAGAATAAAAAAATAGGTAGAATGCCCCTGAGTTCAATCCCCAGCATTGCAAAAAAAAGAAAAGAAAGAAAGAAAAGAAAAGAAAAGCAATAGTAAAACTTTCTGAGATACCACATCAAAGTTTAGTGGTAAAGTTTGCAAAAGTCTTTAGAGATCATCTGCATAAACCATAATTTGTGATATTATAATTTCTAATGAAGCTGGGAGTAGAAGTTTAATTTTAATAATGAACAACATATCACTCAGGAGCAGTTTTTCTCAGAGTTGCAAGAATCTACACAATCTGAGACATTCTATATAGCACAACTAATTGAACATTAGGTATAAATAAATATCATTGGCATTTTATTAGATATCAATTTATCCAAGCAATTTAAGTAAGAAAAAAATTCCTCAAGTTACTATTTTTTCTACCCCTTTGAACTCTATTACTGAGATTTGTATTTAGTGCACATTCATCAAATACCAATTATGTTTGAAAGGGGGTTCTATCTAGGTTACTTATTTAAATGTGTATTTTACAATCTTTTAAAAAGTGATTCATATTGTGCTCAGAAAACTTTTCAAAGGCACCAGTTTGCTTTCAATAATAACCAATAAAATGCAAGGTTGAATGATGACAAGGAGTAATTTCATTACACTGAGTGAAATGGAAGAAATGGATGATATTTTTTTTTGGTTAAGCTATTTACTCAATCATAATTTGTTCAGCCCTTTATTACCAGTTATATAATGCCTGTCAAACACTTAGAAGAAAAACTATGATATATGAAAGCTACATGTTGATTTTTGGTCTTAGAAATCACATGCATTAGCCGGGCATGGTGGAGCACACTTGTAATCCCAGTACTTGGGAGGCTGAGAACGGAGGATCCTAGATCACAACCAACCTCAGAGTTTAGTGAGGCCTTCCGCAATAAAGAATAAAAAATAGGGCTGGAGGTGTAGCTTGGAGGTAGAATGACCCTGAGTTCAATCCCCAGGACCTCAAAAACAAATCACATGCATTGACTTTTTATGGAGATTATTATACATAATGAATATTGAAAATAGCTACCAAGTTGGCAAGGCTGTATCTTTGTAGTGCATTAATGAAATACCTCTTTATATCATATAATTTATTAGTTTATAATCTTACCAGGTAGGTAACAGGGCTACTCTTCTCCACTTCTCTTTGGTACCAGTGCCTATTTAGATTCTTAGAATGATCATTAAATGATAGTGATTTTTTTTATTAGTAGACTCTCCAAAGCCATCAGCAAAACATCTTGGTAGCATCATAAAATAAAATGCGGGTAAAGTAATAACAGAAGGGAATTCACAGAACACAGTGAAAAAAGTGCTGCCCAAGCATTGTCTTACTATTGCAAAACTTAAGTGTGCTCAAACTTTGTCTAACCTAGGGAGAAAAAGGCATTATGTTGGCTTTTCTTCTCTTTGCCTTGTTGTTATTGAGGGGCAGAGATGGGCAATGAAGTAATTATGTAGAAAAAAAGAGACAATAAAGCCATTCTCTTTTTTAGATTTGAGAATATATTAGTTGTATAATCAAATGAAAATAAAAGATAGCAAGTATTGTGTAAGTCTTGAATGCCTGGTCAAGACAATGAAAGTCAAATTTTACCTGTACATATATAGTCGTTCTCTAGTCAAAACTAGAGACAACATTTTAGTTCTACTTCTCTATATATCTTACTGTTATTTTTATAATATTTCTTCCTTTCTACTCAAGTATTCAAAATTACTAAGTAAAATATTGGATATATATTATTCAATAATGGGATAACTAATATTACTTTACTAGTAAGGGAAATGATTTTCCTGTAATCAACATTTCCACCTAAATCATTTTTATTATAAAATATTAAAGAAAAAGAACTATTGAAGTACTGAACTTCAACTTTACCTGCTAATATAAATTCTATGATTATTTTCCTTTACTGATGCTAATATAAATTCTATGATTATTTTCCTTTTCTGATTCTAATCACCTTGAGAAAAATAACTACAATGTGTTAATATTAACTTTTCTCTGCTCTCCTACCAGGAAATACACTTGGTAAAACAAGGCCATGGTAAAAGAATATAATCCCAAATAAAGCCTGATTCTTAATATCCTGCTTCTCAAATATTATCACCATTAACCTTCAAGGTTATTTACTTCCCCAGGTAAGTTATGTAACATTACTGTTATTTACTTTCTTTTCCCACACTATGAATAGAAATAATCTCTACCTTTTGGAGTTACTGTGAGTTTTGAATCATCTAGCAAAATGTTTGACACACAGTAAGCATTCAATATATTTTAATTATTAGAGAAAAATACTATTATTAAATACTATAAAAGTGTTATATATTATATAATGTAAAAACTAAAAATTATAGACTATTTTTGATAAAAATCATAGTAATTTTACTAGTGATATTACAGCTATATTTATTATATTTACTTAAAATGAAATAAAATAATTTTTAGTATGAAGTTAATCATGAAAAGATAATTGATTATCTTGATTTAAGTTTCAGGTTGCTACATCTCAGATGCTCTGAAGCCTTTCAGTGAGGCACAAAATCTAATTATAATGTTTATATAGATTTTAAAAATGAAGCAGGAAGATCCAGACGGTACTAAATTTAGAACAGCAGCTCTGTTGGGGTTGAGGGTATATGTAGTCAGAGATGGAATGCCCCTGGGTTAAATCCACAGTATCACACACAAAAAAATTTAAAAATTTAGTTCTAAATGAGGAAATTTTATTTATAAAGAAATTATATGGGGTCGTATACCATAGATTTTTTTTTTCTGTAGGTAGACAGCCAGAAAACAGTATTTTACAAATAGTGATGAATAAAAGCTTAGGGTTGAAAAACAATAGAGTTTTATTTAAGGACTCAATCAAGGTTGTTGGAACACTGATTTTTTTTAAGGAAACAGTACAAAATTAGATAAGGAAAGTACCTTAATCTGATACTGGAGAATTCCAACTTCAAGGGTTGTAATTCTCCTCAAACTCATGGGAGTTGGTTCATAATTAGTTTCTTCACCATTTATCAAATGCCTAGAAAGTAGGTAGTAAATACTTGAAAAACTTTTATACATGAAAAAGTTGGTGAATTGAAATCTGTATGTTAATCAACAAGTAATAGGTAGCTATGAGTTTTAGGTCAAAAGTGGACATAAGAATGAACAATCAGACTGTAGCATAGAAGGATGGATTAAACAAATTATGAATTAGAGTACAGACTAAAATGTTGAGATGAGGGAAGAGGAAGTGAACCTCAAGGTCTGTAAAGGAGCTGAGATTTTTCCTATTGTAACCCTACATATTAGCCGTTAGCAATTCCCTGAATGATGGCAGAAGACAAAACCTCTTGGAGCAGAGACAAAGGACTCCCTTACTTATAGCTGGAGAGGTAATCAGAGTACCAACATCTGTCCTGATTCCAAGATCCCAATTCCTGCAGAGATATGTGAACTTTTAGTGGGCTAGATTACAGAAGAGAAATTACAAACTTGTGGAATCTGAATGGTTAAAATAGGTACTAAGGTTGTCTCAAATCTGCCCTAAAGTGAAACGTTAACTTAATTTTACTGGAAAGTAAACAAATTTGCCTTTGGCTCTAGAGGGAGCCACTGTCTCTTTAGTCCAAAGCTGTTAGTGCCAAACCATCTTTGAAAAGATACCTCAAAACAAAAGCAGCTTACAAGATGTATAGGAAAATAAAACAGCAACGGAGAATTATCTTCAATATTGAAAGCCTGAATTAGGAGGTGGTAATAAAAACCTCATCAAATAATCACTACTCATGGCAGACTTCTGTGTTTTTATTTAGCCTGCCGATCAAATTTTTATCTACAGCAGGATATTTCATTATATTACCTCTTTTGAACACTAATTGAAAAGATAATTACTTCACTGCATGTAAACCAAATTTCACCTTTCATGTTAAATTCTTACAAGAATATATCACAAATCAGAATCTGACAGTACTGAACTTTTCTTGAATATAGGAGTTAAATGAAATTCATTTACGTTTTACATACACATTATATGCACAGTCTTAATTCCCCAAAGAACCCAGCGCTTAATACCACCACAATGGGGATTAGGTTTCAACCTGAATTTTGGAAGGAACACACATTCGAACTATAGCATCAGTCAATGTCCGTGTGATGGAGCCCCAATATAAACTCTGGACACTGGGAATTGGACGAGCTGCTTTAGTCAGTGAAACTATCTGTATTGTCCCACAGTTATAAGTAATGCTGTCTTGACTCCACAGAGAGAAATGGAAGTTCTACATTTGGAATCCTCCTGGAGTTTACTTGTCTTGGTCAGTTCAGACAGCTATGACAGAATATCAAACACAGGGTGTCTAAATCAGCAAACATTTATTTTGCATATTTCTGGAGGCTGGGAATGCCAAGACCAAGTTGTTGATAGATTGTGTCTGGCAAAGGCACTATGTCTGATTTTCAGATTGGATGTTTTACCAACATTACTTCACATGGTAGAGATTGAGAGAGCTCTTTGGGTATCTTTTATCAGGGCATTAACTCCACTCATGAGGACTCTATCCTCATAAAATAATTACTCCTAAAAGCCACATGCTTTAATTTCATGTAAATAAAATTGGGGGTTAAGACTTCAATATATGAATTTGGGAAACACAACTATCTAGTTCATAATAATACCCCAAGCCTTTCTTTAATATGATTTTAATCTGTATCATTTAACTGTATAAACTGTATCTGTGAGTATAACAGTCAATGTTATAGCTTTCAATGAGTTCTATGAAGCCCACTACATTTTGAGAATCCCATATCCAAAATGCACAAGCTACAAACATTTCAATTTTTTTTTTCAGGGAGATGGGATGTTTACATATACAGACATAATGTGATGTCTTGGGGATGGAACAAAAGTCTTAAAATTCATGTATGTTTTCTGTATACCTATGTGTATAGTGTGAAGTGGTTTCATAAAACATATTTAAATGCACCAGTGTTTTTTTTATTAATTTTTTTATTATTCGTACATTGTAAGCAGACATCAAAAAGTTTTAGATTTTGAAGCATTTCAGGGTTCAGAATTTTAGACTAAGGATACTCAACGTGGGATGAATTTATGAACCTGAGAAGTATCTATCTTAGATTTTCATAATTTAATTTTTTGCATATGATAATATTTAATGGACACAATTATATTTTTGTAATGTGCAGTTAAATATACATGAATTTATATATGTAATTTCATGAAATTCTAGAATTCGCTTTTCCAAGTACATTTTTAAATGTCTCTTAAACAAAATTAACAAGATTGACTACATGTCAGTTGAATGCCTATTAATCTTAAAGACAGCATTATTAGGTGCCACTTTAAAATACATATCTTACTTAAGAATAAGTACATCTTTAAGATAATATCAAATTTTACTTTTAAAACCACCTAAGGCTAATTCTTCATCACTACTACTCTAAGTTATTTTACTTTTACACGTTTCTAAACATTTGTTGTAAACTTGATTTCATATGATGAAGTCTATTTTGAAGGTAATCCTTCAGTTCCCCAGTTAGAAACATTATCAGCTATTGCACAGTTTCATTAGTGGAAATGCAATCCCTCACTGGCTAACCAAGAGTTAGAGATACCTTTCTAAAGAAAAATGAGAAAGCCAAATCCACCACAGTGATTTAATCATTTTAAAAGAATCCATTAGCTATAACAAATCAGACAAACTGACAGATTATAGGCTCTTGCTACATGCCAATGCAGAATGGCAAATTTGCATGCCATTATCATTAATAAATGCTTATTACATGCCTACTGTATGAAAACTATATACAGAAGATTGCTGATTTTCTTTTCTAACCATGTGGTTTTGCATCCAGCCAGAGCAATTTTTAGCCTCAGAGTTTCAAATTGACTTGGGCGGGCCATGTGCATCAAAGTCCTCTAGGTAGCCTGCATGAGAAAATATGTTCTCATTACTTCCCCTTAGCACTGTAACCTGGTGACAGTTCTTCTTTTAGTCATGGGCCAAAGGAAGCAAGCCAGAAAACCCTGTCATCTTCTAAATTCACAGCATGAAGCTATAACATTTCTCTAAGCCTTCTTCTTTTATTTCTGTCTCCCACTGCCAGTCTGACTGTCAAAGTCACAGCAGGAGATAAAAATGAAAAGAACCATCAAAGAAATCCATGCGCAGAATTTCCCTACAGGAGCTTTTAGCAAGAGGGGAGAAAAAAAATGGCTACACTCACATTTGCCCTCCAGCAAAAAATTAACAAAAGTAAAAAACAAATGTATGCTTGCCCACCCCTCAAATTTGTCCCCTGATATCAAGAAATAGAATGTTTCATTTTTGTTATAGATAATAAAAAATCAATTGCTAAAACATATTTTGCTGTGAGGGATTCTAAAGTATAAAAACTGAAATTGATCCTAGTATTCATGTAGACCAAAATCAGTGTAAATTTCTGTTGATTTCAAAGTCAGAGTTTTACATAGAAATTTTTTACCAAATCATGTAATTACTTCAAATTTGGATACAAAATATACCATTAAGATAGTAGCATATGATTATGAAAGCATTCAGATCTCAATATAAAATCAGTCTTATGGCAGAATACTTAATACAAGGGAATTTACATTTTAATTTACATTTACAAGGGAATTTACATTTAATAGTTTAATTTACTTAATACAAGGAAATTTACATTTTAACTTTTGATCAAAATCTATATAAGAATTTTTAAAATTTAAAGTACACTTTCATTGTAACTATCTTTGGAGTGCCAATACTTATTTGAACATCATTATATTTTACTACGTTAACAAGGAAATAATTTGTTAAATCATAATTGCTTTTCTGCAAATAAAGTTTGTACTTGGAATAAGTTTAGAATTATAAAAAATTGCAAAGATTAGTAGAGTTCTCATATACCACCCCCCACTTTCTCACAATGTGAACATATCCTATTACCACAGTACATTTGTCACCACTAGAGAAGTGGCATTAGCAAATTACTATTAACTAGGTTCTAGTCTTTATTTAGGTTTCACTAGTTTTCTATGAGTTAAACAGTTTTGTATCTAAAAATGAAATCAGGATAAGACTCATTAATTAAATCAATAAGCATTTATTGAATTCCAAATTTGTGCTCAGCAGTGCACTTTATAAAGTAGACACAGAAACAAATGATGACGTTTCTTTTCTCAAAATGACATAATCCAGAAAGTGGAAAAGTCAAGTAGATGGAAAATAATCCTGGAGCATATGAGGAGCTGGGTGGAGGTTAATGTCAGAGATGTGCCTAGACCATAAAGCCCACATAGGCAGAAGTGCATGCCTCTAAAAGAATCAGATGCACTTAACCTCATTATTTTTATACATGTTACCTGCACATCACTATGTCAGAAAGCAATGTAAAAGTAATCAGCTAAGGCTGGCTAGTTAACTTTCAAGGTAAGTTTTGTAGAATCATTTTTGTTTCTCCAGGGTTAAGTGTGGATTTAAGCAGAGGAAGCAACTATTTTTGTGTGGCTAGAGTACATGATATCAGCATGCTTTGCTAAAGTCTTTTGGATTTTCTTGAAATAAGGATGAGAAAAGTCAAGAGAAACTGATCTTTCTCTATTGATTTGAAGAGCATGATAATTAAGACTAACATTTGAAAGTATAATGAATTTTTCCATTAAAATAACAACTGCCATCACTCTACATATTGCAAATGTTTTTCATTTCATTTTTAAATTTCCTTGAAACTTACAAATAGTATCTATTGGTAGAGAATGATCTAAAGGAAAATCAATTAGAAGAAAATAGAAAACCTATTATATCAAGAAAAATAGTGAAGCTATGAACTAGGGATAGAACAGAGTTTGTAGGGGTAGAATCCTTAGAACATGGATAAAGTTGAATGTGGAAAATAAGAGAGTAAGGGGACAGGAGGTCTAACTTTTGAATCTTCATGATAAGGTGGCTAATGTTGTGAGCCACCAACGTGAGGACATCAAGAGGCAAGGAGTGAAGAGTGGGCAGATAGGGAAAGATTTCCGTTTTGAACAGTTTGAGTTTGAGATGCCTGAGTTTGAGGATACTATATAGAGATGCATAATAGAATTAGGATTATTGGAAATGGAGCTGAAGAGAGAGATGGTTACAGATACATTTTGTGAGATATTATCATATACATGGTATTGGAAACAGTAATCTGAATGATACCCTCCAACAGCATACAGAATGGGAAAAAAAGGCAGTTGTTGGAACTCTCATATTTCATTGGTGGGTAGAGGCAAGCTAGTGAGCAAAACATGCTAATAATGAATGATGAGCATGTGTAGAGAAAAATCAAGAGAACTTTATAAAGACACCAGGAAGGAGGCTACAAAATTCCAAAGGAGATTCAAAGCGGGGAGACAGTCAACAGTCCCAAATCTACAAATAGGTTGGTAAAATACATTTCTCTAAAATAATAGCCGGGCGTGGTGGCGCACATTTGTAATCCCAGCATTCGGGAGGCTGAGACCGGAGGATCCAGGTTTGCGGCCAGCCTCAGCTACCTAGTGAAGCACTCCGCAACTTAGTGAGACCCGGTTTCAAAATAAATAATAAAAAATAGGGCTGGGGGTGTAGCTCAGAGGTAGAATGCCCCTGAGTATAATCCCCAGTACTGCAAAAAAAAAATAAATAAATAAAATAATATTTAACAGGATGTCTATATTGAATAATTTGAAAGAAGCAATTAGAGAATATGTCAAATATTTGGTTTTAAATATGAATATTTCAGTGTACATGTCACTTTCAATTGGGGACTCATTTTCTAATATAATGAAACAAAAAATTTAAGATGCATAAATTGTGTTAATATTTTTCAAGGTGTAGTAAAGTAAAAGGTTAGGTCTTATGCTGATGAAGATCTCTAAGATATAGTAAGTGAAGAAAACAGATGGAGAAAAATTAGAGTAACCTCCTCCATGTGTTAAAATCTTAAAATGGAAGAGTTATTTTTTAGTGTATACGAGTGTATTTGATTTTATTTACCATGTATGATGACTTTACTTTCAATATAAAATAAAATTTAAGAAAAACTAAAATTAATATGGAGTTAAAATATATATTTTATGTCCTATTCACTTTTTCTTTGAGGTTTCCTATTTCAGGCATCCTCAAATTTTAAGTAGAAATGTTAGGTCAAGATACGTTACCTTGCTTGGGGTCCCAGGCTCTGTCCATGTGCTGCAGCACTGAGATACCAGTTTCACCTCAAGACAACCTAATTTTATTCTTACTACCCACAGCTTCCTGCTATGATTTCAGCTTGCTAGTGTGCATGTCATTTTATATCTTGCCACTCCAGATATGGTGTATCAATCAGCATATTGGTATCACCTGGGAGCTTGTTAGCAATGTAAAAATCTCAAGTCACAGTGGAGACATTCTGGATCAAATTCTGTATTTTTAATAAGATTTGTGAGTGACTTGACTATACTTTAAAGTTTGAAGGACATAGCTCTACCAGAATCTTAAAGTACTTATTAAGTATTTTAAGAATGAATGAATAAAAATTGACATTTAAATGTACATTATATAAAATACTTTTAGTAATTAGTATATTGATATGTCTTTTTTGTATATCAGCAGTTTTTTGAAGTGGAAATATTTTTTTTCAAATTTTCAGATAATGATTTATAAAACATAAATGGCAGGGTTGTGTGCTAGATATAGTCAGTAAGATTTGAGACTCTAGGATTAGAAAGCCCAGCTGGATCTGAAATGTACAGCCTTGCACAGATTCATGATTTTCTCAAGTTCACACAGGTTGTTACTGAAAAAGTCAAGTTTTGTGTCATTGTGCTATATCTTCCAAGTGTTGGAAATATAATTGAGTAACCCAAATATGTGTTCATTTTCAAGTTTTTATTTGTCATGTGTGTGTTAACCTCTGAAGGAAAGAATATATGCTAACCCAAACATGCCAATTTGGTGCATTGATTATTTTGAGCAGAAAGAGAGGCATATCTGAAGTCCCCTTATCTGCGTAAAGACAGATCTTCCAAAATAAACTCCACAGTCATAAAACCCCTCCCTGGGAGTTTCATCAACCAGGGAAGATTGTTGCTTATCACTGGAGAGGAAAGCAGAAATTGATAGTACATCCAAACTTTCTCACAAACTAATATCTCCCATCTGTTTTTCTAATGGCCCATTTATTTATTTTAAAAATCATTTACTTTCCCCTAAGTGGTTTGCTTCTATCTTCCTTTTCTTTATTAAGATTGTTTATCAGCTCTCAACACTTACTACATTTTTGGAGTACTATTTTTCCTGTGATGACCCTCTGCATATTATAATAAAATATTTTCTTCAACTTTTCTTCTCTGAATCTACCTGTTGTTGGGTTATCTCACAGATCCAGCTATCAAAGGAAGGAGTTAAAGTTTTAAATCTTTCTTCCAATCATATCTCTTTACTCTGCTGAATTTAAGGAAAAAATAGAGGTACTTATTTCAAATCAAATTTTTTATGAAAAACAAAATGAAGTCAACACTTATTTTTTCCCATTTACTCAACTTGTTGCATACAATTCAAAAATATTTTTTAACCAACTAAACTTAGTCCATGCAAAGTTAAAATGTATTAGTAATTTGTATTTTGGTAACACAATTAAAAGCCATAAATATTAACATGTTTATCTCAAACACAATGATATACTGCTAAATAATTGCAAAGTAATGAATATAACTTTAAAAATCATGTACAGTTTATTTTTCTTAAATGTCTACTTAAACATTTAAAATTTGTACTTTATAAAATAATTATGAATACTTTAAGATATTGACTCAATTCCTTAGTTTTCTTGAAAATTCTTTAACTTACATACTTTTAGCTGGGCATTGTGATGCATGCCTATAATCTCAGTATTTTGGAGGCTGAGAGGAGGATCCAACGTTCATGAACAGCCTCAGCAACTTAGTGAGATTCTCAGGAACCTAGTAAGATCCTTTTTCCAAACAAAAAATAAAAAATGGGCTGAAGTGTAGCTTGGAGGTAGAATGCCTCTGGATTCAATCCTCAGTACAAAAGATATACACTTTTAAATTAAAATAATGAGACTATAAATAGTTTTTCAGTGCTATTATTTGAGAATACTATCTTTAATTATTCTGATTGTATTCTACTTATTGATTTCTTTTTAACCAAATATATGGAAAAATCAGTAAATTTGATATTATTTTAATTTTTCCTAATATGAATGCATTTTTCTTATAATAAAATGATTTTTCCTAACTTGAGATATATTTTACTGACTTCAAATTTTAATCATAACACATAAGCATAAAATATTATTAAGGGGAATAATTGTTTCAAAAGATGACTTGGTTATTTTATAATCAAATTTCAAATTAGCATCTTGGAAATATTTTTTCATATTTCAGAATAGATGAAATGCTATCTCTTGATTGTTTGGAATCCTATCTGGACTCAGATATCATCTGGGCAGAAAAGCAAATAAACCAGTTCCTCAAACACTTTTGAAATCAATTATTTCAGAGGGTGAGGAAAAGATATCACTACTTTTTAAAACACTGCCTGCATGATTCTTTTATCTACAATTAGGAACCACAGATATATATATATTAAGGTTTAAAAAACAATTGTATCTGAAACAATAGGCTCTTCCACCCAACTACAACTGAATTCACATTTTTCTCAGCGGCCCATGGAACCTTCTCCAAAATAGACCACATCCTCGGCCACAAAGCGAGCACCGGCAAATTCAAAAAATGTAACATAATTCCCTGCATCTTCTCAGACCACAATGGAGTGAAACTAGAAAACTCCAGGAAGACCCAAAGTAACCGAGTAAGCGCATGGAGACTGAATACCACACTGCTGAATGAAGAGTGGGTCATAGAAGAAGTAAGGGGAGAAATAAAAAAATTCCTAGAAACCAACGAAAACGAAGATACAACATATCAAAACCTCTGGGACACCCTGAAGGCAGTACTAAGAGGGAAATTTATAGCACTGAGTGCCCACATAAGGAGAACAGAAAACCACCAATTAAA